>CM067486.1:30071642-30097232 GCA_034552555.1 Semaprochilodus insignis | reverse complement strand
CCCGCCCCAAGCGGCTCTAGCAGAAATTAGCATTTCCAAAAAGGTAATCTTAGACATCCATGGCCCAAAATGAAAGCCTTAATTTAACAGTCATGATCCACCAGTGTCAATTATTAAAAGTACACGAACCAAAGAAAGTTTCTAAGACCCCACTGTGAAGAACTGGTTGTCATACACATTCGCCTTTATTGAAGATCCAGTATACAGCCTACAACAAATGTTCAGAAGCAAAGAAAACAACCGACAAACGCAAAGAGCGGCACATGATCTGAGATCCATGCAGATCGCCCTGTTGTTTTCCCATGTCGAGCTTCAAGTCCAGACCGTGCAGAAGTCTACCGTGCACCTGTCTTGGAACCCCTATAGACGAGTAACCGGATAACAAAGAAAGACTGATCCGTGTTCGCATAAGCTATGAGGAATGCAGTACAATAATTCATCCGTATACATGATGAAACTGAATACAATAAACAAGATCTGTTCTGCATTAGGTTGCACCCTCCCAAATTTCGGTCCGCCAGGTGTAGCGTATTACACAGTTTACTGGGAAAGGGTATTTGGGTCGCTTTGGTTAAAGGGAACAGATTCATTTATAAAGTCATTTATAAATCATCTATAAATTATACGATTTCCAAATACTTACGAGAAAACTCTCAACACATTTCATGTAAACTTGAAGATACAATTAGCGTTTATGAAAGGTTATGGATTACATATTAAAGCATTGGTACCACTTTACTGAAGGGCAGCATTTATAAGGCTACATGACACCCATATAAGTCTTTCATATCTGACATAAACCTATAAAGATAGTCATCATAAGAGTAACTGAGGCGGAGTAGCATAAAGAATTAAGAAAAGCAGACTTTATGAAAACGGACTGTATGTTTTATGGCAACGTATGTTTACCTCAGTTGCCATAAAAAATCTGATTACTGAGGTGCATGTTGTAAATAATTTTTTCGCATGGACCACCAAGTGAACTAATGAAGTAAGAACCAGTTTTTGTTCAAACTGATGGGCTGACTAATTTCTTCCCTTAACTAGAACTAGGCTGGACAGCTAGCTAACAGGCTAAAATATTATAAACATGCTAATCAACTCCATCATCATTATCACAAGCTTTACTTACAAGATTCACTGTAAAACTGCAATCTAATGAAATATGAAAGGACTAAACTGGCCAGCTAGCTATTAGCCTAACAGATAGCAAACATGCTAAACAACTCCATCATCAATCTCCCAGGCTTGAATTAAAGTATTTACAATATGATTCACTGTTAAACTGCAATATAAAAGTCTAAACAATTTCACTTGAACGTCATACATGCTTCAAATGTCCGTATTTCAGTCAGAAGTAGCATCAAACCCAAGCTAGGTCTCAAACACCCCTATACCCCTTAAATAGTGTTCAGTTTAAAGTTTGCAATCCTAGCTTCTACAGCTGAATAGGGCACTATTTGTCGGATATGGATGTGTCTCAAATGACAATTTTTTGATATACTATGCATTATTGGGCTGCAGGAGCCAATATTTAAACTCCTACGTAGTGCACTATGTGGGGAGCAGGGACCTTTTCGAGACCCCACTGTGTAAAGAGTGGTGCCACTGGTTTGGTGCCATATAAACTTGTGGCGGTCATTTGATGACCAAAAAATATTACAAAAAAATTAAAACAACAACAAAAAATGAAAAAGTTCACAAAATGACTCCAATATAGAGTGATGGGTAACCAAACATTCAACAGTCCATTGGTGCTTAGCAGTGACACCATACTATACTACATTGATGGTATAGTGATGTTGATTATTCTTAGTAACACATTCTTTTCTGAACAATTGTGTTTGAATTTACATCATATCATATGTTGGCCACCATTTCATAAAAGCAATAAGCCACTTTAAACACTAAGCCTGCCTTCCCTGTGATAAACCTGCAGTGGCCTCTAATGGCAAATTGCTTTAGTAGATGTCGTGTACCCTTAAGAATGCTGACTTTCAGTAAAGCCTTACCGATGAATGTATTGCAAGGACTATTCGAGTCTCTTCAAGTGTTGCAATAAAGGGAAGTGCTCTCTACTGCACGCTCTTAACTGGAAACAATAGCTAACTCTCTCAGAGGTAGGTAGAGATGGCATCGAGCTTGTCAAGCTTTTGCGACGTTAGCTTTGCAACAGTAGTATCGTCTTAGTTACGTTCTGCCGCAGCACAGTTATCGAACGAGTGAAGGTAGGAATCAGATCTGGAAAAAAAAATCAAAGAAACGTAACAAATACAGCAATACGTCTTTCAAAACAGTACTTAAAACCATTTCAATAAAAGAAGAACAGGATAAAACAAAAACACACTAATGCAGTTAAAACAAACTCCTATCTTTTCTAGCTAAAGTCATAAAATAATGGGGTTACTGTCACATATAAAGTTGACGATGACCTACGGCATCTGACCAGTGTTGGTAGCTTCGGAAAAACGGTATTTAGGATCCACAAATGATGTAGCTATTCACATGGTACAAGTTTAGCTCAACGGTACAGCCACAGAAGTTAAGTTGAAAACCTAGCTCGGGCCTACAATCCAGGGAAACAAGAAAATAAGCTGCCACTTATCAGATGCTTGCAAGCTTTTGTCATTCAACTGCATATTACATGACTTTCAGTCTTTTTTTAAAGGCCCAAAGCAACCATTAGCTGCAATGCTGCTGATCAAGAAAATAATATCGCTGAACGGAAACGGTTGAAGTGTTGGGCAACCACAAACCTTTGAGCAAAACATCCAAGGCAAAAAAAAAGAAATTAGTGCTGCTGCCAGCACTCGGAAATAAGGCTTTCATTCAGATCGTCTAACGCCCTCCGGCATGTTCAGACCTAGAATATGTTCAAGGCTCCCTCAGTCAAGCTAAACCGATTTTCCTGAACAAACTGGCTAAGATAGCAAGTGATTCATACGCCTAAAAATCCTCCGACGTCCCTTTTGACCGCGTTTCATTATTTCACCTCACTTCTCAGAGCCTTTAAAGTGGAGAGCAATATAGAGTTACAACACAATGATTGTTTCCAGTTGTTGAGTCTCTTTGTCCATCCTCTCCAGACAGTACGGATGAGAGCCTGGGGGGAATTCTCCTGATTTGAAGCGGTGGTTTACAGTGCCATTTCAGGGCTCAATCATTTACATTTTCAGCACCAGTCTCTATGAAATTGTATTATCGCTTATTGTGCCAAATCTGACCATTCTGAGACAAAAGAATGGTGCAAATAAGCCAGTGTGGTAGAATGACCAGAAGCTGTCCAAAGTCTTAGGAACAATGATGTGTTTCTGTGTATATGTGTGCGTTTGTCCTCCAAATACGACACACAGGTGCACCCAAACTTTTGGATATGACTACATATGAATATGTGTGGTGCTTTGAATTAACAAGAATCGCTTGTGTCTATCAGTCGCACATGGATAAATGATACAACATCAATGCGGTTGCAGTATTTCAGACATCAACCCTTTGTCAAGAATTGTGTGGATGGGACCAGTGTCGGGGTAATGCGGTACCAAGTAACAGGTTTTAGTGGACCTCATTATTTTCTCCAAGCTCGGTAATTACATTATGGTTGCTGACATAATAGAGTAATTTGCATGACTCACACGTCTCTAACAGAGCAGAATTAAAGGTGCCATAGAATGAAGAACTGTGTTTACATTGTACATCAGTTCATTGAACTGACATACCGTGAACTCCAAGACACGGTTCCACCTTCAAATACAAATCCTGTGTTTACAGGATTGTGTCTTTGGCCTGAATACAGAATCCTAAAGTGTTATGTAACAGTCTTGACTCATTAATAACTGCCCCCCCCGCCCCCCAAAATACAGCAACAATGATGGTGGACTATGTGGAGGAATATACCATTCCAGGCTGCCCGACAAACAAAACTGGCATGGAAGGTGCTGATTTTAAAAGAGGCTAAAACTGGCTTCCTATTCACCAACTTCCTAACCAAATATATCCTTTCCATCTTGTAGAGCTGCTGGAATACAACTGCGTCACCACTTAAGGTGGAATGGACAATTAGCAAAAGAAGCTGGCAAATTAGAAGCCGACATAAGCTCTCACATCTTTAACAAGATCCTGGGTGACCTTAATTCAGAGTTGCTAGTTTGCTCTCCGGACAGCTTCTCAAATCTTGGACGATATCAAGTAGCTTCCCTCAAGATTTAACACTGAGGAGACTGAAGAGAGGAGCAGTTCCACCTTAATTAGCAACAGCAGCCTGTGAGTAGCAGCTATGCTGTGTGATTGAATCAGTGTTTGCCAGCTGAAGCAAATCATCTTAAATTGGAAGTTTCATAGTGAGGAACAAGTTTAATTTACTGTGTGTTGATGTCCAGATGGAAAGCGAGGAGCTAGCATAGGTAACATTAGCTACTTGCAAGCACCAAGTAACTAACGTTAGCATAGCAAGCTAAACAGTATGTTGACGGAGCTTATTACACAGAGCTTTATGTTATTTTCCTCACTATGTCAATTTCTACATGTGTGATCATCGTGGTGTCTCACTGTAAACCAGCCAATCAGAGCAGAGCTCATCTAAGCTCACCAAACAAGGGAAAATGTTTAATTCTAGGGCCAAATCATAGTGCCAGGGCATTTTTGGTCACATAACTTCTATATAGAGATCAGAGAACAATTTACTATGATACATAAATTCATTCTACGGCACCTTGTGTTGTGTTGCAGAGTCCATTCACAACATAAATTCCTTCTGTATGGATTATCCGTGCTTGCCATCACACATAATTTGCACACATGTGCTCCCCATGACAGACACTTGGCAAACAATCTATCGAGGCATCTAATCCTTTTAAAAGGAAACTGGTGGACGAAGATCCCTGTGCAGAAGAAGAGAGAATGTCCAAACAGGCCAAACTCAACTGAAACTCATTTTCTCTTGTGTTTTCCAGCTGGTCCAATATTCAAGGGTAACATAGAAGACAAAGAAGGAGTTGTCAGATTACTTCTTCCAGGATGGAATCAGTAAAAAATCCTATTACAGCTAAGGAGGAAGTAACTGGTCATTTGTATTGGACTGTATGCGATTTATGAGGGATTACACTTTAGGAGTAACCACACCAACACTGGGTGTAACACATGTGGAACAGACACATTTGAGTCATGTAAATTCAGTGCATCACTTCTTGCAGTGTACATACTGAATAGGTTGGAAAGGGTAAGGCAAGAACAAAATAGCCCCAGAAATGCTGGACCCCACTGTGCTGGAATGAACAGGGTTTCTCGGTATGCCTGAGTGCATGTTCATACATGCTGAGGCCAAGCTTGTGATCGGCGTATGGGACCAGAACAACACATAAACAACAACGTGGGCAAAAAAAACACACAAACACACACACGCACACATACACACACACACACACACACACACACACAACAAAACACAAACAACTAGTATTCCATTCACATTTCAATGGAACAGCGCCTCACAGGACATGAGCTTCTGCCTCACGGTGTCTGCCTAAGCAGCCGATCAGGACCTGTACAAACACACACAAACAAAAACAATGCCTGGAGTGAGAAGCATGGGAGGAATAACTAATACATCATAAAGGCAAAACATCTAGAGGGTGATTAACATTGTTCTTCACATTATGGAACATCTACCTCTCTATCTATCTCTCTATCTATCTCTCTGTCTATCTCTTTGTCTCTGTCTATCTCTCTGTCTATCGATCTATATGTCTGTCAGTATGTCTATCAATCTGTCTTTCTGTATGTCTGTATGTTTATCTATCTATCTATCTATCTATCTATCTATCTATCTATCTATCTGTCTGTATTTCTGTATGTCTGTCTGTCTATCTGCATGTCTGTCAGTATGCCTGTCTATCAATCTGTCTGTCTGTCAGTATGTCTGTCTATCTATCTATCTATCTATCTATCTATCTATCTATCTATCTATATGTCTGTATGCCTGTATGTCTGTCAGTATGTCTATCTATCTATCTATCTATCTATCTATCTATGTCTGTATGTCTGTATGTCTGTCAGTATGTCTATCTATCTATCTATCTATCTATCTATCTATCTATCTATCTATCTATCTATCTATCTGTCAATCTGTATATATATGTAGTTAGTTAGTTAGTTAGTTAGTTTCAGTTTAGCATGTGTGATTTCTGCCTACAGTAGTTTTACTATAAAGTCTTACTATGTATAATTATCATTTTCTGTCCTGCTTTAGTTTTCATGTGAAATGAACATCTTAAAAACTCGTAGGACATGTTGATTTGTGTGGACTGCTGAAAGGGAGGGTCAATAAATTACATTACAAACAGCATCATCGAAGTCCAAGCACGACACATCAATATGAAGTATAGTGAGCTAATCAGCAGTTAGAACACAAATGATGATCAGTTAGGTTTTTAGGAGGATCTATTTAATAGTTATTGATGAGCAGGTCTTAAAAAGAAGATCCAGACTCAGTCTTTGTTTTGGCAAGCAACAGATATATAACAAATACGTGGCCAGAGAGCTGTACAGTTTTTAGTTTCTGAACTCAGTGAACCGGATAACTCCACAGTTTCAGTCTCAGCCTATCAATTCTTTTCATTTTCCAGCTTTGAATTAGCTTCTAATGTTTCCACCTTCTCTGTAGTGCTGGGATAACAGATTTTCAAATGGAGGTACAAATATCAAACATAAAGCCACAAAACAATGCTATATATACAATATATACAATAAAACTAAATAAAAAGACATGATTATTTTCTTGACAAAAAATCAGAAAAAGTCAAGGTCATATCTGTAGATGTTGACCTGAGAAGTCACTGAACATGTAACAGCTATAATACAGACTTCACATCTTCACATCAAGCTTTTTTAACTTGTCAGGATGCTACTGACACCATCCTGAATTTAATTGGATTACGATTTGGTTGAGGTTAGGGTTAGGATTAGGTTTTGGGTTGAGGTTAGGGTTAGGATTAGGTTTTAGGTAGAAGTTAGGGTTGGGTTTTGGGTTGAGGTAAAGGTTAAGGTTAGATTTGGGTTTTGGGTTAATGCTAGGGCTAGGATTAGGTTTTTGGGTTGAGGTTACGTTTAGGGTTAGGTTTTTGGTTGAAGTTAGAGTTAAGGTTAGATTTTGACTTGAGGTTAGGATTAGGTTTTAGTTAGAAGTTAGGGTTGGGTTTTGGGTTGAGGTTAGAGTTAGGATTAGGTTTGGGGTTGGTGTTATGGTAAGGAGTAGGTTTTGGGTTGAGGTTAGGGTTGGGTTTTGGGTTGATGTTAGGGTAAGGAGTAGGTTTTGGGTTGAGGTTAGGGTTAGGAGTAGGTTTTGGGTTGAGGTTAGGGTTAGGAGTAGGTTTTGGGTTGAGGTTAGAGTTGGGTTTTGGGTTGGTGTTAGGGTTAGGAGTAGGTTTTGGGTTGAGGCCAGGGTTAGCATCAGGTTTTGGGTTAAGGTTAGGGTTAGGATAAGATTTTGGTTTGAGGTAAGGTATAGGTTTTGGGTTGAGGTTATGGTTAGAATTAGGGTTGGGTCGAGAGTAGGGTTAGGCCCAGGGTTAGTGTTGGGTTTTGGTTAAAGTTAGATTTTGCTTAATGGAAGTAACATATTAAGACTACTTCATTTAACATATCAACAACAGTTAATTCAAATAATGTATCAACAGTACATCTTCAAGATTTACTCTTCAGTGTACTGAGATACTTCACCGATATGTTGTTGATGTGTTACTGATACTCCGTAAAGAGTTTATTAATCATCTACAAAGTGCCACTCCAAATACAGTGTTACCCAAAAGCCCATATCCTTTGAGTTGTAAATAGCCCTTACTCACTGGGAAATCTTGCAGTTTGTTGTTGTGACGAAGCGCCCCGTGTAGTGAATGTTACACCTGACAACGTTGTTGGTGAAATCGGACTCAAGCACCAAGTACTTGGGGTTAACCTGGAGCTGGAGTTCAAATGAGAAAGACAAAAAAAAGATCATCTCATAGTCTCTAGCATGGATTATTATTAGACAGCAACAGTCTTCTTCTACAGGGTCAGAAATAACAAACCACCTTTTTCTCCAGGAGACATTAGACATGCCTGTATTTGTCTAGTTTATTAGCACAGACAGTAACAGAAGAAACGGGAGCATACCAAACACATTGCAGCAGCATCGTTCATATAACACTTTTGGAAGACTGTAATGATGCAGCTGCTCTTGTGTTTGGCATAAAGTAAAAGGCCCCTTCAGTCAAATATCCACCAAGTTCTGGCATGTTCTCTTCGTCTGTCTTTCAGGATGTTCTTTTCACATACACAATAATGGGATGCGCACCTCTTTATGACTGTTATCACTAGTAACATTCGCTTTGCTTCTGCAGCTGCTTGTAGCAGTAGTGCTGCTCGAATTATACTTGATGGAAATCAGCTACAAATGGCTTTGGGCCTTAAAAATACACATGGCATTTTCAAAATGAGACTAATTTAATATTATTATTTTTGTGTATTTTTATGTTTTTCATATTTCATAACCTAGGTTATATAGGTCCAGTTGTATGTAACAATTTGGGCACCCCTGGTTGGATTACATGGTTTTTATTAATTCAAACTAAAATTTAAAATAAAAGTAACTGAACCCATCCTCTACAGACAATATAATAGTTTATTATATTGTATTTCAATGCACAATTACTACTTATTTGTTGAATTTAACATATTGGCATATACAAAAGCAATGGCACATTTTATATTGTAATATTGTATATATGTATATATTGTATATTCTTTTTATTTTTTATTTTTATGCTTAGAAAATCAGTACAACATCATTTTACTAGCGGTGTTCAGACTTTTGCATACAACTGCAAATCCGTGTCCTGATTTTGGCCCAAGATGCTGCAGTATCTGACTACAGTCCCAACTCAAAACAATTTTCCTATTGTCTCAGACTTGTCTTGAACTTAATAGTACTCGTAGCCAGACATTTCTTGCTCTCGGGCATTGGCCCTGCCAGATGAAGTCTCTAAGCATGGACTCAAGACTCTCAATGCCGAGCATAAACTCAGTGCTAAGGTAATTTGTTCCATAACTATGTAATTCATAAAGTAATCAGAGAATTTCATTTAAACTGTGACGCAAAATGAAAGTCATAACTCTGTGTCATATGCAATTATATTCTGAGTTGTGTGTATTGCACCAGGTATGCACATGTTTGCTGTCGAAGCTGTACCCAGGAGATTCAGGACAGTCTGTCGATTCTATTTCTGTCTGTCCCTATATGGTCACCTCCGTCACACCTGTGTTTTGTTGCTTCTGTTACTGGCGACTGTCCGAACTCCTGTGTGACTGAGCCTATATGACCTGACCGTGTCAATGGATCCCTGGGTCAGTTTTGTCTGTGAAATTGTGTGCAGAAGAAAAATAGAACAGACAGATTCCCCAGACATTGTCCCTGCTGTTTGACAAGGGTTTGGATTCAAACACGAAAAGATCAAGAACTGTGTCCTGGAAGTACCTACAAGTCAAGGCCTTGCAGAGGACACACATTTTTTGGGTCTCTGTCTTGACTCACTTGTCCCCATTCTCATCTGGACTTAGTCTTCAAGAGGAATTCCAGTAATTTTCCAAAATGTCTGTCATTAATAGCCACACAAAGTCATTCGGAGTGGTTTGATGGAAGATGCACCTCTCTGGAGAAACCTCATAATTATTTACAGTGGCGGTGATGGGAACCAGGCATCTGAAGAGTTTAATCCCTGTAAAAGCGTTCTTATGGAAAGGTAGTACATTAAACGGTTATGAATACACTAGCTGATTCCTGAGACATTGTTAAGGCAAGGCCGTCCCAAAAGGAAACTTATTTTTTCCTATTTTTGTTCCCCAATATCCCCAATATCATTATCAACAACACAAACATGTGTAGTTCATTTGTGCTTTTGGACAGCAAGTAGAATTGCAATATTTATACACGCATCATCAAAAGAATAGTTGCACAAATAGTTGCAGCCAGAAGGAATCAACCAACAAGGACGAAACTTGGTGGGTAGGTTTGACATTGGGAGACATTCGAATGATTCAAGTTTCACTCTTGGTTGTGCATGTGACGTAAGCAAGGACGGGCCTTATCACTGTACCTGACTGACCCAACAGCCACAACATTGCAGACATTCAGTGAGCAGTGATGCCCTCCATGAGTCATCCTCTTAGTGCCAGCACCGTTGGCAGATGGCTACGCCACACAGGACTACATGCACACAGACCGTTAGGACAACTGCCCCTAACACTACGTCAACTTTGCCAAAGACTGCAATGGTGTCGTGCCAGACTGTCATGGTGTGACTTAGAACGGCAGCAGGTCATCTTCAGTGATGAGTCCCGCTTTTGTCTTGGTGGAGACAAACAGCGAATCTGTGTGTGGAGGCACCGTGGTCAGTACCAAGATGAGCGGTTTGTTGTCGCGCGTCACACGTCCAGAAGGCCTGATTACACTCCACCTCCACCCCTACCGCACAATCTGCTGGAACTGTGTGAGAATATTCAAACTGCATGGGATGGATTATCACAGTACACCATTAGGAACCTCTACCACTCCATGCCCAGACGTCTGGCATGTGGCGTTAGCAAACATGGCGGGCTGATGCCATACTGAGAGACATCACTTCTGCATGTGTAGCTCAATAAATATTGCCCATATCAGTCAAAATTCATAATTTATTGTTCCTGGTAACTTTTATCTTCTTTCCCAATAGCACTGCAATCTGACACTGCCTTCTGAGTGCAATTATTCTTATGATGATGAGAAAATAATGGTGGAATTTCCCTTCAACTCGGTCTGGGCCCTTTTAGACAATGTCTTGGCTCAACTTTACCAAGTCATAGACTCAGACTTGTGATGGTCTAGACAGCAGCCCAATCTTGGACCAATACCTTCAGCATTCACAAGTGCTCATTTTCCTGGGGATCAGTTTTCAAAACGATCCAAGGCAAGGATCGAATATGCTCGGGGAACAGGATTATTACCTTCAGTATGTAGTTTCCTGGCTTGATATCCGTGATGTCAATCCATTGGCAGTCAATGTCTGCATTGTATGTATCATAGCAACCTGGGCTGAGACCCTGGAGGAGCAAATATAATATAATACGTATTCATGTGAAAAGAAAAGGTAGTAAAAAGAGTGTTATAAAAACTCTTCTGGATTAATTCTGTACAACCTACGTGCCATGCATTGTACAGTTTGGTGTTAATGTGATTCTAGCGTATTTGCTTTGGGGTGGCTGCTAATCTGAGTACGTATGTGGCTGTGCATTGAAATGAGGCACTGTACCTGGGTGTGGGAGGTGCAGGCATAACGTTTGAGGTGGCCAAAGTCACATGTGGTGTCCTCCAGACAGAAGCTGGCCTTGTGTCCCTCGGCTACTTTTCTGCCTGTGCTTACCTCCAGCAGGTCATAGTGACTGAATTCGTCCATGCTGTGGTAATGTCTGCAGAGACATTAGAGAGCGAGGGGGGAGGGGGGGTTAGTAAAAGAGAGAGAGAGCGAGAGAGAGAGAGACAGAGAGAGAGAGAGAGAAGCATATGACATAACATCTAGACTAAAAGACCTTGGTATTCCTTGGTGTATTTGTATGGACTGGTCCATTCATTCAGCCAGCATAATCTAATAAAACCAACAATGCAAGAAATTCTCTTCAATTTGCACTTCTTCATTTTACTTGTCAGTTCAGAGCACTTTGAGAACACTGTGTTTGTTGACAATGTCAGGTTAGTGTGCCAGGGGGCCAATTCAATCAGTCACACACAGACTTTGTGCTGTTGAACAAGCAGTGACTGGCACTAAAAACAGCAATTTAGACTCGCCTCACACCTTTTACTGCGCACTCTCAAAACCATGTTTGCTAGTAATGCGATGTTTACAGCTCATGGAAATTCAAACCGAGACAACAGAATGCAACAAACAGTACATGGACAAATACAGCACTGGAACACAGACACATTGCACTTATAAGAGCTTACATGACATTCCATTCTAAATCCATAGGCATTAATATAGAGTTGCCCCCACCCCCACCCCTTTGCAGCTATAACAGCTTCCACACCTCTGGGAAGCCTTTCTACAAGATTTTGGAGAGTGTCTGTGGGAATTTTTGTGCTCCATTCATCCAGAAGAGCTTTTGGGGGTCAGACACTGATGCTGGGCAATAGGGCCTTGCTCATAATCTCCATTCTAGTTGCATCCCAAAGGTCTTAGGTCAGGGCTCTGTTTTGGCTAGTCAAGTCCTACCACACCCAACCATGCCTTTATGGACCTTGCTTTATGCACTGGGACACGGTCAAGCTGGAACAGAAAAGGGAACACCCCAAACTGTTCCCACAAAGTTGGAAGCAAACAATTGTCCAACATGTCTTGGTATGCTAAAGCTTTAAGTTTTCCCTTCACTGAAACTAAAAGGGCTCTAGGCCAACCCCTGAAAAACAACCCCTTATCATTATCCCTCCTCCACCAAACTTTAAGAGTCGGCACAGTGCAGTCAGGCAAGTAACGTTCTCCTGGCATTTGCCAAATCCAGATGGGTGCATCAGTGTGACTCGTGGCTTGAGTTGCGGTGGCTCCTAAATGCTTCCACTTTTCAATAATGCCACTCTCAGTTGATTGTGGAATATCTAGGAGGGAAGAAATGGCTTGTTGCAATGGTGCCATCCTATTACATTCTATTCATTTCACATCAACCTGCTGAAAAAAAGTGTGGAATTCCACTTTAAGTCGGTCTGGGACACTTCAGACTATATCTTGGCTCAACCTCGACAAGTCACAGGTTTAGACTTGTAATGGTCTAGACAGCAGCCCAATCTTGGACCAATGCCTTCAGCATACATAAGTGTTCATATTTCAAGGGGTTAGTACCATGCTCAAATCCAGTGAGCTCTTTAGAATGACCCATTCCTTCACAAATGTTTGTACAGGCAGACTACATGGCTAGGTGCTTGATTTTTTACACCTGTGGCAATGGGATTAAATGAAACACCTAAATTCAATGATTAACAAAGTTTTTGTCCATATAGTATATCTTGACTTTGATAGTACTGTGGAAAAGTCAGAGACCACCCTTCATTTATTCAGTTTCCAGCCATTAAGAGCAAGTTATTCCATTTTTTCAGGAGATATTTCTGAGGGGATTAGATATAAAATGACCCACTTGCGTAAAGAAGGGGAATTCAAAGGAAAAGCAAGAGTTTACCAATAGGGATTATTAAAAGATATGGAGAAATGGGACTTTTAACAGCCTTGCAAGACAAGGCAGACCACCAAAACTGCCCCCATCAGACGACCTCTTCAGATAACTCTGAAATGTCTGACAGGATGTGTAGGCCTTCAAAAGCCATGACTGAGAAAAACAAGTAGACACATCAACCAAAGAAGCTTCTGGTGTTCTCAGTGGACTGACCACCCAAAGTCCAGATCTCGACATCCTTGAATGTGTTTTATACTTTTTGTGTAACACCAAAAAAATAAATATCTTGTGATTAATGACTGTTTTCACTGGCATTCGAAGGGTCTCCACGTTGGATGGCTACTCTGGTGTTGGCTGGACGCTAGTTCAGATGCCATACCAGCGCTAATGCTAGCTACAATGGCAACAAAATATTTGGTTCAGCAATTTGTCTTCTGGAAAAGCTCTTTTCTAGTCTACCACACAATAATAGATCACTCTTTCCCACTAAATTCTTGGGAAATTCCACAAGTGTTCAGATTTACAAACATGGTATGGCATACTGTAAGGTTTTTCAGAGGTATCCTGGGAATGGGTACAGATACTATGAAAGACCAACTGGGTGAACCAATTTGCTAGAGCGCCACCTTGAGGTAGCCCAGAGCTGCATCTCGAGTTAGTTAGGAATGTCAAAAAGACAGAAGATCACTGAATATGGGTGAAGTAGCTAAACAATGAACTTTCCCCTTCATTCCCAAACAGCCAACATAGCATTATAATAAGGATATTTTCAGGGACACCCCAGCGTATTGATTCTGAGGCACCAAGAGGTTAGTTAGGGGGTCCTGAACCCCACAGGACCCCTTGCATTTAGCACCTTGTTGGTCGCTGCCTTTTGCCTTTTACACAGTACTGCACAAATCTTTTGACTTCAGCAGCAGGAATATCTAATATCTATAAAGTCAATGGATTTCCCCTCTCTAACTTACTGGAACTAATAACGGGCACTTGCCTGGCACCGCAATTAAGGGCTTTGGTAAGCCTTGTTCTTGGTAGGATTCTGGCAGGTGATGTAAATGTTGGAGCACGTCGAATCGAAAGGAATCAAACCCAATGTGTCACGCCACCCTTCTTTACCTCATGTTTCGTGTTATGGCACAAGGGATTTTTGGAACGCTGCTAAAATAGCTGAGGGCTTGCTACAGGGGGAACGCACACTTACTTTCCACCAGACGAGGGACCGACAGGGAACAAAAGACTCAGAGTTTCCACTGGGATAGAATGTTTCCCATAACTGGTACGGACACCCCAGCCAAACAGCACTAAATCTTCCAGGGTGAGGAGGTGACACACAGCACAGGTGTTCGTGGCCAGGACTGAAAGCTCAGTTTGGACAGGCTGTATGATAGACGGCATTCAAACTCAAGTAGAAAAGTATGTAAATATTACTATCGGCTTTAGCAAAGTATGCTAGAAATACTGGGGCAAACGGCATATTAAAACAAAGAGCTCCCAAACGTTCATTTGAAATTTCCATCATTAACGTCCAGGGAAATATATGTCCGGGAATGTTACGCATGGTAAACAGACTAAAATGAAATGCTGGAGTTATAATCTAAAAAGATAGGGGCTTATTGGGTAGCTGTCACACTGCTTAAATTGACTGTAGATTTATTATATACTTTGGGCGGTTCTACATTAGCATCTACAGTCATTAGGACCTCAGGAATCTCATCACATACTGCACCTGCACAAACAACAATAATCTGATTGTTCAGTATTGATGCAGTGTAGTAAATGTTTGAAATCTCTGCATAATTCAACAGTTACAATGTAAACAAAGTCATCCAGAGAGGTTTAATGGGAAATGCTTCGTTCTAGAGAAACTTAACTTGTCAGAACTGTTCACAGAGCTGGGGTTAGGAGACATGCACCCCTAAAGGCTCCCTTGAAGAAAGTAATTGTATTAAAATGGTTATGAATTATATCGTATAGTTTACCGTTTCTGCTGGTCCATTCATCATTACGTTCTAACACAATGTAAACAGCAGTTGCTGTGTTCCAATGATGTATAAAAGTGAGAAGTAATATATATATATATATATATATATATATATGTGTGTGTGTGTGTGTGTGTGTGTGTGTGTTTATTTATGTATGTATTTATGTATATTTTTATACATATATTTTCGAGAGTTTGGTATTCTGTTGGCAGATAATTTGAAATGACAATTTAGGATGACAAAATACAATCTTGGCATATCACCATATCAAATGGTGCCCTCACACTATTGCTTTTATGAAATAATGGAAACTAACTGGAAATAGCAAACATAGATTTGATATGGAATGACATTTTGAGTTTCAGTATAAAGAACTGTATGAGAACAAGTTAAACAAAATATGAAATCTGTGAGATTTGCTTACCAAACAAAAAAGTGATGTTTTGGCCATAAAAGATTTCTGTACTTTAGAGTTAGCTATGGTCTTAGCTACTGTTAGCCTGAAAAAGGCTGTTAGGTCATTTGCCCGCTACTTAGTAAATTCATTTTTAGCTTATGGTTAGATGGTTACTTTGTGTTTTTACTTCAGTTTTAGGATCATTGCAAGTCTAAAAACCTAGTATCTGTCAATGATAAACTAGTAAGTCTTACATTTAGTATCATACTCTTCCATATTGTGCTATATGCAACTAATTACTCTGTTTAGAAGCTGCTTAAAAAAACTGTTTGGCTGGAATTGAAAAAAAAAAAAAATAGTATAGCTAAAAGCCCATCGTTCCCAGGGTCATGACAAATCCTCTTCTTTACACTTCCACATATTGGGCTCCCATAAAAACACATAGGCAGTACTCAAACTGGATCATTTTTAACCAGGGGAGGTTGTGTAATGTAATTTGTTGGGATTTAACAGGCTGGTATGGGATTAAGCATTCGTCTTAGTTTCATAAAAATTTCCACAAATAGCACATAATGTTCAGATCAGTGTTAGGCTGCAAGTACTTCAGTAATAACAAACCCTATTACCAGGTCTTGTTATTCCAATACAACCAGCTGGTTCGGAACCTGAGGAATCCCAGGTCCAGATCAACACTGGATTAAAATCATGGATCTTGGAATATTTAGGAAATCTTTAACTGATAGTACGTCCTCAGGTACAACTAATCCATCTTCAACAGGACTAATAGTATTTTTTTGCTGTCAAGGTTACTTACAGTGGTGCCAGTGGAATTCACACTTAGGATAACAGCCAAGAGCTAAACAGGCTTAAACTCTAATCCATTAGCCAAAGAGAAAATCCGAACAAATGCTGCCAAAAATGAGGGAAAAAAATGACGTCAGAGTTGTTTTTCAGACACGGTTGCTCTGACTTAGAAGCTGGAGTTGTTATATCCACTAAGCAGACTAATAATAAATACCCATCGCCTGCCTACCTCATGTATAGAGCATAAGTGACTGCTATCAGTCCAAGCACTGATTTAAGGATCTGCTTTGGTTTCAGCTGTAGGTCCCAGTAAATCAGTTCAATTCAACCCTTGTCTTTGGGCCCTTGCTACTAACAGAGCTGACAGGAAGAGACAGTAGGTTGGACTCACTGGTGACAGCTGTGCCACTCCCAGGTATGACGGGGTCGGTTGGGCATGAAATCAGCCGTCCCCTGGTTCTTAACTCTCTGAGGAAACCGCAGCAGCACTCTGACATCATAGTCTGTGGTGTCAGAGCTGTAGGCTGTACTGTGAAACAAAAAGATACATGATGTAGGTCATAAAGAGCGTGACGGGAGTAAATGGTAGGTAGCTGTGTTCATCATTTAAACAAATGACATGTGAACAGAACAAATTCTTCACTCACAAAACTACAGAGCTCACACACTGTAAAAACAAAACAACAAAGTGTAAAAAAAAAAAACAAACATTAACAACTAAACAAAAAACATCAAAATAAAGTTAAATATCATCATATATTAACATAAGTACATTTACAGAAAAATGTCATTAATGGTTTACAGATTAATAACATTAATTTACAGAATTTTTTCAAATATTTATGCTCAAACGGCTGCCACTAGTGATGATTTTACAGATATTTTAGAATTATTCCAATCAAAAACCTTCACTGTAAAAAGGTGTTGTACGAATACAGTGAAAAACTGCCCTGTGGTTTCCTGGCCAGGGTTAAAAATGAACTGAATTGATTGTAGGTGTATTTCTACAACTCAGCAACTCCAATATTTACTTTCAAGAATAAAAGGGTTTTTACAATCCTTGAACTCCCAAAGACTTTTTGTGAGGTTAACTTGCATTTTGTCGCTGTCTAAAGAAAAACAAGTATCTCCAAAATGGGAAAAAACGAATTTAACTTTAATGTAAGTCAATGGAACCAGACTTTTTCCAAGCTAAATTGGACCATTTCTGTTGGTCCATTCTTCATGAAATTTTCACACAACGTAAACAGTAGCTGATGGGTTGAAAAGGTGCATAACAGTAAAAATGAACAAAAAGGGAGATACATGTTTTTCATTGGACAACAACAATTTACAGCCTACGGCAATGTGGCTCCATCATTAATGTTTGCATTTTAGAAGGAGACACACAATAGAAGGCAGGCCTGGGGGAGACGTCAACATGAAGACGGTGAGTGAAACAATATGCAAATAGATGAAGCCAGGAGCCAATGGGAAAGAAGAAACCCTGCTGCCAAGATTTTGACTGTTTAAATGTTAGTGTTTGATCAGAATAATTCAGGAAAAATCTGTAAAATACTGCTGTTTAACTGCAAAACCGTTAATGACATTTGTTGTAAATTCTTTATTTTACTGTTTTTGTTTTTCGCAGCTGCTGCCGCCAGTTATTTTACTGTTTTTTTTAGGATTTTACTTTTTATTTTTTACAGTGCATCTTCACTTAGAGGCTCAAGGGGGAAATTGGGCAATCTAAATGTAAACAGAATTGAATTTATTTTGTTTCAGAGTAAAAAGTAAATGTGTAGGCAGCCTTAAAAGCAGCATAACGTGTTGGTCTTTCTGGACTCCTTCAGCATATATGGATGTAGTGTTAACCACTATACTATCCAGCTACCAGGGATATTGATTCATTTGACATATAACTTTTAGAAGTCCACACATTGCCTTGAAAAAACAGTTATTAAGTTTTATTATTAGATTTAAGGCACAATTATGCCACGAAACCTAATTGACAAGAAACATCTCTGCAAAGAAAAATTATCCAGCATTGCTGCAACACTGCTAAATGAAGTATATTTATATTGGAAACAATGAGTCACCTCGTCAAGACAAAACTATACACTTATCGGCTAATAGTTTGGGAAATCTAGCTACGCACGTGTGTGTGTGTGTTTGAAGCACATTTAAAAGCAACATTAGAAGCTTACTGCAGATTAATATATGTAAACAGGCATGTTACAAGTAAAGTCATAGACATTACTGTTTTTAATGGCTGGTTGTCTTAGCTAATAATAATTAGGCAAATAAGGTGTAATGATATCTCAAGAGAAGTTTTTGGCATGCCATTAATGGGAGAAACTGGCACTCATATAACACTCCTCAGCCATTAGCATTACAAGGTGGGAATTAACTGTGCTTTAAAGGAACAATATGTAATATATTTACTGTGCTAAATCATAAAATGATTATGATATGTAATCAGAGTTCAAGAAAACATTCTAAGTTGAAATACTCGCTTCTTCGTGAACGATGCTATAGCCAATATGTGCTCTTCTGAAATTTCGGTTCTGGAGCAGAAAGTCTGTTTGTGTGTTAATCTGGGACCCACCCGCTGCCCATGTCCCAGTATTGCCAGGGTTGCCAGATGTGCAACAAATTGGCAGGCAAACACAGCACAACATAAGCATTTTAAGTAACTTCAAAATTTGAGAACTCACATACATACTATGAGGTCCATGTGCAGCTGGTTTATCAAGGCAGCAAGTAATTGAGACCTTGCCAGTGCAGTGATGTTGACTGGCTAATGCCATCATGCTAAAGTTAACTGCTATCAGTCACACTAGAGGAGTGGACAGGCCATGGCTGTTTACAGCCGTGGCAACAACCAGCGTGACAGAAAGCTTTAGCTACTGTACAAAGCCAGCCATGCATCAAGCTAACACTGACCGAGTTGTAAAAAAGCACAGGCTGGTTTAAAATCAGCTAATCAACTTACAGTGTAACAGTCATTGTCATTTGCCATTGTCAAAGCTTAATGTTCCACTCTTTTTGTGCTCATTTGTGTAGGTTCAGTGTCCTCAACCTGGCAGCCCATGCAAGCTTTGAGTGGATAGGAGGGGGCAGAAGCAAACAATTCTCTTTAGTATTTTGAATTTGGACTGCAGTACTCACACTTGCTGTGAGAATTATATATTGTTCCTTTAATGTGCACACATATTGTTCCTTTAATGTGCAAATCCCAGTGTTGTCTTAAGCTTGTGAAACGCCAACTGACCCACTAGCTCTATTCCTGGGGGGCATAGCTGAGTTACCTGTCCCCCCAGAATGGATCTTGAGCAATAGAAGAGGCCATAGGCACTACACACCAACCAAGAGGGCAGTCATGCAGTCTGAAGACAAATGGGCAGAAGCTGGAACGCCCCCTGGCATCTGTCTGTACATGTGCCTGGTTAGCTTCATAGATGTAATCGAGTGATTCATTGATCCATTGTTAATGAATAATACGTCTAAAGATTAATGACTGAATAACAAATCTAAACATGATTTAGCTTCGAGTGCTTACCTGGCGAGACATTTCTCCTCAGCCGCACAGCGTAGGGAGTACATATGGGATCGCTGGATGTATGTGGAGGCCTGGACGTAGTTAGGGTCAGGGACCAGGTCAGGTAGGCCTAGTGACAACAGACAAATCAGTACAGGACCTAGGATGGCCAACTAAACCTTCATTATCCTAATCATTTCTCTAACCTTGAAAGCTGATGAATATGCTATCATATGAAATATTTAATTGTTGCCTTGCACCAGTGAGTCTTCAGTTGGCCCTCTTCTTGTGTGTACATAAATCTTAGAAGACTCAGATGGCAACATTTGAATTGCAAGTATCCACCAAGAGACAATAGTGCAGCTTTATAAATGCGCTTTTATATCAATATTTTACAGAGTCTGGTTTCAAGGTCAAGAAAAAAAAGCAATTCAAATAGATAGAACGACAGCACGATAGGGAAGAAAGAAGAGGGGGAGCTGCGCATAACAACAATGATCTCACATCCCTGCTGGGTCCAAACTGGGCTTGAAACCAAGTCTGTTAGAAAAACAGAGAAATAAATATAAAGACAGAAAAAAGAGGCCTTGGTAACTGTCACAGCTAATGTCTGTAACACTTAACACGTCCAGTGAAGGGAACAACGTATTAGATCATCCTATGGTACGATATACTGAATTTACATACATGTGTGCATGTGAACAATTTAGAATCGTCTATATTTGTGCATAAATATGACCCGAATCATAGTCAGATTTTCACACAAGTCCTGAAAATAGGTAAAAACAAATGAGACAAAATATACTTGAACTAGGGATGCACCGAATATTCGGCAAACGAATAAATGAAAAGATCGAATCATTTATGCCAAACAATGATGTTTTTAATGACGCTGTTACCTTTTTCTAGTTTCCCGGATGTAGACGAGAATCAGAGTGTTATTCAGTTTCAAGCAGTTTCAAGTTTCGAGCCAAAAGGAACTCCAGAAAGAGTAAATAACAGAACAGAGCAGCCGTTCCCTTACACACACACACACACACACACGTGTACTCTATCTCTCTCTCTCTCTCGCGCTTTTTCTCTATTGCGCTTTTTCTCTCTTGGTGCACGTGCCCGCATCCTCCTTAAACACACACAAACCCCAATTTTACAACAGCGCGATCAAAACGCAGCCAGCTTGGAGTGAGGCCTCTTTGTGAATGCAGTAAACATGTCGGCTGGGATGTTCTGTCATATTATGGGTTGTTGGTGTGTCTGCTAGGATGTTAAAATGTTCAGCTTAAACTGCAGTTTATTAGCCGTCATTCCTTTAAAGAACAAGACAAAAATACATTCCAGACAGCAAAATTGTTCTGGCCCAAATATGGTCCCCGTTCCCCATTTTCATCTGGCTCGCTTGCCAGATGGGCTGACGGCACTTGGATGGGCCGCTCCCGGTAGCTACATACATGCCAGATTAGGGCCACACTTTAGCCAAAAGTAGGATACTTGTATTTAAGTAAAAAGTAGGCAACTTGCTGTATCTGTGCCAGAAGTGGGCCAGATCTGTTTTGGGACAGGTGGTCCAAATGCATGTTGTAAATATGTGGGCTGCCTCTGGCTCACAGCAGATTGCTGGTGCTGACAGTGGGCCAGCAGTGCCATATCTTTGCAAGATGTGGCCCACATCCACTTGCTGTCTGGGTTTTAGCCTATTTAATTTATGCAATGGTGAAAAAGTGGCAAAATTAATGAAACACTGAAAAACCGTGTTCGATATTTGGCCTCCGGACAAATGTTTGATTTTGTTCAGTTTCGTCTTTGGCCAAAAATTTTCATCTCTGTGCATCTCTAACTTGAACAATAATTACTGAGGAAAGTGTGCTGTTTGTAAACCTTCAGATGTGACAAAAATATGCAAACCTCTAGGAATAGCAGTTATTTTGAAAGTTAAATAAGAGTCAGGTGTTTTCAATCAATGAGATGACAATCAGGTGTGAGTGGCCACCCTAGAACAGGGAACCATCTAAAGTCAGATCTTCACATCACATGTCTGTGGAAGTGTTTAATGTAAATGTAGATGAGGAGTGTTATATGTCTAGAGAAAGGAAAACCCTACATTCCAGCAAATGGACTTTATCCCATCTGTAAAACATGGTGGTGGTAGTATCATGGTTTACACCTGTTTTGCTGCATTTTAGCCAGGATGGCTAGCCATCATTGATAGAACCATAAATTGGAATTTCAGGACATTTGCTCATGACCTGAACCTCAAGAGAATGTGGGTCATGAAGCAGGACAACTACATTAAGCACACAAGTCGTTGTACCAAAGAACGGTTAAAAAAGAACGTAGTTAATGTTTTGGCATGACCAAGTCACAGCCCTGACCTTAATCCTATAGACATGCTGTGGAAGGACCTGAAGCAAGCAGTTCATGTAAGGAAACCCACCAACATTCCAGAGTTGAAGCTATTCTGTTGAGAGGAATGGGCTAAAATTCCTCTGAGCCCATGTGCAGGACTGATCAACAATTATCATCCGTGTTTAGCTGCAGTTATTGCTACACAAAGGGGTCACACCAGATGAAGCACAGGTTCACATACTTTTGCCACTCACAGATGTGAAACATTGGACTGTATTCCTCAATAAATACATGAACATTTATAATATTGTTGCTGTCTACAAGGAAAACAAGTATCTCCTAAATAGTAACTTTACAGGAGAGGGCAAAGACATTCTCATTTTCTATGTAAGTTAATGTAAAGATCCTTTATTCCAAGCAATTTTGGATCATTCTGGTGGTCCAATCATCATTACAATTTTCACACGATGTAAAGGGCAGCTGCAATGTTCAAATGATGTAGAAAAGTGAATATCATCAAAAACGGAGATACATGTTTTTCTTTGGACAGCAACAATATTTTTTTCTCAGTTGTTGGGTAATTGGGTTCTAGGAAAAATTCTAAAGCCTTCACTAACCTTTTTTTACTATACGTTTTTTTTTTTTACTATACTGTAAATCCAATTAATGTGTTATTTGTTCTGTACTGCAGCACTAAATTCCTTAACCTCATCAGTTTCACAGATTTGAATCCTTTTTTGTGTTTTCATCCATCAGTGCCCTCCCACCACAATATCCATCATGAATTACATAAATACATCATACAACCACTGGAAATCCCCAATGGCAATAAAGAAACCCTGACCGTTAATGTAGTCACTGAGGCTAATAAATACAGACTGTAGCTATTCAAACAGCACCTCCCTTAAGTATCCTCCCCAAAGCCCTAATAGTTACCACTTTCAAGATACATCATCCAAAATGGTGGGGGGTTCTATTTTTTCGCTGGGCCAAAACTTTAGTGGCCCCACTGTAGGGGGTGAGTAAGCACGTTTACCACACATGCAGCAAATGCTTCAGTTTTTGATTTGGTGCCCCGCATTTGGTGTAACAGAGCTGTCTTTGTCCGAAGCCTGCCCACAGGAGTGGATGTAATTTGTATGCTTTAACAGCTGAACATCTGATGTACCATCTTATACATCTACACTACATTGTCTATACTGTCCTTTAGGGCTTGAGGACAGTTCTCTATGTGCTGACTGGTACAAGTGCTTTAGCTCATTCAGTTCTATGTACACATCCAATTTGACATCCCTCTCTGAAGCAGACTTCTAGGCCTCAGGAAGCTTCCTGGGTCAAGTCTAGTGAATAGTGTAATGACAGTGTGAAAAGCGGTAGCTTTCCAATGGTGGTCGCTTTTCTTCTCATGAAAAAAAAGAGGGAAAGAAAGAGAGATAAGCTCATGCTATTGTATTGCACACAATAAATGCATTTCAGTTACCTTTTATTTGCACATATATATAAATATATATATATATAGTATGGGAAGTGCAGTTGGTATGTGTTTTTAAGACACATGAAGCATCTGGGTGTATATTAAAGCAGCATTATGTCAGAAGTGGTATTGTTTGCTCTGGGGTCCCTCTACAGTTGTTGAGTGTAATTTCACTTTTACACCACTGTCAGGAACACAAATTGCACTTTGACCCCCTTTCCTAGACAGCTAACCAGGTGCATTTGTTGATGAGCTGAAGGACACTGAATCCAACTCTTTGCATACATGCACATCACATGGGCGTATGGATGCTACAGATTACACTCACCACTTTAGTTGTTTCCTATGTGCGAATGAATGAATGCCTGCATGACGTGCGTGCATTTAAAGCCACACGGATTCCGCCAGGTTTTGGGGTTCAGCACAACACCGGCAAAGACTACATCGGACGAGAAAGAACCATCTCGACTGACATGGTAAAGCAATATTACAGGGTTTTGTTACAGAAGGGTCAAACTTTTTAAGGCTTGTTTGGTGTGAGATTGACAAAGACTAGCCTCACTTTTTGCTGTGAGATGAATTTGTTTCCTGCATGCTAGTTTGAAACAGGATCTCTAATCTCTGTTAGCTCTTGCCAAATAGTGAAAGTCCATCACGGTCACTACCTCTTCTTCACATCCTCCAACAACTCCTTTAAAGCATGCAGTTGTATTAATTCCCTTTGGTAAATTTGACCACCACCTCGGCCTTTTGCATTACTCATTCTAAATGTAACTCTTAATTATATGCCGGTACTAATTTTGATGCTCATGTATGAGCAGACACGTAGTACACACACAGTGTAATCCTATGAGACATGTAAGACATGCTTATGATTCTCTGGCGGGATTTTGACAGAAATATTAACTGCCTGATTTCTAAAGATAGCCTTGCTTTTTAAGTGGTTCAAGCACTTGACTAAACTAAAGCTTGGAAAGTTCACACTGAGTTTAACTAAACATATGGTGTTATTTAGTGGCCTGGGACTACTTTTACAGCTACTATATTCTGTGTAGCTTCACAGGAAGTAATTACTTGAACAAACGAAATAACACAAACAGGAAGGATGGTTAAAGTTGGTAGGTGTGGAATTTGTCATGGGGTTAATACATGAGGGCTCATGACGGTCCTTGAGCTTTCTACAGTACTGAGCTAAACAGGAAGGTTTTCTCCTCTTTCTGATGACACACAAAACTGGGGAAACACTTTGTGTGTTTCATTTCCAGGCGCAGAAGCTTCAACAACTGAATGTAATTTGTGAGACTTGCTTTTGTTTTTTCAGTGGACAGAAACTCCAGGGGAATTTTAATTTTGGCTCTGAAGCAGGAATAGAGCTGTTTATAGGGGCAGTTTCAGTGGTCTACCAGATCTTGCATGGTTGTTAGTAATCACACACACAAACACACACATATGAAAGTCTGTATACCGTATCCGACTCTTTGCATGCACGCACATCACACAGGTGAATGTATGACGGTTGCCTGTATGGATACTACAGATTACACTCACCATTTTTATGTTTTCTATGCGCAAACAACTGATATCTGTGGGACGTGCATGCATTTAAAGCTACCCAGATTCTGCCAGGGATTTGGAATTCAGCACAACACCGGCAAAGACAACATCAGACGAGAAAGAACCTCACTTTTTGCTGTGAGACGAATGCTAGCTTGAAATGGAATAGAGGTCAGATGACGGGATTGAGGTCGGATAACTATATATACATATATACATACATACAGTAAGTGTATATACCTGTATGTATATATATATATATATATATATATATATACACACACATACATACAGG
>CM067486.1:30053049-30071280 GCA_034552555.1 Semaprochilodus insignis | reverse complement strand
TGTATGTATATATATATATATATATATATATATATACACACACATACATACAGGTATATACACTTACTGTATGTATACTTGTTTATCTGTATGAATGAGTTATATTTAATGGCCATTTTTACTGAAAATTGAATAAATGAAAGTTGGAACCTCAGTACACCGATATGTGACCAAGAGGCAAAAAGAAGCTCCCATATGTTTGCAATCACATCACATCTTCATGTCCACAATAACTCCATACATACCCCCTCCCACCCCAAATTGCGCAACTTCCCATAAACAGGGTGTCCACCCATTTCCGTCAGCCTTATGACTGTTTCTTCAAAAACTAAGCAGATTGATCGCATGGAAAACAAAAGGAAAAGTGCAAAGGGAGATTCACATTATGAAATGAGCCAACATGCTTCAGCCTTAGCTATGAATGTGTATGAGACTCATGGCCTCCCTGAGTCACGCACATCACCCCCCTCACGCCCCTCTAATCAACACAACACACACACTTTGTGCTTTTGGAACCAGAAAAATATTTTCTGTTTCCTGAGGCAATGGACCCCATGTGTGGTGGGGACTTTCCATCGCCGTACATGTTAGACTAACACCCCACCCCCCCACAAATCCCCCCAATGTACACGCTACCAGTCCCCCCCCTCAAACTGCCAAAATCCCTGAGCATTTCACTCCACCCTTCATTGCACACATACAGGGATCATTCACCCTGTAAACTACACCCCCCCACCTCTTTCCCCACTACCCACCCTTGGACTTGATGAAGTCATTGCCTTAACCACCACCAAGCCCTCAAACAATGAGACCATTTCATGAAGAATGCCTATCCATATGCTCCGCATACCCTCAACACCTGGTTCCAATAACCTGGCCAACAGCACAGAGATGAACTCGCTGTTCCTTTGTTTGTAAATTGAAATACAGCGTAAGGGGGATGGGGAATGCATGATGTCAGAGCAGAATCTTAACGTTCAGAGGGTTTCAGAGAAGCAAACAGGGGAATCTACTTGAAAATAATGTCCGTTCCCAGCTGCACAAGCAAATAACTTTTGAATCAGGCAGTGCGGTTTGAGTCCCCTGGGCATTAAGTTTGTCCGACCCAGAGGGGTCATGCTTGCCAGGAAACACATAGAGATGGCAGGAGAAGTACATTTTTTAGATCTTGCTCTTTTTTTCTCACTTCCTTTCTCTCAAAGAGAGAGAGAGAGAGAGAGAGAGGGAGAGAGAGAGTTTGAAGCTAGCTCAACACGTGCATCCATTTCACATTACTACCAGCTGTGCAACTGAATTACAAATCAGCTCCTCTATGGTGTGCTAAACACAGAGTCACACCATCGCTCATGTACCTCTATAACTTTCCTCAGCTATACAGAACAGAAATTTCGCATCATGCTCAGAGAAAATATGGTTATAATCTGACTATGTGGCACGGTAACAACATCTGGGAATTAGGGAGATGACGAAAAGTATGACTGCAACCACTCTGTTATTTTGATTCGTACATAAGGCTGAAACTTACTGAGGGGCAAGTTCAATACCACAAGCTATGGAAATGTATTTCGTGAGGATGTGTGAGGACTTTACCTCTTTGTTGAGGTCGGTAGACGCTTCCTACGCTGACACTGGGGTTCTCTGCGACATTGGAGGTGAGAGGGTTCCGTGCAGGTTGCTGAACGAAGGGGGGAACTGGCTGGGGCCTTCCAAAGGGTGGAAACTGTTCATACTGGGGGCTTTGCAGAGCAGGCTGGCTTGCTGTCCCACCACCAGCTGTAGCTCCATTCGAAACCGATCCTGCTGCATTAGCTGCATCAGGGAAGCCTGCTGTCTCATCATTGTACAAGCTGTGGGTGTACCGGCGGTCCAGGCCATCTGAGAATGGAGGCTGCGCAGGTTGGGCAGGAACACCAGGATATGGCTGAGCATATGGCGGATAGAAGCGGTAACTCTCATCGGTAAAGTCTGTCCTTGGAGGCACAGGAGCCAGACCTCCTCCTGCGAATCCACCGCCTCCATAGGTTCCAACAGAATAACCACCACCAGCATAGCCTCCTCCTGCAAATCCTCCTCCACCAGTGCCTGTGGAATACCCTGTTCCACGGAACGGCGGTTCCAGAGGATCATAAGGAACAGGGTAGGATGGCTGTTGCTGGAATTGGTATTGCTGGTAAGGTGGACCACTGAAAGATGATGAGGAAGACGATGAAGAAGACGATGAAGAACCAGAGGAAGTTCTGTAACGAGTGCCAGAGGATGACTGAAAGCGACTTGATTCACCTGTTCCAGCTGTGCCCTGACGCCAGTTATCCGGCACCTGCCCAAACCCAAAGGGGTGTCGGGCTTGTCCCCTGACAGTTTCCGAACCACCTCTGGAAGGTGCCTGTCTACGCACATTTCCTCCCTGCGGTCTGGATCTGCGATTAGGACTATCAGCTAAAAACACCCGGTGGCCTCTGTCCTGTTCCTGTGCCCGAGCAGGGACATATTCAGCCCCACTGTTGAGCAGGCTAAATACCCGACCATTGTTCTCCCATTGGATCATCTGCCTCCAGGGATTTGAGGAGGAATCTTGCCCCTGAGCTGGAGCCTGAGCCTGGGGCAGAGCTTGTGACCGTACCCCAACAGCACCCAGCAACATCCACACCCACCATGACATGAGAAGGACCAGCAGCATCTTCACAAGACTTACATGGGAGGTGCAAATTCAACAAATCCTTTTAACCAGTTCAAAAATAACACAAAATCAAACCGACCCTTTGATCCAGAGTGCGTATGATGGCCATGCAGAGAGAGATTTCAGTGTCCATAAGCAGATCTTAAAGGTGAAAAGCAGGGCTAAAGCTTATTCCTTTGAGTGGTCTGCGGTGCAGGCATACCCGTGAGGACGAAAGGCTACTTCTGAGGCCCCAAATCAGGCAGCGGTGTGAAAGTCCTCCCTTTTCCTGTCTGTCTGGATGTGGAATTGTTGTCAGTGGACTGAGCATTGCTCTCAGAGTCTCTCTGGAGTGGACTGCCTGTTGCTCCTAACTCTAGCTCTCTATTTGCTTCTCTGATTGCTTACAATGGGCTGTGAAAAAAAAAAGTCTCTCTCCCAAACTATCCCCCCCTCTCTCCTGCACTCAGTCTCTCTTTTTTCTTTAAGTGCAGATCCCACATGGCCCTAGTGCTAGAGCTATTTCCATGTAACTGTAGCAAAGCCAGATCTCTGCACTAGCTTCCAGAGTCAACACCACCATCTGTGGAGACACTTAGATTGCTAGCGTGCCTTGTAAGATTGTGAGCACAGATTCGTTTGATCAAGCAAGACAGCCAGAGATGTTTTGTTGTATGGCTTTGGGTTCACCAGCTTATGTCTCATTTGGCCTCATCATTGTAATAGTTTACAGAACAGAGTTACCTAATTCAGGACAGGGACAAAAAAAAACTAGACATGTTACAAATGTAATCTGGTCAAACAAACCAATGGGGGGAAAAGGCATGTTCTACGGTCAATCAGACACAAGTGCACCGTAAAAAGGCCTACAGCAGGACAGACAGAGACCCTTTGTATTCAGGTGTATTACCTATAAGTGGTCTCCTCAATTAGGCACCAAGTCCGAGGAAGAAAAACTCACACATACAAAAAAGTGCATTAACTGTGCTTTGGAGCCCCATTAGGTCCCCTTTGACTGTTCCTATTTTGTAATGAAGTGGGCTTTATCAGAGCTATAGTGTTCTGTAGCCCCATTCGAATGGCCCCCCGTGACTACTTTAATATGCACATCAGACAACAGACACTGTTTGTTTTGCACAGCCAGCTTTACCTCCTGTTGGCTCGTTTCTTGACCTTCTTTTTATATGAAAGTGTGACCTGAAAACTATCAGAGTATATAGAGAGATAAAGCTTCTTTATGAAAATCCCAATTCTATTAATATAAACACACAAAATAGTTTTGCTGTCCAAAGAAAAACAAGTTTCTCCAAAATGGCAACTTTTACAGGAGAGGGCAAAAACCTCATTTAATTTTAATGGAAGTCAATGGAACCAGACTTTTTTTCCTGAGTGATTTTGGGCCATTTGTTTTAGGGCGTTTATCATGGGAGTTTCATACAGTGTAAACAGCAGCTTCGGTGTTCAAATGATGCATAAAAGTAAAAATTGACAAAAAATGGAGATACATGTTTTTCCAATGGACAGCGACGGAATGAATTTAGGAAATTTGCTATCACATATTCAGGCGTGCAGGAATACTTTATCTGAAGGCTACCTACTAAAAAGACTTCATAAGACATGCATAAGCTTTAAATGACAGTTCTGCAAAATGTTATTTATAAAAGTGCATATATGCCAACTTATGTTGTAAATAATAATTAATAAAACATATATAAGCATTTTGACAACTAAAGAGATGGACCTTAAACTAAAGACACAGCTCTGTTTATTACCCTGTTAAGACCTGGTTAAGAATGCCACTTATCATCAGTAGTTTAAAAAGTACAGTTTCTATTAAGGAGACGTGAGTGGCTGCAGACATGAATAACTTCCTCTGTGCGGGTGCACAGGTTTCCTTAAACCTGTTGAATTCATAGGCAACATATCACCAGACATTTGTGGTGTCCTCCCCAGTTATAAGAAACTCACAGATCCTCTTCCTCAATGTAAGCATTAACAACTGCTTACCTAGCAGTCTAGAAGAAACACTGCACGTTCAGCATCAAACTTGGTGGGTATATAAGGTGTGCCATAGCCTGTCTGCACACATATCCCTCATTGCTGTCATGGGTAAAAGGGGCGATACGTGCTGATTGTCTTCCCTGGGGCGGATGGGATCTTCCAGCAAGACAATGCAACATGTCACACAGCTAGAAATGTCTGACGTTGGTTGGAAGAGCATGACCAAGACTTCCAAGTACTACCCTGGCCCCCTAATTCCCCAGACTTGAACCCAAGTAAGCATCTGTCCTGTTCAGACAACCCACCTTGATTGTCTTGTTCACTCTATGGATCCTCCACCATGCACTCTCCAGCAGTTGTGGGATGCACTGCAGTCAGCATGGCTCCAGATACCTGGACAACCTATCAGGACCTTAATGAGTCACTCCCAGCATGTCTAGCTGCTGTCTGTTCTGCACACAATGGTGGTCATAATAATGTGGCTCAACTGTATATTGGTTTTTAAATACATTAGTCCATCTCACTGTAATGATTGTAATTTTAAAATATTTTTTATATTACCATTTTTTATATTGCCATTTGTTTGACCAGAATGATACCAAGGCTGCTCAAACTGGACTCGGGCGCTGGGTTCATGTATCAAATTAGCGATTCTAGAAAAAACAAGCAGGGCTGGAACCCCAAAGAGCGGTCTCATGGTCCATTCATTGGGCACTGGTTAGGTTTTCCCACTTAGGACTGCAGGATTGTGCAGCTTTTTGTGGATTTACAGCACACCGATATATGCAGAATGACTGTGTAACTCATCCATACATAATAAACACTTTGAGAGCAGTTACAAGGATCATGTCCTTTCTAAACACTCTCCAAATGAAAGGGAAGGAGAAGATCTGGTTACGGCGAGCCTTCAGACCGAGTCGTGCGCAAATACTGTAGGCATTACATTTCCCGGTTTTGTTATCAAAGTCAGCAGCCTGCTAGGTGTTTGCCTTGGCTCCATACTGAATCGTTAATGCTCAGAGTGTACCAGCGAGCAAGGCATGACAGCATTCCTCCTGAGATTATGTGTTTAAACTAACCAGCTGTGAACAACCCTCTTTCAGTCAGCTCATTTGAAACTGGACCCTCTAAAACATGTGGACGGATAAAAGTGACTGGCTTTCACAGCACATTCTTGGCGGAAACAGGGCAACGTGCTTCAAAGCAGAGCTTTCTATTGATGTTTCTGGGCTCGAGGAAAGAGAGAGAGAAAGAGAGAGAGAGAGAGGGAGAGGGTGGAGGAGCTGCCTCTGGGACTGGGCTGAGTGTGCTGAAACATCAATTCAGGCATCAATATGTATGTGATAATGTTTATTGTTGGAGCCAGTGATGTTCCAGTCTCTTGCAGCCCTAAAGGTGTTCCAAGAGAAATCAAGTCTTGCGCCCATTCTAGTCTTAAGTCTATCACAGCTATCGGAACAGAGCGGTCCGAGTCATGCTTGCTTCAGCTTTTTGATTTTTGCGCGGCCACGCTTTCGGCAAAGTCACCCCTGAAGCTGGATGCAAGTGTGCAGGGGATGGAGGAGGCAGAGAAAGCGGGTAAGCAACTCCTGACACCACGCTTGGGAATTGTAAAACAGCTCTTCCACATTCCATCAAAGCGCCCCAAAACAAACGCTAACAGAGGATGAAAAACAAAAACGGTGCGAGAGCAAGAAACAAAGAATCTGGCACGACGGTCCCGTGGCGTCCCGACATCCTGTAGTTCTGCTGTGTGCCCTTTGCGGCAGTATCCATCAACGATGCACTGTAAAATATTTCCCAGGTCAGAAAAACAAGTGCTGGGTCAGCGGCTCGCAGCAAGGACCAGCACAGAACGAGAGGAAGGTTTTCGTGAAAAGCCAAAAGAGATGGGATTGAACCTTCACAGCATGACTTCCACATTCCTGTGTCCCGAATTTCCTGTGCCAATAACACGTCTGATTTAGAGCTCACGAGCAGGATTCCTCCTCACCAGCTTGGGCTTCAGATCTGCCAAAGTGTAGCTCATTATTTCTCAAGTAGGCCTGGCATGCTGTTAAAATGTCAGCTGCCTTTCACTTACCCGGGAAACTAACAACAGGTCGGATGCAATTACCCTCACGTTTGCCTTTGTTAGTTAGCTGGGGGCTGCTGGAGTGCCTTCTTACAGCACGGGGGCCGAACGGGCCCACGTTTGCTCCTAAAATGGCAACGCTTGCTCATTTGCAATGTTGAGCAGGTAAAAAGCCTGAGAGCACACATAAATGAGGCAGTACTCCGAGGCATTAGTGGCTTTGTGTCAGGGACCACACATGCCCTGCGGCTGCCCCGCGAACATGAGAGACATGTGAAGAAGTTAGCCTCGGTGCACGGCAGACCCAGGGGAGGTTTAACCGCTTTAGCCTTTTCCGTCGTTGCCGTGTTTTCCAGCCCTCTGACAACACCTTGAGGCCTGGGGCAGCTCAAGCGTCACCTTAACCCTGGCCTCACGCGTTGCAACACAAGGGCACTGATTCTGTGTAAAACAGAAGCACGTTTTTAGATGTAGACCGTATTTGCTGGCCCCTCAATGACATGAAATAGAGCATCTGAATGCTAATAGCTATATTAGCATTCTAGTATGTGACTAGCATGCTAATTTTTATATTTTAATTAAAGTATTATAGATGGCATATGTTTACATGAATTTTCAATGAATTTCAAGAGAAAGTTGATTGGCATGAAAGTGGCATTTATGCCAATGCCCTTAATGCACTCATCATCAAAAGAATAGTTGCACAAATAGCTGCACCCAGAAGTAATCAACCAACAGGAATGAAAGTTGGTGGGTAGGTTTGACATCATGAGACATGCAACTAATTGAATTTTCATGCTCGGCTGCGTTTTCATGTGACCTAAGCAAGGATGGGCTTTATCACTGTACCTGACTGACCCAACAGCCACGATTGTGGACATTCAGCGAGCAATGATGCCCTCCATGAGTCATCCTGTTAGTGCCAGCAACATTGGCAGATGGCTGCACCACGCAGGACTACATGCACGCAGACTGTAATGAAGATTGCCCTTAACATCACATCAACAGCGCCAAAGACTGCAAAGGTGTCGTGCCAGACTGTCATGGAGTGACTCAGAATAGCAGCTGGTCATCTTGATTGATGAGACCAGCTGTTGTCTTAGTGGAGACGACCAACGAATCCGTGTGTGGAAGCACCGTGATCAGCACCAAGATGAGCAGTTTGTTGTCACGCGTCACACGTCCAGAAGGCCTGGTGTCACTCCACCTCCAACCCTACCGCAAAATCTGCAGGAACTGTGTGAGAATATTCAAGCTGCGTGGGCTGGATTATCACAGGACACCATTAGGAACGTTTACAACTCCATGCCGAGATGTCTGGCGGTAACAAACATGGGGGAGACACCACTTCTGTAGGTGTAGCTCAATAAATATTGCTCATATCAGTCTAAATTTATCATCATTTATTGTTTCTGGTAACCTTTATCTTCCTTCCCAATAGCACTGCAATCCCACACTTCCTTCTGGGCTATTCTTTTGATGACAAATGTATTTATTTAATTATTTAATTATAATAATTAACAGAAATACCACATTTGGTGTACAGCGGCACAAGCACAGTCCCACACGGACACATCACAAGGCTTTTTCGTTCATGGATTTTCTTTTTTGTTTGTCTTATTTGACCCTTTTTTGTCCGATCTCTTCTGGAATCCTACTCATTTCATTCAGGTGTGGAATGTGGCAGCACTTCATGAAATTTAAACTTTAAAACGAGTCTCCCTAGAGCGTACAAAGGTCAGGGAATTTGGCAGTGGTTCACATTCCCGCTACAACTAAGAAAAGTTCAGTGACGTAGGACAGAAAAGCATGCCATCCAAGAAAAGGAAAAATTGACAGAGGTACGGTTGGCATTTGTTTATTCCTCGGATATTATTCATTCATTCATTTACACTCACTGGTCACTTCTATTAGTACTACGGATATTTGCCGTGTATCTACACTCTTTGATCATTTCATCAGCTCCACTTACCATATAGGAGCACTTTGTAGTTCTACAGACTGTAGTCTGCTCAGGTCCACCACTGAGAAGATGCTGTGTTCATAACAGCGGTGCTTTGTGTTGTCATTCTTAATCTGTTTCAGACTCAGTCCCGCCCTCAGAATAGAATTGATTGGTCAACTCAGCTTCCACAAGCTGTATTGCTCTTGAGCGCACCCTCTGGTGAACTGCCATCAGTGACTCCAATCGCTCTTGAGGTCTTACGAATCACCACACCACTGCTAATCCTGCCAATGAAGCACTATACATGTCACTGCATAACACTACAATGTCTATAAACTGTATAATGTGGCTATCTTGTACAACAATCAACCATGTTGGGGAGCTGATAACTTACTAAATCACATTTTTGCTATTGTAAAACAAACACTTTATAATAACAGGCTCCAATAAAGAGCAGCTTAACAAGTATCTAATAATTTGCTGATACCTTTTAATAATCACATAACTGTTATATTCGAAAGTGTCGGTCGCCCTTTACACTGTGTGTAAATTTCCCGATGAACGGACCAAAAGAAATGGCTCAGAATCAGCCCCTCAAAAACTCTGGACTTACATTCAATTTTTTTCCTTCTTCTATAAAGTTATCATTTTGGAGATATGAGGTTTTGTTCTGATAGCAGGGATATGCATTAGTAACTGCTACTGTTTTATTCTGGAGAAAATACACATGATAAATTATATAACTTGAACTATTATGCATTTACGTAGTTGCATAAAACCAATTCATAATAACTATGGATCCTGTTATAAATTGGTTTTTAATATCTTGCTACTTTAAGCTTTTAACATTAATGACCATTTAATCAATGGTTGATAGACATTCATTCATTCATTCATTCATTTTCCAAGCTGCTTATCCTTGGTTTGGGGGGTGCACAAGCCTATCCCAGCACTTACTGGGCGAAAGGCAGGCAACACCCTGGACGGCCTGTGGACCAATTCATTGCAGAGGTTAATATACAGTACTTTCTTAACAATTATTAACAATTATTAAAAGTGTCCCATTGCAAAGCTGTTATTTTATAATGTACATGTATTGATAAATTGCATGTCACATCACACTTAAATATAAAACATTTCTGAAAAACATACAAAGTTTTAATTATTAAATTAATATAAAAAATTAATTAATATTAAATTATAAGTGCTGTTTCAAATGTTAACACATATTAATGCACAAGTAACAATAATCTTTATTCATCATGGTAACTATTTAATGAACAAAGCATTAACTAGTGATTTAATAGTGCTACCAAAACAGGAATTTATGCAAGACGTGGTGGAACACTTAAACAGATGTATGACTTCATGAATCACTGTAATTATATAGCTTAGTGCTTTGATGGAAACATGGGTATACTCACTGTTCACACTATTAGAACCATCTGTTGTACCTTGTTGGCCCACCTGGTAGCTGTAAAACTAGCAACGGTAGCTCATCTGTTGCTGCACAGTTTGTGTTAGTCATCTTCTAGTCTTTCATCAGTGGTGAGTTTCTGGCCACAGAATGCTTTTGGCTGAATGTTGCTGGGTATCCTTAACCTAGCAGTAACACAGATCTGTTCAACAACTCCAGCAACACTGCTGTAGAGATCCTGTGAAATGATGAACAGGACAATCCAATTATACAGAAATCCAGACGGACTACAAAGTGCACCTGTATGATAAGTGGAACTGACGAAATGAACAAAGAGTGCAGATACAAGGCGTAGTGTACGTTCACATTTACATTTATGGCATGTAGTAGACGTTCTTATCCAGAGCAACTTACACCCGTGCTTAGTGTTCCGACGGATACTATCTCCTAGCTAGTATAGGAAGGTTGGTCTAAAACTCACCATGAGCTCAGAGGCAAGGGCCAGTGCTAATACCTAGAGAGAAGAACCTAATAAAGTGAATGCGCACTATATGGCCATAAGTATGTGGACACCTCATCATCACACCCATACAAGCTTGTTGGAGCTTTGCAGCTGTAACAGCCTCCACTCGTCTGGAAAGCTGCAATCGTTGGACAAGAAGGCCTGGCTTGTAATGAACAAACCTTAAGTCATCCTTAAGGTGTTTAGTGGGGTCGAACTCAAGGCTCTGTGCAGATAACTGGAGTTTCTCTAAACCCGGCCAAGCCATGGCTTGTGTGGACTTCAGACTGTACACAAGGGTACAGTCATGCTGAAACAGGAAAGAGTCTTCCCCAACCTGCTTGTGCGATGCATATAACTGTCTAAAATATCTTTGTAGTGCTAACATTACCCTTCACTGGAACTAAGGAGCCCAAACTGCCCCAGACCATTATCCCTCCTCCAGGCCACTTCCGGTAGCTAGCATTCTCCTGACATCCACCAAACCCAGATTCATCCATCAGACTGCCAGATAGTGAAGTGTGATTCATCACTCCATAGAACATGCTTCCACTGTTCCAGAGTCCAGTTCAGGTGTGCTTTACACCACTCCAGCAGACTCTTGGGATTGTACATAGTGACCTTAGGCTTGCGTGCAGGTGCTCGGCTATGGGAACACGTTTCATGAAGCTTCCTAATGCTCAGTTCTTGTGCTGCAGGTTGCTTCTGGTGGCAGCTTTCTAGTTAGTGATGCATAGGCCATCTTTTTTACATGCTTCAGTCCTTGGTGACCCTGCTCGGTGCATGCTCTATCGCTTCATGGCCGAGCTGCTGTGGGTTCCATTTCTCAGTACTAGCACATACAGTTGAGTGGTAGAGATCTAGCAGGGCGGAAATTTCACAAACACATATCCTGTGACAGTTTATAGGCACTGGGTCGGTACAACCCATTCTAATGCCAGTGTTCATCTATGGAGGTTGCATGGCTGAAACAACTGACCACAATAATTCGGAGGGGGTTCCACAAATTTTATAGCCACATAGAGTACACCGTGCAGTTTCTGTCACTCGGCAGAGACGATGCATTCGAAATGCATGCTGATGTAGACATCAACCGCAGGAAGGGGCTCTTAAATGAGAAGGTAAATTAGTCATATAACATGGCTTCAAAAAAAAAAATAACGTCAGTGTATATTACCTTGATTCCCACTGGCATCGCAGGGTAGTGTATATTGCCTGGAAGCCCCCATGAATTCTGGCTGGATGTGTGGAGTTTGATGGGAAAATATGTATAAATATTTATAAATATTTCATACCCTGCTTCCCAGGGCCATGCAGTGCATTCCAGCACACAGTGAGAATCGCAGTCTCAGGTCCGAAGCAAAAATGCATTACTTTCAGGAAGATAAGGAGGGAGGGAGGGAGGGAGGGAGGGGGAGAGAGAGAGAGAGAGAGAGAGAGAGTAATTTTAGCCCAGAGACAGCAAATGACTTAGGATGTTAAGAAGGCAGATAAAGGGAGAGACAAGGTGTAAAGCAAGGGTAGAAAAGCTTAATAACAAAGGACACGTACATACCTTAGTCCAAACTCTATATTGGGGGGTGGAGCCTAGATCTGATTTAGTTGCCTGGCTGCTCTTCAGCGTAGATAAGTTGAGGTTCTGACATCAATTCCTTGCGGTGCGGGAGTTCATTACTGCTTGAGCTTTACTGGCCATCAGGTGTTTGTTCTGTGCTTCAACACCAAGTCAAAGGCCACCATTCCTTCATATATTTCACAGTCAAAACACAGATTAAGTACAAATTATTCATGTTTCAGACGATGAAGAACTTCATTTAGGAAGGTCAAAGCCAAAGAACATAAGGTGGAACAAACAGACCTGAAAACTGAAACTGTTTAAAGCTATAGAGAAAAATCATAAACAAAGCATTAGTTGTAACTTAGCATGTAACTTCCTGTATCATAGTAATCATGTTACGTAGTGCCTTGCTGGAATGCTGGGAGTTTTAATAACTGTGTATACTCACTGTTCACACTATTAGAAACATCTGCTGTACCTTGTTGGTCCACCTGGACCATGTAGAGGTAACAACAATAGCTCGTCTGTTGCTGCACAGTTTGTGCTGGTCATCTTCTAGTCTTTCATCAGTGGTGAGTTTCTAACCACAGTATGCTTTTGGCTGGATGTTGCTGGTTATTCTCAACTCAGCTGTGACACGGAGCTGTTCAACAGCTCCAGCAACACTGCTGTGGAGATCCCGTGGAAGTCCTGACCAGGCCAATCCAATTGTGCAGAAATCCAGATGGACCACAAGTGCACCTACTGTATATGGTGAGTGGAACTGATGAAATGGAGTGCAGATACAAGGTAGTCTAAGGGAATGTACACTATGTGGCCATAAGTATGTGGACAACTGATAACAGAAGTTTCCAAAAAGTTTTTACATTTACATTTACATTTATGGCATTTAGCAGACGCTCTTATCCAGAGCGACTTACAACCGTGCTTAGCGTTCTGTCGGATAATGTTTCCCAGCTAGTATAAGTAAGTTAGAAGTCTAAAACTCACCCTGAGCTCAAGGGCCAGTGCTGCTACCTGGAGAGAATAATACACAGATATATATAGCATAAGTGCACTACCTGGCAACCCAACCCAGTGCTCATACCTAGAGAGAAGACAATGGGACTCCTAACAGCCATGCGAGTGCTGGTTGACCACCAAAACTCTCACCGCTGTTCAACAACGGGGACCCATCTCTGTTGGCATTGGATTCATTTACTTCCTGACAGAGAGAAACTGCCCGAAGAAGCTAGCTAGTTGTGTTCTGTGAGTGGCTTTGTTTCGGACTGACCTGTTGCCTTCCTGGCCGAATGAATTATTTGAGCTCACTTTCCTCTCAACTCCACTCCTCTCTGTTTATGATGCTGTAGGCTGGTTGACTAACTAACAGCTAGTACAACATCTCTGATGTGATGCTGTTTATTACACACACCTGCATTAAAAAGTAATTTAGACCAATCTGTGACAGACTAACGGTCAGAGAGTGGGTTGTTTGGGTCAGAATGAATGTAGCTGTAATTTGGTCATATTTTCTCAAATTACCAGGCCAACTGACAGGCCTGGCTACTGGGAATGGACACTCAATAGGTCATCCAGGCCTGGGTGAAATTCAGCTGGAAAAAATCCACCGCTGTTTCTGTGCATTCTTGCACTATAATATGGTCACTCAACACTAAGGATGTGTAACTGTCAAGAAAACCCAACTAAACAAAGGAAATGGACCACAAAAAACAGAAAAAAGGTGCAACTCAAACAAAGAATTTGCTGGTGTGCTCCTGGATAACGGACTGACAACCCCAGAGTCAACAACTCAAAATCATGACGTGTGTTTACATGCACCTAATAATCCAATGACTGCAGAAGATCAGATTTTGTCAGACAACGGGAAACTCCAAGTTCACATCAGTCAGGCAGTAAGCGGATTTCTGCTTTGCAACTAGTTATAATAAACTCACAGAAGTAGCTATGATGTAAACATGACGTAAAACTCAGAATTCATGTCTGTTTATTTAGGCACATTAGCAGAAAATATGAACATACATCATCTAGAAGATGAAGAATATTTAAAACTTTCATTTCATTAAGCATGTGGCTGGTTTCAGTGTGAGTGTATTGTTGCCATCTCTCGGGGTTCTTTATATCTGGTACCCTGTTTTTTCTGCCCACGTGCAGACTGAGCGGTGTGAAAGAAATCAGAGTAAGGGTGTTCATGACCTGAGAAATCTGAGAACTGCGCAAAGGTCCAGCAGCCAGTCGCACAAAGTTTCATTCCTGTCAGTTGATTCATTTTGGGTGCAACTATTTGTGCAACTATTCTTTTTAAGAATATTTTTAAAATATCACTAATATTAGTCTACCTTTCTGTCATTCAGCAAACTCAATTAGCGATTAGTTAGCCGCAGCTTTGCTAATGTTACTGACTGTTCATTGATAAAGTGCCTTTAAAATATTGTGCACCAGTTTGAACAACACAACAATTCCTTTACACTCCAACTTATGATCAAACTTACGCTCAGCTGGTGCAGCTGGCTGAAACTCTCTTAACTGAATTTCCTGATTGAATTTGTAGACCTTAATCTGATCGAGAAATCTGAGACATGACCACTTGAATATTAAGACAACTGCATAAAACCAATTGTAGCGCATGTAAATACACTCATTCACTGTGTTTTGGGTTACTTGAATAATAAGCAGCAGAAAATGCAACCAACTTCTAAGACTGAACTTCAAAATAGCCCTGCAGATTTATTTGAAGAACTGAAAGTAAGTCTGTGGAATAGAACGGAAGCTCTAATGAGGGCCAAGGGTGGACAAAATAAATACTGAAAAACCTGATATCATATTAAGTTGTTGAAGCTGTTGTGTGATTTTCCTGCCACTGAAAATGAATAACTTGTAATTAAAGGCTGTTTTGATTGGAAAATACTGTCCTCTTATGAGCCAGTGACTCACCTAGACTCACAGTCCTGAAGGAACTGTGCAGACACTGTCTGGTAAATGTCAAGCACTTTAGATACCAGCACCAGTGTAACACAAATTACAGAGGACTAAACTCACTTACATAAAAACTATGGCCCCAAGCGACGTCCACCTTTACCCCAATCATCATTCCATAAGCAAGAACAGATAGATAGATTGGGGTCTCCAAGCACCTGCTTATACTGCTCATAGCTGCTGGCTGTAACATACCAGCGTTCTGCTGTTAACAATGCATTTGCAGCTGCCCCTATTATAATACATATGCAGTGTCGCCATCTAGTGTTGCTCTCTAATGGTTCCAGATCTCAGACCCCATGTTTTTGTTTTGCTTGCTGTAACACATTTAAGTTACTTGAAAGGCTTGGACGTTACTGATGAGATGAATCAGGTGTCAGTTATAGTCAATAGTACAGGGAACATGAGATCCTAAGCTCTGGAGTGATGTGATTTAGCATTTCTCATATTTATAACCCCTTTGAACCCTAAGCATATTCTTTGATTGACCCAATTTGGAAGTGTAAAGCTGGAGCTTGGAATTTTTTTCCGTTTTTGGCCTACAAAAAATGGAAAAAAAACAAAACGTTGACACCTCCAGGTAAACGAGTGTTGAGGATAGCCAGCTAGCATTATTGATTTGAGTGATAACTAGTATCCATCACATATTCAAAACAGCATGCTTGTTGGTCACTATGCAGGTTTCCAGATATCCAGGTTCAAGCCCAGAGCGAGCAAACTAAGGACATTTTAACATGACCTCTAATGTTAAGCTTGGACTTCAGAACACCTTCCGACATTCCTTTGGTATTTACTTGTCGGAGGTCGGAATTTCTAACTTGGTCAAATGTGGCTTTATTATTCACCTCCACTGAAGAACCGAGGGGTCTTTAACTTACAAACTTAGCATATATTAGCATTAAATAAACGGAATTTTATGTTGAGGTACCATATAAATAGAACCATTTAAAAAAAGTTCTTTAAAGAACAATATACAACAGTGTCTCCACAATAAAGAAGAACCATTAAACTGTTTGAACATTTAAATAAGTCATGTTTCTATGTTTAACCTATGAATGGAAAGCATTGTAGCATTATTATGATTTATTTTTATAATGCAGTATGTAGTGTATATTATTGAAAAGGAACTGGAGTGTGGCCTCATATACAGGTCCTTCAAGGGTCTGACGAGCCTTTCTACAGAACACCCAGACACATTACGAGTTAGCAATAAAAAGTAATGTGCTCTCGGCCTGGGCCTTTCGGATTTATAGGACTGTTCAATGGTGACGGCTGTGTGACTTTGGGATTGGATGCAGGAATGTCAATCCCATCTTCCTTTCTACAATGACTGTACAAAAGTAACTCAAGCCCAAACATTTTCTCTTTGGAAACATTGATTACTATTGATGTACAGTCAAGACTTCCATGCTGAGGTTTCCCAGTGGCCTTCCGGATCAGGCCAGTGTGATAGGTAGCCCGGTTGTGTTCTTGGACAACAGCAAAATTGGTGGTGAAATCCCTGATATGAGTGACTTGAGATAATAGTATACAGTATTCTACCGATGCATTTCTAACACATTTTAGTATTCAGGTCATTTTTGCTTCCCTGTCTCCAAACATAAAGCCACATGCCTGGCAATTCACTGTGAAATGATTTTACAGCTATAGGGGTGCAACACTTCCTCCAAACTTGATTTTCATGCAAAGGAATCACATAATAAAGCGAGGATTTTATTTGGAATGCAAAATTACTTTATATGTATGAGGGTCAGTGTAATGCATTCTAAACCCCTGTTACATACAGACACACACAGACACACACATACTCACACTTACACACATACAAGCCACACACACACACACACACACACACACACACACGCACACACACGCACACGTTCTGAATATTAATATGCAAATATTAGATTTTAAGCTGATTGATTAATTAACTGCACAGCAACTACTCAGCATCAACATCCTAGCATCAACACCCTACCAACCACCAGGAAAACCATAGGAACCACCTAGTTACACCCTAAAAACCACCTGGAATACCATAGCAACAACCTAACAACACCATAGCAACCATCTAGAAACGACTTAGCAACCCTGTTGGATACCATATTAACCATATTAACCACCTAGCAACACCCTAGCAATCATCTGTGATACCATAGCAACCATCTAACAACACCCTAGCAACTACTTGGGATACCATCACAACCACCCAGCAATATCTTAACAACAGCCTAGTAACATGCTAGCCTCCATCTGGGATACCATCGCAGCATGCTATCAACCACCTGGGATACCATAGCAACCACCTTACAAACCACCTGGGATACCATAGCAACCAAATAACAAAACCCTAGCAACCACTTGAGGTACCATCACAACCACACAGCAGCACCCTGGCAACCGCCTAGTAACATGCTAGCATCCATCTAGGATACCATTGCAGCACGCTAGCAACCACCTGGAATACCTTAGCAACTGTCTAACAACACCCTAGCAACTGCATAGTAACATGCTAGCATCCATCTGGGATACCATAGCAGCCACCTAACTAAACCCTAGCAAACCCCTGGGATACCACAGAAACCACCTAACTAAATCCTAGCAACCACTTGGGGTACCATCACAACCACCCAGTAACACTCCAGCAACACTTTTTTTGCACAGTGCTGTACAAAACAAACCAAGTCTTGTTTGCTGCTCAGTTCCACCTTAAATACTGGGATTAACTGAGTCTGAAACAACACAGTTACTTCTCTTGACTGCTGCCACTCTCAAACACTGTCATCAATACGGAACACCCCCTGAATCTCACTGTAAGCACATATAAAGTGTCGACTGTGCTATTTCTCTCCTCAGAAAATGAAACTATATGGACACTAAGTGGAGGTTACTGCTGTATTATATGGCTGGAAAATGGCTGATCTCTGCACGTTAATTATCTCCTGGATGAGTCTCCCGGGACCCGGGCTTTTGTCTCACATGTTCACATGCATGCTGCAAATTGGCTGACGGGCAGCACATTAACTAAGCCCATATGCTCCTCTTCATAATTCCAATTTTCCCCTTACGATGCATTTACATTGTTGGGACAATACATATCTA
>CM067486.1:29973049-30050549 GCA_034552555.1 Semaprochilodus insignis | reverse complement strand
ATTAGAGATAGTGAGTCTAGCTCCTCAAGGGAACGAGGGAGAAACCCCGGCAGAGAGAACAATAAAGGAAGCAGGAGATAGAGAGAGAGAGAGAGAGGGAGGGAGAAATGGAAAGAGAGGAAGAGGAAAGGGGAAGGGGACGAGGAAGGTTAAGTAAAAGAGAGATAGAGAGCGGGCCATGCACTCTTCCCTCCCTGGCTGCACACTGCGGCTGAAATGTCACTAACGGCCGAGTCATAAATCACCCAGCGCCGGGATGTGTTTACTTATTACAGTGAAGTTCATCTCTGTCATCCGCACCCCTATTTACTCCTCCAGACCCGAGAAAACGGCTGATCTTATCCCGCCGCTGCCTCAGCCAAGATAACAAAGGAAACAAAAAAGCAGCGCAGCCACTTTCCTTAGCACAACACTCATCGCTAGCTTAAAGAGAGGAGTTCAGCTCCGGCTGATGACTCTCTTAGGGTGCTTTGTGGGAGCGTGATGTGATGTGCTGCGCTGATCGAGGCTTTGTGCTTAACTAGAGTCAGTAAACAGGTGAAATCATTGACACTAGGCTTGTAATGACACTGTACCCTGAAAAAATACTGCAGGCAAAGTTTAGTATTTAAGCAATACTCATCACTCTCATCTTCCGAACCGCTTAATCCTTCTGGGTCACAGGGGGTGCTGGACCTATCCCAGGGTTCAGTGGGTGGAAGGCAGGAAACACCCTGCCAGTCCATCCTGACAAAAATACTGCATGCAAAGTTTACTTTGATTCGGATGAATTCTCATCACTTACATCCTCCAAACCACTTAATCCTTCTGGGTCACAGGGGGCGCTGAAGCTGAAGCTGATTCTTTCTTTCTTGGATGAGGATCGCGGTTGCGTCTCAGCTCTTGTCCAAAAACTGTATCTGAACACACAGTTTTTATAGGCTTATGGTATATACCATATACCCCCTTATGGTACAAAGATCATACACGAGGGGTGTATTCTTGGAACTAGGTATGTGTTGTTTCACCAGATGGTCAACTCTCCTAACCAACAACAGCCTAAAGGTATTCGACCTACAGCTTTACACCCCTGATGATAACCCTTTCCCATGATCGTAAATCTGTAAAATGCAAGTTCTGTTCCAGGAAAGCAGCTCTTTCCAGAGGGTACCAAATGGTCAAAGGAAGCTAAGCTTTTGGTATCAGTACGGTTTATAAGGTCTATAAGAACATACATAACTACTAATACACGTCAAGAGAAAATTTTAGCTTCATGGTCCACTGAATGGTGAATTGTTGAACTTGTACACTGCTGCGGTAGCATGAAAATATTGATATCTGATAAAGTATATCCCAGCGTTCAATGGGCAGAAGGCAGGAAACAGCCAATCCATCGTAGGGCATAATCATAGACACCTAGGGGGCAATTTAGCATCCCCCATTCACCTGGGAGCATGTCTTTGGACTGTGGGAGGAAGCCAGAGCACCTGGAGGAAACCCACACAGACACAAGGAGAACATATAAACTCCACACAGAAAGGACCCCACATGCCCCGGCCAAAAACCGAACCCAGGCCCTTTTTGCTATGAGGCAACAGCACTACCCACTGCACCACCGTGTCACCCTCAGATGCATACATATTCATAAAATATGTCAACACAATTTTGTGCCTTTGTTTACTCACTTGACAGGTGACAGTTATTTTTGTCATATGTAGGTGGACATAATAGGTGTAGTCAGAACAGTGGACATAAAAAGTCTACATAAATCACCTCAGAATCCTTTTCACCTTTAAAAGGTTCCACAGCACGCATTTATTCAGCATTTTAAATTATTATCTGATGCTGGCAGAGAAGGTACATGACTTTGCTGAATGCCCTAAACTAATAGTTTGTTAAAGCACCTTTTGACACATATTCATTTGGCAATAGTTACCCGATCGTCAATGCAAAAATGGTCTAGATTTGTCCAAACGGGAAGCGTTCTTCTCTACACAGCCCTCTTCAGGTCATCCCACAGACTTTGAAATGGCTACAGGTCTGGGCTGTGAACGGGCCATTTTGAAAACATTGATCTGTTTTTGGTGACACCATTATTTCTTGATTTAGACGAATCGTGAAAGGTGACATTCCTCTCCATCTTCAGCTCTCTAGCAGAGGGCTGAAGGATTTTGTGCCAAAAGCTATTCGTGATTCCCTACACCCTGTTTAAACCCCCACTTCCAGCTGAAGAAAAACAGCCACCAAGCATGATGCTGCCGCCACCGTGCTTCACTGTGGGTGTTCTTTTGGTGATGTGCTGTGTTATTTTCGTACCAAACATACCTTTTGGAATTATGATGTTATCAGACCTCTCTTTTCTGTTTGCTGGATGCATCTTACATAATATCGTACAAAATATAGCTGTGTGTTTTTTGAGAAAAGGTGTATGTCTTGGCACCCTACCCCTACCCTAGAGAACAACCAGTACCTTCCAGAACTGCAGCTCCTTTAATGTTGCTGTTGGCCTCTTGGTAGTCTCCCTGACCAGTTTTCTCCCTCAGTCCCTCAGTCTTCTCATCAATTTTGAAGGGGCACCCTGTTCTTGGTAATGTCACTGTTGTGCCATATTTTCTTCACTTGTTGATGATTCTCACCAGTGTGCTCCATGGTATATCTAATGCCTTCAAACTTCTTTTGTCACCCTTAGATCAATACATTTCAATAATGATGCTTTTGTTAGTTTGCTGCTTGTTGATTTATGTCTAGGTCCCCTGTAAGGTCTGTCCACACTGCAAAAAAAAAAAAAAACAGCTTAATGAGTGAAAATGTCTTAAATGTAATCATTTACATATCTGTCAGATACATAACTGCATGTTTTACATTTCCATCTGGGTGCATTCATTCTTCTTGTCAATGAGTTTTTCTCATTACAGCATAGTGAACACTTCAGCCTTGACAGTCCTATATAATGCATTACTTTTCCAGGTTATGTTAGTTATTATGATTGTTTGCTATTGTTATGTATATTATATTAGCAAATAAAGAAAACTTTTTGCACTATATTCAAGTAGGGATGAAATCGCTGATACTGGGTATCTGTTTAAACAATGAGGTGACCCTAATAATATTTAATCTGTACTGTGTTTAAAGCAAGACCAGAATCATGGATATCAAACTTGAGCATTATGACAAAAAAAATTTGCATCAAAATATGTTTCTTCATTACAGTAATTGCATTTGCAAAAGCAGTGATCATGCATTTATTATTACGTGCTTCAGGCTGATTTCATCTTTAAGTAAGCATAAGGTGTGTTTTTGCATAAGGGATGTTATTCATGTAATGGGAAAGTAGCAAATCTGGAATCTTCAGACGGACATAAAAAATCAAAGCAGTAAAGGCCGCCTCCTAATACGCGCTTCAAAATGGTGCAGACTACTTAAAATGTTAAAACGTTGCTATTTAAAATTTAAAGGCCATTTTTATGTGGGAGAAACAGGGAGCGGAAAGCAGGCGTTTAAGTGCACTTACGCAATTCACATTTCCCCTGGTCCCCGTCACCACTTTGACACGTAACAAAGACACATTTACCTCACCGACGCCCCACTCAATCTCAGCATGGCAGAAAAAAAGCTGCGTTTAAGTGGAGATGCTGAGAGGTCAGCTCATGTGATGGATGAACAGACTTCAGCGGCGTGTTATACAGAATGCTTAGATGTTAAAGTGTATTTAGAGTTGGATTTAGAGAGATAAAGGAATAAAAACATATTTGAACATATTTGTAATCATCGGTAAAATCTGACCAAAATGGCATTCGTCAGGTTGTTCTGGCTTCTGGAAATGTGCACAGCTCCATGATGACAGAGGGCTCTACAGCAAGCTGAAGAGCAGGATTTGCCCCTAAACACATGCCATTTCGAGCGACTAGGGGCACTCAAACTTTTGCATACAACTAGCTCATTTTTTTATTTGAATTTGGATGACAGGTGAATTATTCGCTGCTAATTGGCAATGGGCAGATTTGGCAACCACGACATCCTTGGACCTGCTGCAGTAAGCTCTGGGTGATTTTTTGGAATGAACTCAGAATGGAATTAAGCCTGGTTCAAAATGTTCTAAAGTTAACCCTTTAATGTCCTCACCAAGAAAAAGAAAGTTTTTTTTGTTTGTATGTGACAATAATAATAAAGCACAAAGTCAGTTTTAATGACATTAGCTTAGCACAGATGCCATTAGCATAAATAAACAACAAATTTGGTAACACATGTTATTTTGAAAATGACTTGACCCATAATAGACTTATTTTTGTTGTATTAAGTTGCATAATTCAGTTCATCAAAACCTCTGAAACTATAATATACTACAAAAAAATACGTAATTCAACAAAAACATTCCACATGTGTGAAGTGGTGTACTTGCCATTTGCTTCCCCCATGGACGAGAACAGTATCTACTAATAGACTCAATGAGCTCTAGCAGATTTTTTTTTAGCCTAACATACCTTTGCCGATTGGTAGAGATGGCACAATCGGGTTAAGTTCAACACATTTCTTATTAGGACATGGTTGAGCAGTAAGTTAAAGGGTTAATCACAATTCATTTCCCGTTCCTAGAACAAAAATAAAAAAACATTCAAAAGTAAGGGATCAGAATTCATCTTCAGATTGAAGAACACAAGTGCAGCTACAACAGCTGTTACACAAGTCTGCATCTAAAAAGCATGTGGTAGAGGTTAGGCAGAAAGCATTTGGGTGTCAAGAAGCAAGATAAGTGCAGAGTGCTGAATGGAGAACATTTAGTATTGAATATTTACACTACTGGGTAAAAAGACCTGACTTTTCCAGCATAGAAAATGAATGACAGAATATTGAGAAAGTGAAATCTAACTGTCACAAATGATGACATAAAGGACATTTCCTGCACTGAGCTTCAAATACATCACACGGACTCACACACATACTGGCATATACGAATACTAGCAACCACCTGGGATATTATAGCAATTGCCAGGAAACAGCTTTGTAACCACCTTATATACCACAGCAATGGCCAAACTTCACCAAGCAACCATTCTGAATAACAGTAATGGCCCAGTATCCAGTATCGGTTTCAATACATAAACTTTGCGTGCTGGTCGATACCCAATACCGATCCGATACTATTGTAGACTTAACAAACCGTATTTTCCACCATGTGGGAGAGACTTAAGTGATCAGGATTGACCTAAACATTACTTTACTAAGCTGGTAAAACAAAACACCTCCATACAGCTGACTCTTTGGCTTGCTCCATACTGTTGTTCCTGTTTGTAAGTCAAGTCTACCAGCACACTGCACATACACTATGTTGCCAAAAGTATTCACTGACCCATCCAAATCATTGAATTCAGGTGTTCCAATCACTTCCATGGCCACAGGTTTATAAAACCAAGCACCTAGGCATGCAGACTGCTTCTACACACATTAGTGAAAGAATTTGTCGCAGTTGGAAGCAATTAGGAGCGACAGCATCTCAGTCACAAAGTGGTAGGCCACGTAAAATGACAGAGCGGGGTCAGCTAATGCTGGCACACACTGCACAGAGTTCGCCAACTTTCTTCAGAGTCAATCGCTACAGAAATGTGCTTCTGGAAAAATGGTTGTCCTAAACCTTGTGGAAAGCCTTCCCAGAAGAGTTGAAGCTGTTATAGCTGCAAAGGGTGGACCAAGATCATATTAAACCCTGTGGATTAAGAATGGGATGTCACTCAAGTTCATATGCGTGTGAAGGCAGACAAGCGAATACTTTTGGCAATGTATTCTGTTGACATATGGCATAGCACGCAAACACATTAAAGTGAATGGAACAGCCCCATGGATCGCCCTAATTATCCGATACCCAATCCAGCTAATTCTGTTAATAGCGGAACCAATGTTTCAGACTGATATCAGATCAGTGCATCCCTAAATTTGACATGACTTGATTATGGTAATGATTATTGTTAAGTAATTATTAAGTTATTATAAGTGCCTTTAAAGGCAAATTTCAGCATATATGCAGAAATCAATAATTGATAAAGTAACCCAGAGGGCTAAAGAGTAACCCAGAGTTCATTTACAAACTTTTCCCCTATAGTTAATATCGTATTCTAACGCACATACAAGTCACTCGAGCAACACAATTCATGAATAGGTCAGTCACAGTAATATGATTACAATAACTTCTACTGTAATATAATACACTACTTCAATAGTAAACATTACACCACTGTATCACATTACCTTGCACTGCATTGTACTCCGTGTGTCTTCTGTACCAAGGCTGATGTACCAGACACATGAAGATAGTTGTGCAGAGTGGGAGGATATGCAGCAGTCCCATGTCTCTCTCTGTCTTTCTCCCTTGCTCAGTAAACAGCACTTAAAAGGGCCTTCAAAGATACATCATCTTCTTCTTCCTCTTCTTCTGATGCACTCAGCGCTGCCGGGCCCACCAGAGATCGCTATCTGAGACCACTGAAGCTTGTCACATGTACTAACACACACACACACACACACACACACACACACACACACACAAATATGCTATTTAAAAATGAAAGTGGTCTCAATACTGTAAAATTAAGATGACATATACATATAAGCTCACAGGACAAAAAATGAGTCACCTTGCATGTTTAAGGTGGTTGTAACTTCAGGCTTCAAGATGATAGGGCTATAAATACCTGCTGGGTGTGAGTGACGGGGTTCACAGATTGAGAAGAGGTGGTACAGTGCAGTGAATGTCTCGTTCCATGTCTGGAAAATGGCAGATGTTAATGATTGGCTAAACGGAGTGACTGTGTTTGGGCGTGCCAAAGACCATAGTGTGAAGGAAGTAGGTGAATCTGCAGGTATATGGAAGCGTATGGTCATATGGGTCCTACCAGCAGTGGCTAAAATCCCAGTCTACAGGGAATTCTCCTCAGAATTGTGCCAGGGACGCCATCCACCAAATCTGGCCCAACTGCGCAACTCTTTCATATAAGAGTGTCTGAACATTGATGTGGCCTATATCTAGAAACTTGTCCAGTCCATGGCAAGTCCAGTCACAGCTGTTATTCGTGCATGTGGAGGTATCACATGCTATTACATACGTTTCAGTCACAGGCCACTAATTGTTTGTCTGGTGAGCTTATAAGACTTTCTGAAATACATACAAGTGTCTCTTCCTCACTGTTTCCTGTTCAGAGACCGCATGTTTTGTCGCTGTTAGTTTCTCTGTTCATGAAACTCTCAGTGGGATGGTACTGATTTATTGAAAGCCTCCTGAACGTGAGGCTGAAGGCGTACACCATCCACAACAGAGCACCAGCCCTGGTGTGTGGACAAGTCTACTCCACTGGCCTGACAGACTATTCAGCACACTAAGTTAAAGATAAAATCAGCACATTTATACTGACCCAACAGTCATGATTGCAGACATTCAGTGAGCAGTGATACCCTCAATGAGTCATCCTGTTAGTGCCAGCACCATTGGCAGACGGGTGCACAACACAGCACTACATGCATGCAGACTGTTATGACGACTACCCTTAACACCACATCAATGGCGCCAAAGACTACAATGGTGTCGTGCCAGACTGTCACGGAGTGACTCAGAATGGCAGTGAGTCATCTTCACTGACAAGTCCCGCTTTTGTCTTGGTGGAGATGCCCGATGAATCCGTGTGTGGAGGCACCATGGTCAACGCCAAGATGAATGGTATGTTGTCACAGGTCACATGTCCAGAAGGCCTGGTGTCACATCACCTCCACCCCTACCGCACAATCTGCAATCAACCTGTACATTCCTGATACGAATGAAATCATGAATTTTGCTTCCCATGTGTATTGTTTATGAAGAATTTAGCTGAAAGTAGCAGGAGTGCAAACGTTACAACCAACCCAATCAGGTAGGGTTAATTGCAAAAGGCTGAGGGAATAAAGCCACTGTAGAACAGCAACAGTAAAAACATGATCTGAATATTTAGTAAAACATCAACTGAATCTGTTAAGACCACTTCTACATCTTCTCTAAGTTGAAGCAGCTAGTTTACACACTAAATCAAGTTGGCGTTGGAAATGTGAAATGTAGTCAGTTTTAGTATGTGTATGCACACAATTGCCTTAATTTTACAGAAGGACATATAATTCTTTGTGGTAAAGACTTTATTTATTTATTTATTTATTTATTTATTTATTTATTGTATTTAAAAAGGGTGACATGGCTGTGTCTGGCTCTCACAGTGTATACCATATTAAAAATGACAACATGGCCAAGCATAATGGGTGACATGTCAGGTCGATATAGCTATAATAATATTTTGTTGCTTCCTATGTCCACATCTTCTGTGCACATAACTGAACCAGCAATGTTTCAATGATCCTGGTAGCAGGAATCTCATATTATTCACTCTGTACTGATTCACCAACACATGGCATGTATCAGGAGTCATAGCCTGTGAGTCTGCACTGGGGGGACTCATCGCTATAAACTTGATCTGAACTTCATTATTGATGTTTATGACATGCTGTTTAGAGTATGAACCTACAGCTGGAATCTTGTGGCAAAGGATGCTTGAATTAGCCTGCCAAAAAGCTGTCATCACCCGATAAGCAAACATGCAGCCTGAAGATACCATATGTGCATGTGTGTTTATGTACATATATAAACTATGGATTAGTATGATAATTGAAATTGTCCAATTGAAACTCAACTAGTGTGCAGAAGTCAGAGACCGCTCTTCATTTCTTAAATTTCTAATCAAAATGTCATAAATTGATCATTTTTCATTTTACAGCATCCAAAAAAATGGAAAACATGTACACTCACCATCAAAAGAATAGTTGCACAAATAGTTGCACCCAGAAGGAACCAACCAACAGGAATGAAACTTTGGGTGGGTTTGACATTGTGGGAGATGTAAATGATTCAAGTTTCACACTCGGCTGTGCACGTGACGTAAGCAGGGATGGGCATTATCGCCGTACCTGACTGACCCAACAGCAATGATTGTTGACATTCAGTGAGCAGTGATGTCCTCCATGAATTATCCTGTTAGTGCCAGCACCATTCGCAGACAGCTGCACGGTGCAGGACTACATGCACACAGACTGTTATGACGACTGCCCATAGTACCACGCCACCATCACCAAAGACTGCAATGGTGTCGTGCCAGATTGTCATGGAGTGACTCAGAATGGCAGCGGGTCATCTCCAGTGACGAGTCCCGCTTTTGCCTTGGTGGAGACGATCAACGAATCTGTGTGTGGAGGCACCGTGGTCAGCGCCAAGATGAATGATTTGTTGTCACGCATCACACGTTCCAGAAGGCCTGGTGTCACTCAACCTCCACCCTTACCGCACCATCTGCAGGAACTGTGTGAGAATATTCAAACTGCATGGGATGGATTATAGCAAGACACCATTAGGAACCTCTACAACTCCATGCCGAGACGCCTGCCATGTTGCATTAGCCAACATGGCGGTCTGATGCCATACTGAGAGACACTACTTCTGTACGTGTAGCTCAATAAACACTGCCAACATCAGTCTAAATTTATCATCATTTATTGCTCCAACTATGTTATTCCGTTTTTCGGTTAGATTAGATTCATCTTTATTGATATATCCCTCCAAATCTTGAAGAACTGAAGCAAAACGATGAACCTAATGACTGTAAATGAAACAAATGACTTTTGCACGGTGCTGTATGTCATCACTTTGACTCTCCCCAAGACAAAGAGAGAGTCAAGCAGTGACAGCAGTGGTGCTTCAGCGTCTGTGTTTTTTCACTTGTTGGCAGCTATTAATGCCATTCTAGCACAGAATCAAAAAGTCCTTCTCTTTATCCTCGTTATCTTGCAGGAAGTCTTTGTCTCTAACGATCGCATGATGCTTGATGCGGTCTGTGTGTACACAAGCGGAAGCATTTAATCATAAGAGCTGTTCAGATCGAGGATCATTACAATCATTTGGTGGAAAAGTGCTTTGTGCGTTTACAGGCGGCTGAATAACGGCTGATTTCTTTGCTCACGGAACCTTTCCTATGAGGTGAAGGTGCTGTGCAGACAGAAAGCCTACTCCAAATAATGGAACGCTTCATAATGGGATACAATGGAGCCTTAAATGGAACACCAACCGCTTCTGTGGGTACAATTAAAGCGAGGCAACACTCATTTTTTAATGTGCTCATGTCTTTCAAATAGGCCACTCTTTCTTTGTCACTACAGGGTGGAAACGGGAAGAACACAGGCGGTCAGCGATTTCTCTTTGGGATTTTGCTCTTTCCTTCCTCCTCCTCCGACGCCGCCTCAAGTATATCCGGGGAGAAGAAAGGAGGAGCAGCGGTGTCTGATCTGGCCACCGGAGTTCAATCAGTACTCAGACAGCCATCACACCAACATATTAACACCAAGGCTAATACGTAATAACACATTACATAATCAGTAATAGCCCTGGTATATGCTTTGCCATCTGTTATTGCTCTGAGTGTTCTCAGAGTGCCCCGTTCCAACAGTAGATGGCAGAGGTGCTCTGCATGTAACCGAGCGGCTGGCCGAGGGCTCGGCGCTCTCCCTCTTTCTCTCCTTCCTCACTAGTTTTATAATGGTGTTGCAGAGTTACATAAGAGTACAGAATGTGTCCTCAGCATCTCCTCAAGAAATTATGAGCTAGATCTCAGACTCAAAATCCCAGCCACCCCTACCCTCGCACTTTCTTTTCCCTTTTTTTTTATCTCTTAATACACCACGGTTTGTCAGTGACGCGCAAGAATGTTTCTCTTTTCTCCTTAGCGATAGAGCAATCTGGCTTTGATCACTGACCTAATTAATGGAGTCATTGATGAATGTAAATAACAGATTAGCTATGCAAATGACGGCGTTGGAGAAAACCCTGCCCTCATTTGGAACTTCTGAGGCACTCGGAAAATTACAAATGCATGAGACAAGATCTTGCAAGCGACGCATTTAAAAAGAAAAGCAGGTCGAGGGGGAGGAGGATAAGGACCATCACAAGGCTCCGGCTTGTGATGTGGGGGTGAAAATAATGAAAAAGCAGAGGGGCTTAAAAAAGTAATCTTTCGAAAATGACTTGATTTTTTTTTTCCTCTCCCCCCACCAGGCCTGTGCCCCACGCTAATAGGGATCAGCCGCAGCCCTGTCCGCCGCCTCTGTCCGTTTCTGCACTGGAGAGTACGGGGATTAAACCGGGCAAAGGAAGCCCAACTGGACACAGGCTCAGTGGGGCGTGGGGGTTGGGGGGTGGGGGGTGGCGTTGGGTTGGGGGTTGTGGAGAAACAGAAAGAGAGAAGGGGAGAAGGAGTGATAGAGGAGACACTGAAAGAACTATAGAGGGAGAGCATATGTGGGTGTGTGAGGGAAAGGGGGAGAGAGAGAGAGAGAGAGAGAGAGAGAGACAGAAGCGGAAGAGAGAGACAGAAGTGGGAGAGAGAGAAGAGACAAAGAGAGAAATACAGAATAGAATAAAAACAAAGAAACAGAAAGAGAGTGAATAAAGACAGAGGGACTAACAAATAGAGACAGCATATGAGAGAGAGGGGATAGACAGATAGATAGATAGATAGATAGATAGATAGATAGATAGATAGATAGATAGATAGATAGATAGATAGACCTAAGGAAAAATAAATATAGAGAAAGAATAGAGAGAGAGAAAGGAGAGAGAAAGAGAGAGGGAGAGACAGAAAGAGAAGGGAGAGAGAGAACAACATAACAGGAGGAAGAAACAGAAAGAGAGAAGGAGTGAAAGAAGACAAAGATTAAAAATGTAAGCAAGAGAGACAGGGAGAGAGGGATAGAGAGAGAGAGAGAGAGAGAGAGAGAAGCGGGAGAGAGAAAAGAGACAAATACAGAAATACAGAATAGAAGAAAGACAAAGAAACAGAAAGAGAGTGAATAAAGACAGAGGAACCAACAAAAAGAGACAGCAAATGATAGATAGATAGATAGATAGATAGATAGATAGATAGATAGACATAAGAAAAAAGAAATATAGAGAAAGAAGAGAGAGAGAGAAAGAGAGAGGGAGAGGGAGAGACAGAAAGAGAAGGAAGAAAGAGAACAACAGAACAGGAGGAAGAAAGACAGAGAAACGTAAAGAGAGAAGGAGTGAAAGACACAAAGACTAAAAAAAGAAAGAGAGAGAGAGGGATGGAGAGAGAGAGAGAGAGAGGGAGAGAGTGAAAGATGACAGAGAGACTGACAGAAAGAAAGCATGAGAGAGAGAGAGAGAGAGAGAGAGAGCAAAACACGACAGAGAGAGTTACAGAAAGAAAGCACGATAGAGAGAGAAGAAGGGGGGGTTGGGGGGGCTAAAAAAGGAAATAAAGAAAGAGAAGATAGATAGATAGATAGATAGATAGATAGAAAAGGAGAGAAAGAAAAGAGAGAAAGACACCAGTCAAGATGTCTAATGATCTCACCCTCTCCTTCAGCTCAGTTCTTCTTCTCTGACAGTAGGATCCCTCCCACATTCATGTTTTGGATATCCCTGACTGTCCTGCCGGAGTGCAGGCTGACCGGTCTCAGATCGACATGTGAAGCTGGGGAAAGTTTGGGCTAGTTCTCTCTCTCTCTCTCTCTCTCTCTCTCTCTGTGTCTGTAAGTGCAGATGGAAGCGGTGGGTGTGTAACGGATGACTACTTCAGCAGTCAGCACTCTTGTCATACTCTGCCTGTGCTCATTTTTTAATTGCCTGTTTCAAAGGGCACACATATATATGATGAGCTATCCAGAGGACGGTAACTCCAGACTGTCTTCCTACAACAACATACACCCACATACATGCAACCAAACATACAAAAATAGAGCAAGTGTTAAAGCAGTTCCTCACTGACAAACTTGACTGTAATTAACCTTCTAATAACACAGACCTGCATTGTAAAGGGAATCAGCTTTCAGCTCTATAGTTAGTCGATCTGTGACTATTAGAGTTACATGTTAAGTTATGCATGTCAAAAAATATTGTGTAAAAACAGCTACCTTCTACCAGCACCAAGCCAGCAGCAGTTCAAATAAACATGTACTAGCTATTCTGTATTAAACAAAACATAATTATTTGTTGTATTGTATCAGTTTTACATACCATGTAGGTGCACCTTGTAGTTCTACTGTTACAGACTGTAGTTCATCTGATTCTCTGTATACTTTGTCACCCTGTTTTTCAATCATCAGGACCCCCACAGGACCACAACGGAGCAGGTATAATGGTGGGGGTTGGATCATTCTCAGCACTGAGTGACAATGACGTGGTGGTGGTGTGTTAGTGTGTGTTGTGCTGGCGTAAGTGCAGTCTTAAACGCTTCAGTGTCTCTGCTGGACTGAGAATAGTCCATCAACCAAAACTATCCAGACAACAGCATCCTGTGGGACTACAGGATGACTAACACAAACTGCGCAGCAACAGATGAGCTATCAACTCTGACTGTACATCTACAAGGTGGACCAGCAAGGTAGGCGTGTCTAATAGAGTGGACAATGAGTGGACACAGTGTTTAAACACTCCAGCAGAACTGCTGTGTCTGATCCACTCACACCAGCACAACACACACTAACACACCATCCACCAACCATCCACATAGGCCATCCTCAGTGACCTAAGCCAAGTCCCTTAGGTGTGTGCACAGTCCCAGCCAGCACAAACTACACCCCGGCCCCCTTGGCTCACCAGCACAATGAGCTGTCTGTCACCCACGCCTGCATTCAACCCACTGTCTGTGGCCACCGCTGAACCTCCCGCCCAGCATCTGCTTCCCTACTGGCTAATACTCTCGTTATCTGACATAGCAACCCTTCATTCAAGCTCGTGAAGACCTTACTAATGGGAGAGCTCGCTTGCCTATCTACCCAGATACCACAGAGAATAAAACTCCTGACTGGAGGAAGAGTTTTAGGCTCATAATGCTCATAATCAATATAAATGATTACACACATTTCAGTTTTATCAAAGCACATTGCACTTACAAACACCTGCTTATATAAATATGCTGACCCATAGCGTTATGAAGTACATATCAATAAAAGATAGATGCACCGGGATGCATCATTAGTGAAGTAACCTGGGGTCACTGGGTGTTTCAGGTCTTTCAATATCAGACACCCTAACCCAAGTGACCCAGCCAGGGCTGATCCAACGCCCACAGCTTGAATGCCAGCACCATTTGGCCACAGACGCCTACTTGAAAAGTACATTGTCGTGGTATAATGCCCGGTATACATTAAGTGAATACGTTAAGTGAATACATTCTAACCACATCCCTGTGGCGTCAACCAATCATGACTTTTAGGCACTAATGTAAAGGCTAATTTAGGTAAGATATCATTAGTACAGCCTCTGTCATAGAAAGGGAACAACAATTATTAAAGAAGTCTTTTAGAAGACTTATTATGATCATTTTCAATGTTCAGAATTTTGTGTTGGGGTTTACTAGAATATTTCTATATGCTTTATTGTTCCAAAAACACATTTTGTGCATCTGAAAAGTTCTGTAAGAGCTTCTGTGTCTTAACGCCTGCTCTGATTGGTCAGCTCATCTGGTCAGATCAATCTGAACAGAGTGGTGGTTCCGCCCCTACCTTGCAGTCTAGAGACATACCCGTCTGTCTTGAGCAGCTGTGAACACCACTGTGGATATGGTATCTTCTTGACCTGACTACAAAACTGAAAAAAACTATCCCAGCCTCCAGTAGTTGGTGGGCATTGTGTGAATGTACGCCAAGCTTGCCAGTAGGTGGGCAGTAAGGATTGTGTTACGAGACTGCATCATCTTGTAACAAAGGAAAAGGGCTGCAATTCCAACAAGGCATTTCAGGTTCAACCACCAAAAGTGGTTGAGGTTCTGTGGTTAGCATAGTGTTGTGGGTAACATCTCTGCCTTTTCAGGCTGTAGACTACGTGAACAATATACCTACGTTATACCAATAAGAGTCCTTGGACAAGACTCACTACCTTCACCTACCTGTGTAAAATGATCAAATTGTAAGTCGCTCTGGATAAGAGCCTCTGCCAACGACTGTAAAATGAGATAGTGTGCACTTGGGATTGTAAACTTTGCATAACACGCTAAAGGAAAGGCAGAAATGAATACTAGGTCCTCTTTACGTTGGTACAAAATGGACAGTATAGACAAGATTTTTTACCCTTATAGCCAGAGAAAAGAAGGCAAACAGAGGCCAGGAATCGAGGAAGGCAGGCAGCTACTTAACTAACATATGCATTTAGCTTAGCATCTGAAGGGACAGTGGTTATACAGTTCAAATGAGATATTTACCATCTTAGCAGTATTAGCCTCGTGAAAAGTTAATTCAACCTGCCCCCAAACATCCAGCCTGAAACTGTTGCCCCCACCTTCCTGATATGTCATTAAATAGGGGTTTTCCTAGTCCTTTAGAGAGTGAAGTCCCACTCTAGAGGCCACTGCGGCACCGCTGTATGGTGTGAGTAGGCATGTTTACAGCAGTTGTGTGGACAGTTACGTTTTGCACGTTGGCTGGAGATGTCCAATTAATAAGGTCAGTATAACACAGGTCTCGGGTTGCCTTCATAAACAGTAAGGCTTAATGGAAACTTTCAAACGGCACTTTGCAGAGACCAACCATAACGCTGTGACTGTTAGGGGCCGTTATCAGTCTCAAATTAGGCCGTATTCAGCTAGGTGGAAAATGCAGTGCTGTCCTCCAGTGGCAGTTGCTGGGATGGAGAGGCTTGCACTTGAACGCACCAGGAGACAATGAAACCAGCTCGTCACTTAATTAAAAGAAGCCACCAGCTGTTCGGCGAACAATTAAATGTGAGAGGTATTAACGCGTGGTATTTAAAGAGAGTTTGGGCGGTATAGCTTCTTTTTACAGATGATTTAGCAAACAGCTGTTGCCTTTTTGAAGCTCCACGAGAGTGAACGCCGGCCTGCCAAAGCATTCTGTTTTGCCTGCCATTTTTCCTGCCTTTGGATGCCTAGGCGTCTCACGCCTGTCTCTCTGCCCAGCGCTGGGGCCTGCTCAACACACATTCCCTGGTCAGAAATCCAACACCCGTGGGGACTCGCCTTCTTCAAAAGACTCAAACTCATCAGTCTTTTCCTCCATGCTCTGTTTTGCTGCCTTTTTGAAGATGGACCGACCGCAGGCAAATACAGATGACTGTATGTGGCTCATATTCCTGGAGGTGCTTTAGATGTATATTGATGGGTTTAAAATTGGAAGCGGAATAGCAGAATATGTGGCAGATGGTAGGGCAGTAATTCTGTAGTGTAGGTTTACTTCCACCCACTCCTACCTCCAACAGTCTGGAACTGCTGACGCTCAACCTTGTATTTGCCAGCTTTCACGCCGAGCTTTCTGATTGGTCAGGAAGTCTATTTTGGCTTGTTTTGGCTTATTTTGGCTATGTAGCATGCAGACAGGCTTGGCTGACTTTGTGTTTAGACTATGAGATGATTTTAGGAGGTACACTTCAATCCAGTCGGCAGAGTTCCAGGCCAGGTTCAAGTAGTTTAAAGGGAATGGATGAAAACTAATTGGTAGGAGGTACGAGCTCTGGTTCACTGGTTGAAATATGAATGGAATAGCTTGTTAAACTGCCCAGAAAAGCTGGCTTAGGGCCAGCAACAGGTTTGGAATTTGATGTGGTCCTGAAGTCACACTTTTCTTCAGAATCAGACTAAACCAGTTGCAGACCAACATGGATTAGACACAGCAATACTGCCAAGCCAACACACACTAACATGCTACCACCACGTCAATGTCAAAGCAGGGCTGAGAATGATCCACCAACCAAATAATATCTGTCCTCTGGTGGTCCTGTGGGGGTCCTGACCACTGAAGAACAGAGTGAAAGGGGGGTTACAAAGTATACAGAGAAACAGATGGACAAAACAGATGAACTACCGTCTGCAGAAGTGCACCTCACTTGGTCTCATCCAGGATGATGACGAGTCTGCTTATAGACGAACGGTTGACCAGGTGGTCCTCTGGAGCAACCAAAACAACCTTGAGCTGAACCCAGCAAAAACAGTGGAAATGACAGTGGACTTCAGGAGAAGCCCCCCAGCCCTTCCAGCACTCACCATCCGGGACAGATCTGTGATGGCTGTGGAGTCCTGGGTACAAGTTCCTGGGTACGACAATCACCAAGAACCTGAAGTGGGACTGCAACATCAGCTCCATCATCAAGAAAGCCCAACAGAGGATTCCTGCCAACGCTGAGGAAGTTCAACCTGTCCCGGGAGCTGATGGTACAGTTCTACACTGTCACCATAGAATCTGTTATCACCACAGCCATCACAGTGTGGGGCAGCTTAGCCACCATACATGACACTCACAGACTGCAGCGCATCATCAGGTCTGCAGAGAAGAGCACTGGAGTCAAACTACCCACACTGCTGGATCTGCACACTTCCAGAACCAGGAAGCGTGCAGAGAAGATCATCACTGATCCATCACACCCTGGCCATCATCTGTTCCAGCATCTTCCCTCAGGCTGGCGCTTTAGCCAAATGAGGATCAAGAAAACCAGGCTACAGAGAAGCTTCTTCCCACACGCCATCACACTTATGAACAGTTGAACACTACAATGCACATAACAATCCACATTTGGGACACTCTTCTCACTTCCTGTTCTTGCTGTACTGCACTTTTTATTTATCTTATTTATGTTAGTAACAGTATCACACATCACTCCATCCTCTGTACTGAATGTCTCAGACAGGTGTTTTTCTTGTACTGCACTATATAAGCCTTAATCTGACTCCACATCTGGACTGCTGCACTCAGCACTTTAATATACATATACAAATAAACAGTGAGTGCAGATACAAGGAGATGTACTTGATAGAGTGATTGGATAGTGTATTTACAACAGAGTTAAATAGCAGTAGTGGTAATTCAATGCTGTTCACATCTTTTGCCCTTTAGAGTATACTGTCAATTTAAGACAGGATCTGTTTCTGTAATCGTGAGGCTCCAGAGCTGTCAAAAAGTGTTTGCCCCATCTACTGATTTCTTCTGTTTGTGCTAGTCTGTCATATTTAAGTGTATCAGATCATCCAACTAATTTTCACATAATTTAAAGACAACACAAGTAAATATAAAATGCAATTGTCATTCAATTTATTGGCGATAAAGATTTATTCAAAACATACTTGCCTATGCGAAAAAAGTAATTGCCACGGACTGTACCGCCTTTGGCTATAGCTGCAGACGTTTGTGATAACTTGCAATGAGCTGATGAGGAATTCTGGCCCAAACTTCTTTGGAGAATTCTTTTCATGTAGCATTTGGAGGGTTTTCAAGTATGAACTGCCTGTTTAAGGTCTTGCTTTACAGCATCTCAACGAGATTCAAATCAGGACTTGGACTCAGCCACTCCAAATCTTAATTTTCTTTCTTTTGAGCTGTTCAGAGATGGAGCTGTTCAGAGATGGAGCTGTTCAGAGCCCCAGACCATCAGACTAACACCACCATGTTTGACTGTTGTTATGATGTTCTCAGGGTGAAATGCAGTGTCAGCTTCATGCCAGATGTAATGGAACCCATGCCTTTCAAAAAGTTCCACCTTTCACTTGTCATTACATGGAGTATTATCCCAAAAGACTTGTAGAGATCATGCAGTGCGAGACGAACCTTTATGTTGGCCAGCTGTGGTTTGCGTCTTGTAACTCTCCTATGGATGTCCTTTCTGCCCAATGTCTTTATTCATTGTGGAATTCTGTATACTGATCTCTACTGAGGCAAGTGAGGCCTGCAGGTCCTTAGATGTTCATCTAGATTCTTGTGTGACCTCCTGGACGAGTGGTCATTGCACTCCTGGTGAAATTTTGTTAGGCTGGTCAACCCAGGGAAGGTTCACCAGTGTTTGAGATTTTCTTCATTTGTGGATAATGACTCTCACTGCAGTTCGCTGGAGTCCCAATGTCTTAGCAATGGCTTTGTAACCCTTTCCAGGGTAATACATTTTAATGACTTTGTTTCACATCTATATCTGAATCTCTTTAGAGTGTGGCATCGTGTTTCGCTTTTTGACATCTTCTAGCTGCTTCACATTAAAGGAAGCTTGATGATCTGAAACATTCAAGTGTGGCTAATAAGCTGAACGAATTGGCAAATTGGGAAGGAGGCAAATACTCTTTTACAGCACTGTACTTGAAATATCAGAAGTTTGGCACATGCTCTGCCATCACTGGGTATAAATGAATAGGGACATAGCAGCGGACAAGTGGACAGCCTACGAGCTGATTTTCGACTCTGATTGGTTCGACTTTAATCCAATCCTCTGGAAGTGGCTTGAATGGCTGAAAAGTGTAAGACAAGAGCGAGCTTTCTCAGGAGTATTGGCCTTGTTTTCCCTTGGTTAATGAAAGCTGAAGAGCCTGTATAGTCACCACTTCCATGTTACATCTGCACTTTGGATTTGTTTATCGCCACTTCAGCTCTGGAACGCTACAAGCGTTCTATTCAAGATCCTTCTCTATGTTTTTCATTCATGCGCTAGCTAACCTTGACTTATTTCAATCTCTTTGTCTGTCACTCCCACTCAAATCTTAATCTCCATCCTCTTTCTTTCTCTCTGGCTCTCCTTCAACACCACTCAAATTCTGACACTCTGTTCTCTCTCTCTCTCTCTCTCTCCACGCACTCTTCCTCTCTCTCGCTCTCTCTCTCTCTCCCCCTGCCCGCCGCTTTCATATTCCTTTCCAAAGGTCAGCAGGGCGGCAGTGGGCCGAGTCTGTGCTAGTCTGTAGGTTTAGTGAAGGAGAGAGGGAGAGAAAGAGAGAGTCAGCGTGGAGGAGAAGGAGATGAGGCTGTGGGATTGACAGGAGCAAGACATGATGATTTGCCTCAGTGTGTTTCACAGCTTGCCTGAGTGACATTAATGAAAGCACACACAGAACCAAACACAGCCGTGAACGCCATGGATAAACAAGGTCATTTTGAGGAGGGTGTCATCTAAAATCCCATCATTTACTCACGAAGTGTTCCTGCCTCTCCTTCTCTCTCTCTTTCTCTCCATCTCTCTCTCTCACCCCATGTGATCTGAATGTGAAGAGTTAGATTTTTCCTAGGAAGCCATGACAGAATTGTTCCAAGAGTAGAATGATCTTATCAGGCAACCCAGCAGACTACATTCTCAAAAATGAAGGTGCTAATAATGGTTCATCAGGGCAATGCTGCCGAAGAACCGCTTCTTGGAAATGAGATGTACATGGGTAAAGAACCTTTTCACAGAACCTCTGCATAATAATAATTTTCTATACCAATTATACCAGTGGCAACTTTTCTTAGAACCGCACCTCAGGCCAAGTCAAGTTTAACCGTTTACGCTCTTAAAAGATGGACCACAAAGGCTTCTTTAAAGCAAAGCCTTTAAATAAACATGTTTGGTTCCTTTGGGAACCTTTCTAAGGTTTAAATCAACCGATAGGAATGAAACTTGGTAGGTAGGTTTGATATCAATTGATTCAGGTTTCACACTCGGACGCGCATGTGACGTAAGCAAGGATGGACCTTATCGCTGTACCTGACTGACCCAACAGCCATGACTGCAGACATTCAGCGAACAGTGATGCCCTCCATGGGTCATCCTGTTAGTGCCAGCACCATTGACAGACGACTGCAGGATGACATGCAGAATCACAGTTCCGACGACTGCCCTTAACACCACGTCAGCATCGCCAAAGACTGCAATGGTGACCAGCCAGACTGTCATGGAGTGACTCTGAATGGCAGCGGGTCATCTTCAGTGACGAGTCCCACTTTTGTCTTGGTGGAGATGACCAACGAATCTGTGTGTGGAGGCACCGTGGTCAGCACCAAGATGAACAGTTTGTTGTCAGGCGTCACACGTCCAGAAGGTCTGGTGTCACTCCACCTCCATCCTTACCACACAATCTGCAGGAACTGTGTGAGAATGTTCAAGCTGCATGGGATGGATTATCACAGGACACCATTAGGAACCTCTACAACTTCATGCCGAGAATGCAATACTGAGAGACATTACTTCTGTATGAGTAGCTCAATAAATATTGCCCATATCAGTCTAAATTACCATCATTTATTGTTCCTGGTAACCTTTATCTTCCTTCCCAATAGCACTGCAATCTGACATTTTCTTCTGGGTGCAACTATTCTTTTGATGATGAATGTAGATGCCACTTATACAAATAAAAAAAGGTCTTTTCCTAGAACTGTGACTCTATGCCAGGAGCCATTTAGGAAAAGAGATGCCAATAAAGGTACTTTGGAGTGAAGCCATTAAGTAACCATGTTTGATTCCCTAAGGAACGATTAGGTCGATGATTCTTTGGATAACCTGTTCAGAAATTAGATGTAGAATGGTGAAGAACCTTTTCAATTTTTAAAGAACCTCTGCATAATGTAAATATTCTATAACAAGCTTCTGATATAAGAAGCGAAGCCACATTTGGCTCCCTTTTGAACTACCTTTTTAACTCAGATGTGCAAATGTAAGGAGCCGTTTTAATGTTTAAAGTAGAGGTCTGCAAGGGCCCGATTATTAATGCCTCCTAATCATGTCCACCTATGCCCACAAAATCTTGAGTGAATCTCGGCCAAACCCCCCACTAATCCTAGCACCATTCCTGATAGCAAGAGGATGGTGGACGACCATTGGCCCAGTAATCGGCAAAGCTGGCCGCCCACTAGTGTTTTGCTCAGCATTTTTTGGGTGCCCGAGTGGTTAAGCAGAGTCTTAGACAAAATATCACTTTTCATCACTTGCTTTCCACTCACAGGGCAATTTACTATTTGCCTTCTTTCTTAGGTTCCTTATTATTTTTTTTTATAAATCTGTTTAGTAAGTCATTTTAGTGTCAGCAACATTTTCGACTAAATAATTTCATATCATCCCTCGTCTTTATTTTTTTCCCCCTCTAAGGCATTTGTAATGTTTGTCTATTTTCCAGAATAAAAGTCTGTGTGCATTTCAAATAAGTTTGAAGAGGATAAAACCTAATAAAAATTTAGATCTTGTGCCTAGAACAGTTATCTGGGTGGTCCAAGGGTGGACGAACAGCAGCAAACAGTGGGGTGCCTGATCAAGCCAGCGGACTGATATATGCTTGCTATCTGGAATTTTTGCCCTCGCCTTCCCGCTTCAACCCTATGCCATGTCCCCCTCCCCACAGCAAATGCCTACTTTGGGCTATGCATGTGGTCTTTGTCCAATTCCACCTGTGTTGTGCTCTTATCTGCTCTGCTGGTTTAGGACTTGGCGGAGCAGCCTTCGGACTTCGGACTCGGAGTCTACAGTTACACATAACTGTGTGGGGAATCGAATGCAGCTTTAATTTTTGTTTGCTAGCATAGGTGCTAATAGCCTTTTCCTAGCTGGTCATCTTATGTAACGTTAGTAATGCTCTGTTATAATAGCGGCCAACACATCATCACACAGTCCTACTTTACATCCTGGAGCTCTTATCACTCATGTATTACTGCTGGTGTAACTTTATCTTCATTTATCTTCAGTGAAGGATACGCTAAACTGTGTTAGCTCTAGCTGCTAGTGTTAGCAAACACAGAGGACCCCCAGTGGTATTCATACAGCAGTTCTACCGGATTTAGAAAGCTGGAAAACTGGAAAACCATAAGTAAATCCATTCCATACTGTGGTATATTTGGAATTACGGCATCAAACTCAACTTAATTTGACTGTAACTGACAATGTTTTATTGAATATGTTTGAATTTATTGTTAATTGTGGCATGAATTGAGTTATTTCCCTAATAGCAAGAGGGTAGCAACCCACTATTGGCCCGCTAACAGCAAAGCTGGAGGTCCAATGGTGTTTGCTCAGCATTTTCTGGGCAGCCTGCTGGTGGCTAAGCAGAATATTAGACAAAATTGCATTTTTATCACTTGTTTTCCACTCACTGTCCAATTTATATACTGATCTTTCATTTCTTTCTTTTATTATCCTTTGTCTTTTTTTTTTTAGTAAATAATTTTTGAGTCAGCCACAACGTATTCAACTAAATCACTTTATATCAGGCCTAGTTATTATTTTCTCTCAGTAGTTTGTAATATTTGTCGTCGTATATTTTGTAAAATAAAAGTCTCTGTGTATTTAAACTCCTGCTTCAGGAGACTAAAAACCAGTTATCTGGTTGATGTTGTATGCAGGAGAACAGTTTAGGCTGTTCTATTCTGTTTTGTTCTATTCTATTCTATTCTGTTCTATTCTATTGTATTGTATTCTATTCAAAAAGCCACTTCTAGCTATTCAAAATCCCAAAACACATGCAACACATTCCTCTTCATTACAAAATCTGTTGGACTACCTCTGAAGACCTGTTCCAAGTGTCTCTCCTTGAGGTGCCGAGGCATGGTGGGACGTTCAGATCCATTCCGAATCCTTCCTAACCGATTATTACGGGCTTAAGCGACACCTCACAGCAGATAAAGAAAGAGTCTCGTTTCAGCCGACGTAGTAATAATTAGATGCTTGTTTGAATTTCACTTCAGAGGTCCTTTGAGGCGTGCGTGTGAGGAGTCAGGCTATGCATAATTGAACCGCACAGAGGGAAAAGGGCACTACAGCGTAAAGGGAGATGGCACTTGTGATCACTGTCATACCGAGCCACGGACCTTGGAGGAGATGGAGGTGGATGCTGTTCTGTGAGTGCAGAGAGCCAAAGCTGAGGAGACGTGTTGGAAACTGAGCCAAGTGTGCAAGAACAGACGCTCAGTGACCTTAAACGCGGAGTCAATGCCGTCACACGCACCCTAAAATGGAAAGGTCGGCAAAGGTGCGCTGCTTCTAATTATGGAAAAGTACCATTCGCTTTTCATTATGATGATTCAACCTGATCTCAGGGCGAATTATAATGAGCTAGGGCAAACATGCTGAGAAAAGCTATGGCTGTGCAAAACTTATCTGGTGAAATTACATTCATCATCAAAAGAATAGTTGCACCCAAAAGGAAGTGTCAGATTGCAATACTGTTCGCAGACGTCTTGGCATGGAGTTGTAGAGGATCCTAATGGTGTCCTGTGATAATTCATCCCATGCAGCTTGAATATTCTCGCTTCCTGTTGACTTTGCTGTCGCGGTGGAGGTGGAGTTACACCAGACCTATTTGATGTGTGACATGTGACAACAAAGTGGCTATGTTTATGTTGTTAACATTGTGACTCCTGGTTCCCATCACCACCACTGAGTCGGTATGTTTTTCTACAATGAAGCATTTCAGATCACACCACTCTGAATTACTTTGTTTGCATCTAAATGGCTGAATTGTGCAGGCTTTCCTAGAACAGTGGTGGAACTCCTCTTAAAGACTTCTGCAGAGTGCTGTATATCCATGGCTGTGCTGGACACTGTCAGTAAAAAGGCTACTTTTCAGCTTAGTCCCCCAAAGTACAAACAAGGTAAATGTATCCCCAATGGTACAACACCGTCCTTAAGGGCCAATTGTGCAGCTTAAGTTAGGTGCACTTTCCCAGGGGAAAGCAGCATATTTGTACCTTTACATAACATAACCTTGTTAAATGAAATAAGGTATTCAAGGAAAGAAAAAAAAATACAGTACAAATGTACATGTTCCTGAAGTAAAGCTACTGAAGACGTGTCCTTGAGGGTTCCACCAAAGTGACAGTGTTTGTTCCCCGAGTTTTTCATCTGACGGCATGTTTATGACAGGCCCTCATTGTCATTCCCCCCTCAACTTGTCCAGAAGTTACATCCTAAACAAGAGGTAACGAGTTGGGTCTAATTCTAAATTGGTCAGACGCTGCCAACCCTCCAGTATTTCAAATAAGTGCAACTTGTACAGCTGGGCCCATCTTCCACTAATGGAACACAGAAAAACAAACACCAGTAAACAACAGACTTCCCCTTGAGAAACTTGTAGCTCAGGCATTCGTGAAATTGCTTTACATCTGACACATACAAATGACGCCAGGAAGTTCATCAGGACACATCATTATCATTACAGCCACTGCAACTATGAGCGAAGGCCCAAAAAATGTGCTCGAGTTCTGAGCAAAGTTAGGTGAAGCTAATCATTCTCTGAGTATTTGAGCCATTTTGTGCCATTTGTGTTTACACACAAAGGAATTTGTCTTCCGCATTTAACCCATTCGTGAAGTGAAACACCCACATATACACACTCTAGTGAACACCCACTAGGGAGCAGTGAGCACACTTACCCGGAGTGCTGGGCAGCCCTATCCACGGTGCCCGGGGAGCAGTTGGGGGTTAGGTGCCTTATTCAAGGGCGCAAGACTGGTTCCCTAACCTCCAGCCCACGACTGCCCCTAAAGTAGGGGCGAATGTAGGTTGCTCTACAGATAGGGTTTCAGCATTGCGTGCATAGAGGCCCATATACCGTGACGTTTCGCTGAGCCTGGCTGCAGTCGACATTCACGCACACAAAGAAAAAGTGACCTCAAGTCATGTGAGCAACCCGGTGACTCAGCAGTTCTGCATCTGTTGCTGCGCCCGTCCGTCCTCACGCCACGAGCGGGAGCCCCGTGCCGGTCATCCTTTATCACAGTCTGCATCAGGGAATATTAAGGGGCCATCTGTTTGTGGTCCTCCTGCGTTCCCTTTTTTTTATTATTCTTTAAGCCAAACAAAGTGGTAAAGGGGGAATGCCTAGGAAAGGTCATTGTGATGGAGTAGCGAGCGAGGGCCGCATGACAGCGCCCAAAAACGATGCTAGGGCGCAGGTGATGTGAGCATGCTAACTCGCTTTTGGCCAGTCAGAATGTCTACCCTCGTCCCTGACCTCCAGCGGGAATCAATTTGTTAAAGAGTGCCCTGAAACATTGTCATTGCCGCTATATGATGCAGTACGTGTCAAGAACAAGGGAGCACCAGCAGCTTTTACAGTATTAAAAGTCGTGAATCACAGGCTGTTAGCATGCGATGCTAATGCCTCCTTTATGAAGATCCTCAAACTGACTTAATTAATATTAAGACGGAGGACATAATGTAACATTCTCGTGTAATAGGAGGCCTTTACAAGATTTGACTGTATTATGGCTTTCAAGCTAAAGGCTAAAGCTAGCATGACCCCGAGTGTAATCACTTGCTCTTGTGCTTCCTTGTAGTCTAATAGCTGAAGGGCCTTGCTGGACAGCAGTGATTGGACGGAGCCTCTGTCTAATTCCCAGGCCAATGAGAGCCATCAAGCAGCCTGGCATGGTTACGGCCATCAGTATAATATGATAAATGCTGCGTAGATTAAAGAGCTACAATTTCCTCTTCTCTAATGTGGCCCAAGGTCTCATTTGGAGATATCACTAATCTTTACGCTGCTCTCCATCTCTGTCATGGCGGCGCTCTGAAAGCTCGGCTACTCCGGCCCCTCCCCCCCGTGCTGCTGACATAACCATTAGAGCAATCCAGTTGATAAATGCCATGCAGATTAGCGGAGGGACGCGTCTCATCTTGACGTCTCTCCCGCAGGCTCCTCTTCAGCATGAACCCAAATCATCTCCTTCCACTCCGTCCTTCGCAGTCACACTGACTCGGAGTGCACCGGAGTAAAAGATGCGGCGTGTTAACTGGTGCGGTGAAGAGATAAGGCCCATTTCAGAAGTACGGAGAGAGGCACCGGAAAAGGACCTTTTTGGGAATCACAGCAAACATTTACAGATTTTAGATCTGCTCAGTTCAAATCCTTAAATATGAAAAAGCGGAGAGAGAGAGGAACAGAGAGAGGAGGGGAGAGAGAGAGAGAAAACATACCTGTACAATAATGCATATTTCTGCAAGCCATGGGGGTCTCTATGGGTGGGATTAGAATAAATTGTGTCCACCCAGCGGAATCATCTGGAAAACAAACAAATCAATGGAGTCTTTCACACCAAGTCCAAAACTGACGGACTGGGACACTGTGTAGAGTGTTAATCAGAGCTGCTCTGTTTTATATGCCACTCTCAAGCCGTTACTCATCTTCAAAAATAGATTCTTTATATATAATTTCTTTATTTATATATATATTATTGCATCTGCTAATCAAATTGGGCCTAGACACCATTCTAGAAGTATCCTAGTACATACAGATGTTCATCATACCGGCACTTCTGCCTGACCCTGCGCGTTCTGTTTTATCCTATTTAGGAACATTTAGCAACATATTTGTTGTTGTAATTCAAATAATAATTCAAATACCCACCCAAAGATGACATCCTAGTAATGCCTCTGCTGCTAGTGCTCCAGAATTCCAACAGCATTGTGGCATCAACCTAGAAGAACATGTGCATCAAATGAATGCTTTTGTTATTGAGCGCAGCAGAGCAGCAGGGGAAAACTCCCACCAGTGCTAGCTGAAACAGCTGCGAAGCAGGCAGGTCACTTCTAACCACTTCAAACACTATTTGATGGTAGACAGTAAACTCACGCCACAACTCAGCACTATATAGTACATGCAACACATGCACATTCCAGCTAATCCCAACATTATAGTCTTTCATACATTTGCTCTGCAGAGCCACGTTTTGTGTTCCGCTCTGCGTAGCCAATTAGTTCTTAAAATTACAGTGACAAGTTAATATATATGTATAAATCTACATATTTGTTATCAAGTCGATCTTCACTGTTTTAACATGGTGCATGTGCAGATGTAATGCCTCGGATGAAACTTGAATGAAACGCGGTGGGTAGGTTTTATAAAGTGAGACATGCAAATGATTCATGTTTCACACTTGGCCGTGCATGTGACGTAAGCAAGGACAGACCTTATTGCTGATTGACCCAACCTGACCCAACAGCCATGACCTGACTAACCCAACAGCCACGATTGTGGACATTCAGTGAGCAGTGATGCCCTCCATGAGTCATCCTGTTAGTGCCAGCACCATTGGCAGATGGCTACACGATGCAGGACTACATGCATGCAGACCGTTATGGCGGCTGCCCTTAGCACCACATCAACATCGCCAAAGACCTCAACGGTGTCGTGCCAGACTGTCATGGAGTGACTCAGAACGGTAGCAGGCCATCTTCACTGCCGAGTCCCGCTTTGTGTCACGTGTCACATGCCCAAATGCCTGGTATCACTCCACCTCCACCCCTACTGCAAAATCTGCAGGAACTGTGTGAGAATATTCAAGCTGCATGGGATGGATTATCACAGGACACCATTAGGAACCCCTACAGCTCCATGCTGAGAGGTCTGGCGGTCCGACATCATAATGAGAGACATTACTTCTGCATGTGTAGCTCAATAAATATTGGCCATATCAGTCCTTGTATTACATTGCAATCTGACACTTCTTTCTTGGTGCAACTATTTTTTTGATGAGTGTATATATGGTGTATACAAGTATAACTCCACAATTCAGTACTACAAAGTTCACAGTCTTTTTTAACTTGCATAATGTGTTTAGTAACAAGTCCCTAAATTTCCCTTACACAGTCTGGAAACCATAAGGCCTTCTCAAGAAGTCTAGAAGGTCATGAGGGTGCTGTACTGTAATTGGGCCAAGTTCTGCAGAAAATACTGGATAGGATATCGGATGGGGGAAGAATTAGAATGAATCCGATCTGATCGTCCCACAAATCTATCCTGAAAATAAAACGATGTGATGTGACGTTAGCAGTGTAGTTCTTCCTATGAGGTAGTATAGTAGTTTGAGGTGTTTGAGCATGATGGTCAGCTTTCAGATGAGCATCTTAAGTGAAGTGCTTCAATTAAAACCAACATATTCCAAAGCTTAGTATTAAATAAATAAATAAATAAATAAATACATTATTTGATTGATATCAGCTCAGGGTTTATCCTCAAGGTTTCAGTATCTGTATGTGCACAGGAAATGAACAACTGGCATCTCTAGAGCAAAATCTGGCAGAAATATATGCTCCTTTCTGTTACTGTCTTCTCAGAAATCTTATGGGAGATTTTTTTTAAACATGTTCTCATCAGTACAAAATACCGGAATAATCAAAACAGATTTCAAGCGTTTCCTTCAGCTCAGCAGACAGCAGATGCAGTATGTCAGTCATCATGAGAGTTACCAATATTAGCTCTGGACACAGACAGACTGTAGATGATAAATACAAGAAGGCAAGTGTTATATTTGTTGTGCTGGTTTGAGGCCATATTGGTATATGAGCTCCTATATAAAACCATAATTATATGTGACAGTAAAGATCTTTAGGCAGTTTCATCTCATTTTCATTTGACATGAAAAAAAAGTGAAGTTGACACCAGCTGGTTATTACAGCAGTCAAATCAATCAGTCAATCAATCAGTCAATCAATCAATCAATTAATGTATTTTAAGACAGAAAACCCAAGTAATTCGTCCTCTTAACTTGACCACCATCCACTATGTTACGATACAGGACTTCAGAAAATATATATGCGATACTCAGTAAGGGCTAAGCATTCAAACAGCTTCCCAAACAGGCTATTCACAGAGCATTAACTTGTTTGTTGTGCTGGTTTGAGGCCATATTGGTATATGAGCTCCTATATAAACTCATAACTCATAAAACCATAGTTACATGTGACACTAAAGATCTTTGGGCAGTTCCATCTCATTTTCATTTGACACCAAAAAGAGGTCAAGTTGATACCAGCTTGTTATCAACAGTTGTTACAACAGTCAAATCAATCAGTCTATCAATCAATCAGTCAATCAATCAATCAATCAATCAATCAATGTATTTTAAGGCAGAAAACCCAAGTAATTGGTCCTTGTAACTTGACCACCATCCACTATGTTATGATACGGGACTTCAGAAAATATATGTGCGATACTCAGTAAGGACTTTCAAATGGCTTCCCACGCAGCCTATTCACAGAGCATTAACTTGTTTGATGTGCTGGTTTGAGGTCATATTGGTATATAAGCTCCTATATAAACTCATGACTCATAAAACCATAATTACATGCGACACTAAAAACCTTTTCATTTGACACCAAAAAGAGGTAAAGTTGATACCAGCTTGTTTTTACAATAGTCAAATCAATCAGTCCATCAATCAATCAGTCAATCAATGTATTTTAAGGCAGAAAACCCAAGTAATTTGTCCTTGTAACTTGACCGCCATCCACTATGTTACGATACAGGACTTCAAGCAATATATATGCGATACTCAGTAAGGGCTTTCAAATGGCTTCCCACGCAGCCTATTCACAGAGCATTAACTTGTTTCAATATGTCTGTCAGAACAGGTTTTCTTTCTCAGGCTCCTTTTAAAGCTTTAGCTTACAATTTAGCTGTTTCCATATGAGCTGACAAGATTAATATATTTTGTATTGCTGCGCTTAAGGGAAAACACTTTACTTTGGTCTGTAGCTTAAAAAAATGAATAAAAGGCTAAAACTTTCAGGTTCTCCTGAGGGAAAATAAGTAAGTAGCTCATGGATTACTGTGAAAATTGCGACAATATTTTAAATTGCCAAGGACGTGTCTAAACGAGACGTTTGAACATATTGCTGCTATAACATTATGGTTCTAAGAATATGAATATGTATTAAATTCAATATTAACATAGTTGTATGAATCAATCTCTGTCTAAACCTCTTATTAAAGGCCATGCAATGGAATGTTTTGCATTTCAGTCATCAACAAAAGCAGAGCATAGTTAGAGAGAGCATACAGTTTAGCATAGCTCTGGTTTCTTTGTCTGAATCGCATATACATTTTTGCTGACATTTTGACTTTGAACAATCAGGGTTACTGTGTCTCTGCTTGCTGTCATTTCTGATCTCGTATGTTTATCTGTGCTTGGTTTTCCACTACCACTGCAGGATTTATAAATGTTTTTAAAATAGGTTATTATTGGTTACTAGTTAGGTTAAAACCACTTTACAAAGTATTAATTACCAGTTATAACACAGTAATAAAAAGGGCAAATATAAGCTTCTCCATACAATATATATGAACATGTACTGAAGCTGACAGGGTTTATGTGGACGTATGTGTGTTCACTGTTAGACTAACAACAGGTCACTGTTGCCCGTCTTATTTGTGTGTTGTAACTGCTGATTAATGATTTTAAGGTATATATGACCTAATAAACCATTAGTAAACTCTCATTAAACCATTTATAAACTCTTTATAAAGGAAGCCTTATTCTAAAGTGGTACTGGGCTACTTTATCCTGTTGGTCACCAACCCTCTTCCTGGAGATCTACTTTCCTGCAGAGTTTAGTTCAAGTACCTTTGCTCACCTAACACCCATCCATCTGATCCTCATGTTGTCCTTTGGAATAGCATTGCAATCCCACACCTCCTATTGGGTGCAACTATTCTTTTGGTGATGAGTCTACATTGTATATAGTTTCATGTATTTCTCTACTAGTCAAGTTTGTTGACACCATGACAATTACTTGAAAACTAGCATATCCATGTGATGTAGATACTCATATTATGAAGGTCTTGTGAAACACTAAGAAGCTGATGTACATTATGTTAGGAATGAAATAATGAACAATAGCATGATCCATGTATATGGATAATTTAGCAAGTCACACAAACAAAACACTGTAGAAGAGGCTGAGTCACACTGAGAATGTTCACAAGCAGTTGAATAGGATAAAGTAGCCCATTACCACTTTAGAATAAGGCTACCTTTATAAAATGTTTACGAATGGTTTAAAATCAGTATTAATGGTTATAAACACCTTAATATCATTAATAAGTAGTTACAACACATAAATAAGTGTAAGGTTTAACAAACTTGAAAAGACGCAAGCTAAGCTGAAGGCAAAGAGTTTATTAACAAGTTAGCAGTGAAGCTAAACGAGAGAATCCGGGTGAACATACCAAAAGGAGCAGGGAAAGTCATGAAACCAAACGACAGGCAGAGGTCAAAAACCAAATAACAGTCAGACGAGCAAACAAAACCAGAGGGCAAAAGACAAAAGGGTAAACGAGAATCAAACGAGGTCAAGATCAGAGTATCAGTAGTAAATCACAAGGACAGAACGCTCAGTAAGTCACAGAGTGGCAATACTTCCTTCGCAACGAGTGTGTGGGAACCAGGAGCTTTTAAGTAAACAGACTAAATGAAAGACAGGTGTGTGTCATCAGTACTCTGGGGATGACGAAGGGGAAACGGGGTGTGATTGGGCGATCATCAGATGTTGAATTCTGGGAGTTGGAGTTCGGGAGATCAGAGGTAGAGGGAAACCCAGAAGCGTGACAATAACATGGACAACAGTGACCTGTTGTTAGCCTAACAGTGAACACACATACTTTTATACTGTTGAAGCTCAGATTTTGATGTTTACTCATCTTATTTCATCTTTTCCATCAGTCCACATAAACCCTGTCAGCTTTAATACATACTCGTATACATTGTATGGAAGAGCTCATTTTTGCCCATTTTATTAATGTGTTATAACTGCTTATTAATACTTTGTAAAGTGGTTATGACCTGTCTATTAACTAATAATAACCTGTTTTTAAACCAGTAGCCCTTCCAATTGTGAACACTTAGCTGCAGTGGTAGTGGACAACCACGAACACAAACAAAACACTGTAGAAGAGGCTGAGTCACACTGAGAACGTTCGCAAGCCCTAGATTCCCAAATAAGCCCTTGGACACACATATAAAGAAGACTCAACACATTTTCTCAGCAAACCAAAATCACTTTTACAATGCATTCACTAGCACAGGAAGGCAGCCTTACGTCACTTGACTGTTGCCAGATATGAAAGCTCAAGTTGTGTCAGGAAGACTCCAATGCTACGTCACTCATTCATTCATTCCTTTATTTATTCCTTTAAAAGGATTCAACTTACTCTCCTGTTCTGCTGCTTTCGGGTGCCAACGTTTCAATGTTCTCCTCCTTCCTCCCACCCACCATAAGTTTGGTCCCAGTCCTGTTGTCCAGGGAGTAGGCTCCATCCCTGCGGTCCATGACTGGCAGGATCTGCGAGGGTCTGAATGCTTCAAGACCTGGGCCCAGGACAGGGCCTATGCCAAAGACTGTCTGCTTCTTAAGAATTGCTATCCTTCGAATTATACACCATTAAAATATCGTTTCCCATCACTTTTGCCTTTCGTGTCTTTCTGGCAGAAATAAGCCTTTCAGTTACTGATTGCTTGGTTGATCATCCTGGTGGTCATATCACCAGCCTCTAAGCACATAATGAACAGTGTTTCAATTAAATACCCACGGCCCGCGGTTCCACTTAAATAGCCATATCTGACTGGGTAGCCTTGTCTCTGGAACAGAGACACAGCGATGATGCTTGTTAGCGAGCGGGCAACTGACAGCATCAGCAGCTGTAAAGTGGGCGGAGACTCGGCCTATCAATCACAGAGATAGACTCCGGTAGCCTGGTGGTATCCACGCAGAGCGTTATCACCACGACAACCGGCACTTCAATTATAACAGTGCCAAAGCCCGGCCCGGAGATAACAGCGGAGCCAAGCCAGGCTGTAACTCAGGGCACAACGCTGCTCCCCACAGCAGCTAATAACACCACCGCTAACTGGCACTCTATCAAACCAACAGGCCCTGACCCACCACTGTGAACGGCTGTAATGGAGTGAAAGGGGAAGCCCGGTGCTTAAGATGAATACTGCTGTGGATTGGGCTCGTCCACATGAACAAAGGTTTCAGTCTTGTGATCCAATAGTTGAGGTGTCCAGAGTGATAGTGAAAGATAAGACAAGAGTAAAAGTGCTTTCCATTCAGTTCTGTGGATCTTGAAATGTCTATAAACAAATGATTGCAAAACCTCAGACATCTGAAATACTAACTTTACAGGAGAAAAAATTTTGCAAGTTAATGGAGGAAGATTTAATTGCAAGCAATTTTGCGGCCCTCTTGTTGGTCCGTTATGAAAGGTTAATACAAAGTGACCGACACCTGTGATTGAAACATACATAACAGTGTGTAATACCTCCACAAACTTGAATAGCTGCTGTGATTCGATTTGGCATGGACTGGACAAGTTTCTGGATCTAGGCCACATCAATGTTCAGCCACTCTTGTACCAAAAAATTGTGCAGTTGGGCCAGATTTGGTGATTTGGTGGATGCCTTCCCTGACACAATTTTCTGTAGACTGGGATTTTAACCATTGCTGGTAGACTCGCAAGACCGCACGCTTCCATACACCTGCAGATTCAGCTACTTCCTTTACACTATGGTCTTTGCCATGCCCAAATACAATGACTACTTTTAGCCAATCATTAACATCTGCTTTGGACCCATTTTCCACACATGGACGAGACATTCACTGCACTGTACCACCTCTTCTCAATCTATGAATCCCGTCACTCACACCCCGCAGGTATTTATAGCACCATCATCCTCATACAGCACCATCTGCAGGAGTCTGAAGTTACTACCACCTTAAACATGCAAGGTAAGCACTGCAACTAAATGGTGTATACACTGTGTATATCTCATTCTACAAAACAGACAACAACAGGGGGAGTTACATCACCTCTTACAGGAACTAGCAGGAGCTGGATAAGGAGTGATCCTACAGGTATTCCTGTCAGTTTGAGGCTCTGCTTCTGCTTGTTGCTCCTCTTATTAAAAAAGGAGTAAATTACGTGTGTAACGTTACTCATCGTCATTCATAGTCTTCCAGCTCTCATCCGCCATGTGTTCTTTAACCTCTGCAAGTGCTACTTACAGCATGATCTTTTTATGCTTTGCTGCACACGGGACGAATTCCGCCGCCATCCTGATGCAGGTTTGTTTGGATGCTGCAAGCATGACAAAAGATCTCTGATTGGTCAGCCTGATTTTAGCACATCACAAAATGTGTCCTTTTTCAAAACATGCGAATTTCCAGTCCCCAAAATGTGTCAATAGGCCTTAACTCACACTACTGAAGACAGAATACAGTCAAACTATCCCATATCCATTTGATAAACTGGCAGTAAGAGTATGAAGGTTGGGTAAGGGGGCATGTTTATATGAGCTGGGGTGGGACGCTTGCTTATTGAGATGCAGCGTTACAAATGCTAACAGTCTGTAGAAGTCTTGTAAAAGGGACATATGCTGTAACAGCAGATCATAATTCCATAGTTGGTATATACAATGGCTAGTAATGTATGTGAACTGGCAAGGTCGATTCAGCTGTGTTATTATAGCGCTGTCCAAGCTGGATTAGTCTTACCAGAGGAGGTCTGGTAATGCAACTTAACCTGACTAACCAGTCTGTACAGGATAAAGGATCTACACATTGCCCCAAATGTATCCCAAGTGGCCCAAATTGAAACATTATTGTTTATGTCAGAATTATGCACCAGACTGCCATATAGCCTGGCATTAAGCTAGTAAAGTGGGTTGATTTAACCTTCCAGATGCCACTCAAATAATGCAATGAAAACGTGTGAGGTGTGTTTTTCTTCTCCTTTTAATTCAGCCATCACCCAAAGCGTTGTGGATGTCAGTAGTCTTGGCCTGAACTTAAGGAATTGGGTCAAATCCAGCTCCATTTTAGCTTTATTAGCTTCATTAGCTTTATTTAAAAAAAAAGTAAAGGGAGGTTTTCTTTTACCTGGTTTTGATATTAATGACCAGGACTGCTATTTCTGAAGAAGGAGCTCAGAGTTTGGCTAATCGCACAGAGTAACTTATTCTGGAATTATTACTTAGCAGACTTGGAAAACTACGGATATGACAAAACTATACTGGATTAAAACCATGGATCTCACCAGTAGTCACACCAATGCCCCAGCTCAAACAGGGCTTATGTCTTCATAATACAAAATGCAGTAGGAATTGGACATTCATGGGAATCTCTTTGTTTTAAACTGGCCTATACAATTCCCAGAAGGCCTAAACATTCCCAATTTCTAGTAGACCTAGGCTATAGATGGTGATGGCTTCAGAGATGACGTACTAGGCTTGAGTGAGGGGGGAAAAAAGAGGAGAGAAAAAATTGTCGAGTTGAGAAAATGCTTTCAAATAGGTGGCCCAGAGTCTCAATACCATAGAGAACAGAGATTGCCACAGTGATAATGGAACCTCTGCACTTATAGTCACAGATCACACCAATAGCAAGAGATGTAATTTCCATGCAAATGTCTGGCAGGCGAGCTGAAAAAAAAGAAGTGCAATATAAATTCAGCAATTTCCATATACCGTGACTCCTTCCTTTCTCATGTCATACTTCGGCTCTGGTTTGATTTCGCCAGCTAGGTCAACAGCCGTTTAAGGCTGGCAACGGACATCACCTTATAAAGGCTTTTTCATGCGGCTTGCTCTGTGTTATTCTATGAGTCTCCTTGTCCTTTCGCTTTATCCACTTCGGCGCTTTGCCGGGATACAGATGGCTGCGATAGCAGTCACATTTGGGTTGCTCAAGTACTGATCATATGCCAAGCAGTGCGACAACCCCATTAATCTCCCTTATCAGTACGGCAGTAGGAGCTAAGTCCCTGGTACTGTGCACTTTGCATTGGGGCCACCACTAACCCGAGGAGGTTGAATAAACCTTGGCACACGTGCTCTGATTTATGACCACAACTGAATTACAGCTAATGTCACGCTAGCAAAATGCCCCCCCCCGTTATTGACTCCGTTGTTGATGTTATTTTCTCCCCCTCAAAGAGTTTCTGATCAGCTTAACAATTCTGCAGTTCATGTGTGACATGATAAAAAGCTAATTAACTTATAGAGGATCACTTATCAGCATGTGTCCATGCTAACCACAGCATGGTCCTGATACGATCAGCCCAAGTGCATGTTGATTTCCTAAAGGTCTTTGTGTTATTAAGGCCACAGATATTGTTACTTGGGCGGAAGAGAGAATGATTAAGCATGTGGCTCTATAAACGGTGCTTCAAAGTATTGTTCTCCCGTATGGGTTTTTTTTAGCTGGACAAGGTAACGGTCATCGGCTGAAGACTCCTGTTTGGCTTATTTTACTATAGTCATGAATACGGGATTAAAATTCAGTGTAATAAATTGAAAAAAAAAAATGCATTGAGAAAGCATGTGAAAGCATCTGCTCAGTGAAAGCATCTGCTAAGATGTGTGAGGCCAACAAAGCATACTCCAGCATGCCCAGCATGATCAAGACAAACCGTGGACACTTCATTTCACATGTGAGCACCACAAGGTGGATGATTGCTGCTCATTTAGATGGCAGAATTTTATTTCCGTAGAGGTTTGAGGATTCATTGAAGTTTAAAAGCTGTTATTAAGAAATGTGTCATAATTTTTGATGTTACAACAAAACATATATTACATCACAATGTATATTTTGTAATATCATATGCATTGCTGAGTAACATGTGAAATGAATCATAACATAATTATAATCATCATATTTTTTTATTTCGTTGTCCTGGTCACAGAAAGAAAGTTTGTGATTAATATAATTGTTTTTTTCATATATGTATATATATAGCAATTGGAATGTAACACACAGAAGCTGGGAACAAAAATCCAGTTATGTAGTGTAATTTAGGGAAGCCTGATCTGATACTGCTGTTAGATTTACCCAAAGAATGTGAACACAGCACATTAAAGCATGTTTGATTTAATATATTTATGCATATCCTTAATCAATTAAGAATAATGAATACAACATAAGAATAATGTGCTTTTTGTTCCATTGAAAATACATAAATGCTTGCACTTGCTCTATACTTCAAATTAACTTCTAATTATGACGACAGGCCTATCCAAGGCTTCTAAAAGTCATTACATCAGTGTTTGGAATCTTCCAGCAGTTTTACAAAATAAAAAGCCACATGAATTTCAATAAATTTGAGCGTCTAAAAGCCACATAAATTCACTAGTATGCTGCAGTGCTGCTGGAGTGTTTAAACACTGTGTCCACTCACTGTCCACTCTATTAGACACTCCTACCTTGCTGGTCCACCTTGTAGATGTACAGTCAGAGTCGATAGCTCTTCTGCTGCTACACAGTTTGTGTTGGTCATCCTCTAGTCCTTCATCAGTTGTCAGAGGACCCTGCAAACAAACAAAAGTACTTAATAAAGCACTTAATAAAGCAGTAAAACTCTGGATCTGTTTCTCCTTGGACAACGACAATGTGTCTATTTGAGTTATTCATTTAAGATGAGTTCATTCCCATGCAAAATTAATGGGGCTTTTGGTGCATCTGAAATGTTGACCCACTGTGAATTAAAGCTTAAATAAATTGATGGTTTTAAAATTACCTCTGATGGGAATGAAGTATTTACCCTAATTGACTTGCCAAAAGGAATATAATGAAACATGAAATGTGCGGTGTGTCATGTCGGAATGTCTTTAGCCCAGGTATATATTAACTTGTGCCCTCAACTGTAAACAGCGCACAGTCAGTATTTATTATCAGTCTCTGTAAATCAGAGTAGGTGCTTCATAAGAGTAATGTCCTAGTACTGCATGCTTTGAGAGGGAAAGAGGACAAAGTGCAAGAGAGTCAATATTAGTCAATCTCAGCTGTGACTTTTAACACCAAATCAGAGTAAATACACCCATCATCAAAAGAATAGCTGCACCCAGAAGGAAGTGTGGGATTGCGATACTATTGGGAAGGAAGATAAAGTTTACCAGGAACAATAAATGATATGGGCAATATTTATTGAGCTACACATACAGAAGTAGTGTCTCTGAGTATGGCGTCTGGCCGCCATGCCAGATGTCTCAGCATGGAGTTGTAGAGGTTCCTAATGGTGGTATTTGATAATCCATCTCATGCGGCTTGAATATTCTCACACAGTTCCTGCAGATTTAGCGATAGGGTTGGAGGTGGAGTGACGCCAGGCCATCTGGATGTGTGACGCATAACAACAAACCATTCATCTTGACTCTGACCATGGTGCCTCCACACATGGATTCATTGGTCGTCTCCATCAAGACAAAAGTGGGACTTGTGTCACTGAAGATGACCTGCTGCCGTTCTGAGTCACTCCATGACAGTCTGGCATGACACCATTGCAGTCTTTGGCGACGTTGACGTGGCGTTAAGGACAGTTGTGGTAACGGTCTACGTACACATAGTCCTGCATTGTGCAGCCGTCTGCCAATGGTGCTGACATTAACAGGATGACTCATGGAGGGCATCACTGCTCGCTGAATGTCGTGGCTGTTGGGTCAGTCAGGTACAGAACTAAGGCCCGCCCTTGATTATGTTACATGCGTGGCTGAGTGTGAAACTTAAATCATTTGCATGTCTCATAATGTCAAACCTACCCACCAAGTTTCATTCCAGTTGTTTGACTTGTTCTGGGTTCACGTATTTGTGCAATTATTCTTTTGATGACGAGTGTAATAAAATGTTAGAAACTGGCCAAGAAATTACATACTGACCATGTGGTAAAGAAGCTGAAAAGGATTTATTATTGGAGTTAATTGGCCATATTGGACTAACAGCATGCATGCCACAGTCATTTACAGGTAAAGTCCTTTGTTTTGTATGCATAAGAACCGTCCAATTAGCTTTAAAGAGCACTGCAATGTATATATACTGCACTTCATTCCTATGACTATACACTGAAAGAGCCCTATTGTTGAAGAGACAGGGGTAATTACGGGGCATGCGATCTTTTCAATGTGGATCATCAAGCACTAAAATAATTCAGTTCTTGGGAACATAACATGCTGTCGACTCCATGTTAAAAGCCATCGTTTTACAGCTTTAGAGTGCTATTATCATTTTCCCAGTCTTGAGTTTTGCCAGTCTGGTCTCAGAGAGACGATCCCCTTCTGATTCTATTGTTTGTGCATCAGAATAGCTGGGAACTCTGCTGTCTGTGCAGGAAATACATCTCTGTCTGTGATGTTGAGATGCCTGCAGCCGGCTGCCTTGTTTACAGGCCCTCGGCTTGGCTAGCTGAGCTAGCGCCAGGCGGAAATAAAGGCCCATTTGTTTTAGTTAGCTGTACCACGCGGGACACCCGTGGCACTGGGCTGGACCTAAATAGCTTTTCAGCAGAGGAGACAGGTATTTTTCAGGTATTTCTCACCTTCCACTGGGGGGCTTTGTTTACAGCGAGCGGGCCAGCGGATGATGCTCTTTCCCACCTTCGAAAACACAAGAACAGATGCTAACTAAATGAGGTAAATCATTTCTGGTCCACTTTGGCCATCAGTGTAGAGCAGCAATTCTGTGGCCTCTGACCTCTAGGGAAATTCAGAATGCTAAGGAAATGAGAAGAAACGTTGCTTGACAAAGGGGTTTGGGTCATAATTGAGTGCCTGTAAAGTCATTTGAGTTGGAAACATAAGGGTGTAAGGATTATAAAAGCATTGTGAAACAAGCAAATGTCAGATAAAGCACTGTGCTTAAGAACAGGGCCCATCTTGGGCGTTAGCATAGGCATTAGCATACAGATAACTGTTCTAGAGGACCTCTGGGTATATGCAAACAGACTTACTCTGGTGTTTACCTCAAAAACAAGACTAGGTAGATTAAGAAGCGTCCTCTCCAGGGTACAATACCAGTCAAAAGTTTAGACACACCCAACTAAAGTTATCTTAAAGACTCCACAGGCTTACACTTAACAGTTCCAACTGATGAGATGTCTACAGCAATACATTACCACATACCACATATACTCTTGATGTCTCACATATGTTTGTCATGTCTCCACCTCTAATATATATTTTGTTGTGCAAAAAACCTTTTATCAGTTTATCTGCACTGTTTAAAAGCTTCTCTTTTCAGTTTAGTGAAGATTCATGATGGACAGACCAACAGAGTTGGTCCAAAACTGCTTAGAAAAAACCTCCAATCCAAGTTAAGCTGTTTCATTCTCCTGTAAAGTTTTATTTTGGAGGTTTTTAAGGTGGACTGTATAATTCCATTAGTGTTATTTCGTAGTTTGATGTCTTCACTTTAATTATAATTAAAGCGTTAAGCTAAACGTAAGGAGAACCTTCTATGAGTATCCCTGTGTAAACTTTTGACTGGTACTGTAGTTGTGAAGTCGGCATCTGAGTTGGAGATCATGCTTCCAATGCTCTGTTTTTTCTGGTTTCCAGCAGGCCTAATACAACCTGTGCGGCAATTATTGAGTAAAAATAAATGAATGAATGTCCCTTAGACTAAGGAAATTGAGACAGTATAAATATATATTATTTAATGTGGAATAAATATTATTTAGTGTGGAAAGTCCATTGTAGGCCTATAATCTTTTGATTTGGTTCCTCTTAAATGATTGAAAATTAATGAAAACGACTGCATTAAATCAGTTCAAGTTGCATTCTGGACTAAAACTAGTTTTTTAATGTATTATTTGTCAGGAAATACTATGTATCAAGGATATATACAATATATGTGATGTAGGATTTTGTAACTCAGCATTGCAGCCCTTATCCTCAGAATTATTTGTGTTTTCACCCATAACTGTTCTGGTACCCAACATGCATCACGCAAATACATCATACAATGATACGATCCTGACTGCTAAGGTAGGCAGTGATGTAGAGGCTAATAAATACAGACATGATATTCAGGTTCCTGGTAGTAAGCTAGCTGCCTGGCTTCCTTCTGCATGTCTAACAGCCAACCCTCAAGCGTCTACCCCAGAGCATATCGTGGCTGTCCAAAGAAAAAGATGAATCTCCATTTTTGTCTATTTTTACTTTTATGCATCATTTGAACACAGCAGCTGCTGTTTACACTGTGTGTGCATTTCATGATGAATGGACCCACAGAAATGGCCCTAAATTGATCGGAAAAAAGTCTGGTTCCATTGACTTACATTAAAATTAAATTAGGTTTTTGCCTCTCCTGTAACGTTGCCATTTTTTTCTTTGTACAGCCGCGATATGAAGTTTTTCGAAAGCTCCTCCCAGCTTTTAAATGCATTATCAAAAACATGTTGTTCTGTTTAAAGTAAAATCTAATTTTAAAGACCACTTTGGAGGCAAGTAGGCAGGTTGTGATGGTCACCATGTTTCATTTTGTCCAAAGTGTCCCATTAGAGTAACACTGTATAACAATTTTAACCCTAAAATAACAGCTTCATAATGATTGATAGATGAATGTGTAATAGAGGGAACTGTGTCTCTGTCATTGCCACTTCGGCCCAGAACGCCTGACGTCCATGTCACACAGCAACAACTCTTCAGCTAGCTATAAGAAGAAACCAGCTTGGTATTCCCAGCATGTGTATCATGACAGAGGCTGCGAGGAGACAGAAGAAGATGTTGTCAGAGGAAGCGAGGAGGGGAACAAGACAGAGTGACCGAGCAAGAGACCTGACAAGAGTAAATCTCGGACTGATTATAACCCGATAGTAAGAGCTAAAATTCATGCCTGCCAATGTCATTAATTAAAGACTGTAATGTAGGCTACAACCTTATCTCTGTCTTTCCTGTCTCATGGAGTTTTGTACTTTTCTCAATCTCACACGGAAACATATGGTCAGGCTTTGTCAATCTCATGCCAATGACGCCTTTAGAAAGTTTGAAGTCAGTCTTATAATATTGCTGCACCTTGTAAGTCAATGCGGTTCTTTCTCTTCTGATTTTATCTTTGCTGGTGTTGTTCCAGATTCTGCACAGTTTCCCTTCCGAACGCACGTCCATCACGCAGGCATATGGACTCTACAGATTTCAGTATTTCAGTTATTCACACATGGAAACAACTGAAATCATGAGTGTGATCTGTAGCATCCATATGCCCAGGTGATGTGCATGTACACGAAGGAGAGTCAGATTCTGTATCCTTCAGTTCGTCAACAAATGCATGTGCACAGCTGTCTTTGAGGGAGGGTACCAACAGGGGGCATCAAAACCAACAATGCCAGCCTTACACCAAATGAATTTTCAAGCACTGTCACGGAGAAATGTCCAGTGTCGGAATAAAATCACACTAGTCTTGCTAGAGTTGCAGTGCACTCCCGCCATCTCGATCGTTTGGTATACGGTAGTTGGGATAGCCGTCTTAACTCAGTCTTTTACTGCTCTTGCCGTTTTTCTGCGATTTCACTGTCTTTTTCTCGTCTTCCCGTTCCGATAAAAACAACCACATTTAATCTTTAGTCTGGTTAGTCTAGTTGGCTCATGCAAATAGTGACCTCTGTAATGCTTGGATCCAAAGCATGAAGCACATATAGTAAATGCTAACCAGCTGATTCGAACACACGTTGGTGCTATTCCAACTAGCTAGTACATTAACTACTTGACCATATGAAGCAGGTCTCACGGCGTCATATGTATGTTCATATATACCGTAGTGGTGATAGTTACAAGAGATAAAAGAGAAAGAGTGAGTTCCAGTGGTCGTTGTCATGTTACAGCGCAAACTCTCTCTATACTATATAGCAGCGCTATGCTTCTGTGCAGACTACTGTGGCTCCGAAGGGAACACTGCCCCTTTACTGGCCATTACACCCTGCAAGATCCCCAGTCTTTGCAAAATCATGGTCTGTGATGTGAGAAGGTCTCAGAGTCTTTTCATAGTCTTCTAGTGTACGGTTAGCATAAAGTAAGCACTGTGTTTATGTTTGGATGTTGACTCGAGAACAAACTGACTGTTGCCAAATCTTGACCATCTGTTCACGGACACAACACATGGAATTGTAACAGTAGTATTCAGCATAGTATGCACTTAAAACAAAAGCCTTGGAACGCTACCATGTACGGGTCACACATATCCAAGGCCTACTATTACTGCAGGGAACTGCTTTAGTGACTAATTGCTTGTGTTGTAGCCAGGTGGCGAACTCTTTATCATGCTGAAGTAAAAGCAGCTCTGCTAACATAGTGAAATCTCCAGTACTGAATTAACTCTTACACTACCGAAACAGAAGGCTGACTCTGTAGGGATTAACGTTAAGTCATATTGATTTGGCTAAAATGAACTGTTGAGGTGTTCGCAGAAGTTCTTAATCTTCTGATGCTACTGTGCAGAAGACATTGACTTATGATGAATGGAGAGTAGGAACCAGGAGGGATCCTATTGTCCACCCTCTGACCATCTGTCCTGTAGATTGTGTGAATACATGTTACCTCGAATGAGCACATATAAAGAGGGAATGAATGAATGAATAGGCAGATATCCAGAACATGAAGACTCAGATCAGCTGTTGGCTTTTTGACTGTTCTTTTATTCAGTCAGTCTCGATAAAGATGCACTCATCATCAAAAGAATAGTTGCACAAATAGCTGCAACCAGAAGGAATCAACCGATGGGAATGAAACTTGGTGGGTAGGTTTGACATTGTGAGACATGCGAATTACTCAAGTTTAATGATTGGCTGCACATGTGACGTAAGCAAGGACGGGCCTTATCGCTGTACCTGACTGACGCAACAGTCACGATTGAGGACATTCAGTGAGCAGTGATGCCGTCCAGGAGTCATCCTGTTACTGCCAGCACCGTTGGCAGACAGCTGCACAACGCAAGACCGCTGCAACGACCGTCCTTAGCACCACGTCAACGTCGTCAAAGACTCAGAAAGGCAGCGATTCGTCTTTAGTGACAAGAGAAGGCCTGGTGTCACTCCACCTCCACCCCTACCACAAAATCTGCAGAAACTGTGTGAGAATATTGAAGCTGCATGGGATGGATTATCACAGGACACCATTAGGAACGTCTACAACTCCATGCCGAGACGTCTGGTATGCTGCGTTGGCAAACATGGCAGCGCGACTCCATACTGACAGACACTGCTTCTGTATGTGTAGCTCAATAAATATTGATCATATCAGTCTAAATTTATCATAATTTATTGTTCCTGGTACACTTTATCTTCCTTCCCAATAGCACTGCAATGCCACACTTCCTTCTTGGTGTAACTATTCTTTTGATGATGAGTGTTTTTTTTCACTCATCAATTTTTTTGACCCTTTTACTCCATTTGCAGATATTTTTAGCTTCAGACTAGTCTTAGCTTGAGGTACATAGCAGAAATTGACCTCTCTAAGGCTAGTAGGCATGGATCCTCTTTGGGACTGAAATGAGCTCAAAATGAGCTTATAGCAAATCCATGACCCTATCATGTCCCTGGCTGACTTAAACCCTCGAGCAAGGATTTTAACTTTCACCTTATTATAAATATATTTCATGTTATTGGGTAATGCTGACTGGTGGTTTGTTTGCTAGCATGTTATTCACATTTTTCATTTACCTGTCAGCTGAGACATAATGCTAGCATGGTTAAGGGAATAAATAAATCATATTCAAGCAGTGAGGAACTGTCAGGGCCTTCTGGGCCTTCAGAGAATGTCTAATGGTTTCTACGAAAAATGCATGTCTGAAAGTCTCAGATCATATCTATTTAATAGAACCACAGTGTTTGTTGTCCTTTACACTATGTAATGTAATACAGATGTAATCTGAAGTGATAGTCTTATTTCACTGTTGCACTTTAGTTGGAATAAAGAACCCAATGGTAGAATGGAAAACTTTCTAATTAGGATATTTTTGCCATGGTAGCCAAGTGAGCTCTCCCATTGGTTAGGCCTTCAGGAGCTGGACTAAAGGCCTTACAGCTTAGACTAACCACCAATCATTCATTCCTCACATTCTTCACTTAATAACTGCCATGTTTCATAGGATTTTTTTCCCTGGTGAAGGATTTCATATAACTACGCATCTCCAGGTCCATCGTTGGGGGAGGCGTTAAGGGGCAGTACCGCTCACATAAAAGAGTTGTTTTGATATACAGCTCTGGAAATAAATAAGAGACCACTCCAGTCTCTTCTCAAATCAGCACCTCCACATGTACAGCAGGTTCTTAGTGAGGAACAGAAGGTTCGGTTCTAGCTTTACTGGCAGATACAGTGAGCGTCTGGTTCATAAGAACAAGGCCAAGCAGCAAACACACAGGACAACACAGCTACAGACTGGCAGAGGGCCAAAACCACTCTCTACTGACCGTGATGAGCGCCACCTCACTCAAACGTCACTTAACCACCATAAAATGACCTCAAGTGACCTACAGAAAGACTGGTGCGCGGTGGCTGGGGTGAAATGCACAGCGAGCATGGTTCAAAAAACAGGCTTCTGATGGCGTCATTAGTGATTTTCTACATAAACAGATCTAAATACAATATTTGATCTGGAATTTGGGAGACGTGTTTCCAGTAGTGTATAGAATAAAACAGAACTGCTCATTTTGGTCAAACACAAACCCAGAAACTGTAAAACTAGAGAAACTGAGCTGTATATTAAATATTTTAAGGTCCTGAGAGGTTGTGCATTTTAATGAATCAACGTTTTATTGTACCGTTCTTTATTCACATCCTAATTTCAAGGTCTTTTACTAAAAGCAGCAACATTTTGCAGTTATTTCACAGATAAAGAACAATAATCCTTCGCATTTGGTCATGTGAACTCAGATGGGCCAATAAGGGGTTAAAACACTGAAAACATGTAAAGTATAAATATATGTTAATTTGTGTTACAAACTTTAAATGAAACATATGTAGCATTTTTTACAAGCTTCAAATGTCAAGCTTCAAACACACATTTACACATTTACACATTGCAAAACACGTTCATATGCACCAAAGCTAGCATAGGGCTAACATACTGTTAGAAACCCTTAGGGGAGCAAGCAGAAAGTAGCATTATCATAGAGGTGTTTTGACAGGTAAAGACCTAATAGTCCTGGTTCATCATGTTTTCAGTATAATCAAGTCAGTGAAGTGTAACTGAGATTAATTTATCTCCGGAGGCTTGAGAGTATTCAATAATAATAATAATAATAATAATAATAATAATAAAATGTTTATTTATAATGCACATTTCATACTGTCAGCAACTCAGTGTGTTATACAAATATGTATGTATGTATGTATGTATGTATGTATATGTGTTTATATATGTGTGTATTTTATACATACATATATTAACATTTGCTCCCTTTAAAACTGCAGAACAACTGAAAAACTTTCACAAATGCGCATATTATGGATTTTCCATTTATGAGAGGTAAAATGAACCGTTAATGTGCTGCCTACTTAAAGTGGAAATGAAGTGTGAGAAAAGCATAACTGGTGTAAACAAATACGCATAATGCTATTTTAAGTTTGTTGTTTGTTTTTTTTTTTTTATTTGGTTGACTCTGAAATGCTTCTCTTGAGATTTCCTTTTCTGAAGTCATTACTCTCACTTTCCTCTCGCTTTCCATGTGTCATTAGCTCCCATTCTCTCGCAGGGCCTTTAACTTCGTCATGCTCACTCATTAGGTTGCACTGAGTCCTGCGCTGAGATGGGCAATACGGCCCCACCTTCCTGCAGTCTCATCAAACGTCCTCTCGCTGAGGAAGTACATCACTGACAATCAATTAACTGATACTATTAAACAGGAGCGATAGGCTGACACCGCGAGCATGGCTGATAGTTCAGAAGAGGAGCTCTGTGTGTCAGGATTGGTTTTTAAGTTTCAAGTGAGTCAGGATTACAAATTTGCAACTCGCTTTGGAGAGACCATCTGCTGATGGACTGAAGGACAGCACAAACTTTCATAAAGTATGGCTCACTGTTGTGGGCTGCACTATTGTTGCTTGGTACAGAGCAATCACAGCACATTTAACCTGAGGAGAAATTGTATCAGTTTTTACTTTAATACCAAATAAATTAAGGTTTATAAAAGGTCACAATGTTAAGTATTAGTATTAGTATTACACTTACACTTTACACTTACTGAGTTACTGTACACCAACACACAACTGAGAGTACACTAACGCATTACACTTACTGAGTCACTGTACACCAACACACTACTTACAGTACACTAACACATTACACTTACTGAGTCACTGTACACCAACACACTACTTACAGTACACTAATACATTACACTTACTGAGTTACTGGGGTTATGAGTATAATTAATTAATTAGTTAATTAAGTAATTAATTATTGGGATATTAGAGGGCATAGTTTAGCTTAATTTAACCACAAACAATAATTGATACAGTCCACCTCTGACCCAGTCTCAGGGTGAGAGTTCATTCACGAGACATCTACTGATCTGCATGCTTGTCACAATATTGAGTCATACATCCAAACTGTTATTAATAAAAGCAATTTATTTACAGAGCATTAATAACAAAATAGATAAAGCATTAAATAATAAGTTGGATTAATATATGCATAAGAGGAAGTCCAGATACATCACATTCACTTAGAGACTACATGAGTGTATTGAACCCCAGAGGGAGTGATTTTGTGGAGAATGAGCAGAGCTGGAGCATAAATCTGAATGCAACAATTAATCTAAAATCATATTATCAAAAACAAAGCATCAATAAACACACCACCGAGGACTGGACCACAGAAGTGCATTTTGGGTGTGTCACCTCACTGGAAGCTCGGGAAATGTACTACTGTTCTGATCACAGTCTGCTCTTCGAGTTGGGCCCGTCACGTGTTCTGACATCTGGCAGTTGGTGCTGGCTTATCTGGTCCACAGCTCTGGATGCTTCAGCAGAAGCTGCAGTCAGGTGAGCGGACCCCGCTCTGGCTACGTCTCGATTCCTTTCGAAGGCTCTTTTGAAGGGACTCTGCTTCTGGCTGAGTCTGCTTCTAGGGGACCCATCTTCTGTTGGTCATCTTCTCAGCTCCGCTTGGAGTGGTACAGGAGCGTTGCGTGAGAGTGCATGGTCTTCAGCTTTCCTGAGGTCGGGGTGAGCCCATGAGGGACTCGAGCGAGCCTCAGAGAGAGCTCAGAGAGAACTTCTGGATGAGAACTCAAAAGGAACTCGGGAAGAACCCCAGAGAGAACTCAAAGAGCACTCAAAGAGCACCCAAAGGGCACCCTGGAAGAGACTCCAAAGAGAACTCAAAAGAGAACTAAAGAGTACTCCAAAAAGCTCTGAACTCTCGCTGTGTGACCTGAGTTTAAGTACAGGCCCCTAGAGGTGGAACTAGGAGGGGCCAGTCATGGTTATGAATATGCACTTAGTCTGCTCATTTTTCCACAAAGTGTGTCACACGTTCACATACATTTGAGAATTTCAAAGCATGGTTGTATCGGTAAAATGGAACAAGCTTTTTGTGTGTAGAATGAACGCATTAATATGTTTAACCAACATATAGAAAGAATATAATATGAAATTATCTAAAATCTCATATATTTTGTATATCCTAAGGTTAATAAGTATACACACTGTGTATTTAGGGTTTCAAACACTTATTAACCTTTAACCATCCTACTGCTAAGAGGTTACATGGGACTAAAGAATAGCATTGGTAACAGAAAGAGAGAGAAAAGCAATTTTAAAAAAAGGTTAAACATAGTGTGTTCTAAATCATGATTCAGTTCACACGGTTCAAATAACTACAATTACATGTGAAGTTCTAAACTACTTATAAGTTGGTAAAAGCATAACGTAATACAAGGTTAATAATAATATTGGTTAAAGAAACTGGGTGCAGTTAAAGAATCATAACATATATAGGAGAAAGACATCAGCATACTCAAACTGACAGTTCTAAAAATGGATTCTGGCTGGATTTGGATTCCAGACCGATGCTTTAACAAAACCATTGAGAAAGTAGTTAACAGAATAATCCTAGCACTATTAGATTATGGCGGAAGAATGCAGTTTGGTATTTCTTAAGAGTCTGTCTCTGGTGGCTTTGGAAATTCCTATGTTGACACCTTGCTGAGTTTGCAACTCACTAGAAGAATTTATGGTTTCTGTAAAAGGGTCCTTTTTCTTGAGGACCGTTGGTTTCCCAAGTCGTAAATTGGGGTGTCTTATCTCGTAGGCCATTAGCAAACAGGATGTTGGGGAAAAGGTGTACCAGAGCCTTCAGGGTCACTGAGGGCACATGACCAGAGTTCAGGTGGAGATTATCCCCTGTCTTCAACAGAGGTATTAACTGTTCAAGTAAGACTGCATAAAGAACTACACACAGGACCACCTCTTTTGCTGCAGCGGTTTGAAGGTCAGGCCTCCTGGCCTTTAGGGGAGGGGACCAGTCCCAACTAATAGGAGAAAAAACAAATGCTACCAGGAGCTCTATCAATGGTGTCTTCATAGTCATATGACAAGTCGATATTTAGTTTTATCAACCAAAAACGGCCAACACTGTACACCCAAACACTACTTACAGTACACTAACACGTTACACTTANTTACTGAGTTACTGTACATCAACACACTACTTACAGTACACTAACACATTACACTTATTGAGTTACTGTACACCAGCACACTACTTACAGTACACTAACACATCACACTTACTGAGTTACTGTACATCAACACACTACTTACAGTACACTTACACATTACACTTACTGAGTTACTGTACACCAACACACTACTTACAGTACACTAACACATTACACTTACTGAGTTACTGTACACCAACACACTACTTACAGTACACTAACACATTACAGGTGTCATAGGTGGGTGGAGCTTTGATAGGTCACATGTGAATGTTTATGTCTCTGGGTTTAAGTAGTGTTAAGTACTGAATTCATGCATTAAACGGTACCATTGGTTGATTAGTTTCACCTTATGATTTGATCAACCTGCGAGGAGACCTTGGCCAAATAGATTCCTCACCAGTCACCATCTCTTTCTGTATCTCTCTCTCTCTCTCTCTCTCTCTCTCACCCTCTCACACACACACACAGACACACTAAATCCCCAAGGTTTGTCTCAGGCACACAGTCATTAATCATGTCATGCAATACACCTCCACAGAGAAAACAAGGGCCACAAATACCCTCCATCTCCCTTTCTCACTCAGTCTCCCTCCAAATGATATTGATATGAACTTAATATAGCACTTAATATAGCTATCTGGACATATCTCCTTTACGGCCATGGACGGGGTATAAATCATTTAAATACTTGAGACAGTTTACATTAGGGGTGCTCAAAGGCTCATCATCGCACACGTAGTGGAAAGTATTTATTGCTGGAGAGGAAGCCATGACCTTTAATGTCTTTGCCACAAGTCCAGCACTACACTTATCTGTCTAGTGTAAGGAGCCGGATAGTCCCAGTAGTGGTAAAACGGTGTCTCTGAAGTTCGAACATACATTTAGGTCTTCAGAAACTTGGCAAAACCAATAATGACATCACTGTTGTTATATATACTACAGAAAGGAAATCCAAGATCCAAAAGTCCATCTATTTATTCATTCATCATTTTTCAGGAGGTATTTATTAGCTAGAAAAAGGGAACACCTAATAACCATGTAAAAGCTGGCCACCTAGACCACCAGAACTATCCCCATCAGATAAACACTACTTAAAGCTAATGACTACGTAAAAAGATCTGTTTCAGATCTAAAAAACACATCCACGGGAGTATTTGTCCATCCATCCACTGTAAGAAGACACTGAAATACTCCAGGGGTATGAAAGGATGTGTAGCTGTTCAAGATGCTCATCACTGAGAAAATTTAGGTGAGTCCAATCATTCCCTGAGTAGAGAGTGTAGAGCCATTTTTTACTTGCACACAGAGGAATTTGTCGTCCGCATTTAACCCATCCGTGAAATGAAACACCCACATACACATACACACACTAGGGGGCAGTGAGCACACCCGTCCGGAGCGGTGGGCAGCCCTATTCCGAGTGCCCAGTTAGGTGCCTTGCTCAAGGGCACTTCAGTCATTACTGTGAGTTCAGGGAATCAAACCAGCAACTTCCAGTCCACGACTGGAGACAGACACATCAAACAAAGAAGATGCTGGTGTTCGCAGAACAACGGACCAACCACCCCAGAGTCCGGACCTCAACATCACTGAATGCATTTGGGATTATTTGGATGGTGAGAAGAGGCAGAAATTGCAACCAACTCCTATGACTGAACTTTGGAGGTGTGGAAAAATATCCCTGCATACTGTAACTGAAAAAACAATAATGGTCAATGGCTTCTCTGGTTACAGAGAAGGTCTTATTTGGGTGGTGGGTCATTCTCAGCACTGCAGTGACACTGACGTGATGGTGGTGTGTTAGTGTGTGTTGTGCTGGTGTGAGTGGATCAGACGCAGCAGTGCTGCAGTGCTCCACTCACTGTCCACTCTATTAGACACTCCTACCTTGCTGGTCCACCTTGTAGATGTGAAGATGTGAAGTAGATGTGATAGCTTATCTGTTGCTGCACAGTTTGTGTTGGTCATCCTCTAGTCCTTCATCAGTGGCCACAGGACACTGGTCACAGGATGCTGCCCACAGGACACTTTTGGCTTGACAGATTTGATAGGTGGTTGGCGGACTAATCTCAGTCCAGCAGTGACACTAAGGTGTCCAGCACTACTGCTATGTCTGATCCACTCACACCAGCACAACACACCCTAACACACTACTTCAGTGTCACTTGCAATGCTGAGAATGATCCACCATCCACATTATACCTGCTCTGTGGTAGGAGTCTTGATAACTGATGATTGGGGTAAAGGTGGGCCATTGAGTGTATATGGAGTTGAATACAAATAAGAACTAAGAAAGCAAATATATGTAAATATATATGTGTGTGAAATATATAAAATTGTTTTTATAACACATAAGCTTACGGTTGGAGCATCAGTGTCCCTGCAGACAGTCTGCCAAAATCTTTTATGCCCATGTTTTCTGTGTCCCCACCCCACAGTATTTTGTTCTCAGAAATCCCCCCATCCTACGCAGCACTTTGTGCCACACACTGTGTGAAAAAGCCCTGATTTTTCTTCAGAAAGTGCTGAGGCCCCACATTTCTGCTCCAGGGCCCAATGTTAATCTAAAGGCTGATAAAATTAATCATAAAACAATATGAAGTGAAATTAAAAAGCTGCATAATTTATTGATTATATACATAGCTATCACGGAAAATTAATAGTGGCACTCATGCCTAATCTAATTTAACACATGGACAAATGTATTTGAATAGGCTCTGCTGGTGGAGCTAAACTATTAGGCTGCCACCAACTGGGGTGAATTCGGAGGGGGGAACCAGAGCTGCGTTTTTAATTTGCTCCTAAAAAAGGAAAAGTGCTGTGCAAAACGGTCCAACTACTCAAAGTCTGGGTTTAAACAAAACTGGAGATTAATAATAAAAATTCTAACAAATGCAAAAGTAGAGGATGCTAACTGAAAACAGACAGAGATGCTCTGTTGAAATCATCATGCACTGTTAGAAAATCATGGACATACAGTAAATATCCATGCCACTTTCTTTAAAAAGCCTTTATTATCAAATGCTTTAGAGCAATGAGTGAATGAATGAGTGAGTGAGTGAGTGAGTGAGTGAGTGAGTGAGTGAGTGAGTGTCTTTTGTTTTATGGTCATTGGCCATTGTGACAAAGTTGTACTATAGCCAATAGAGCCACACTCTAGTGGGCTAATAATGGTGATATGGACTTTAGGATTAGCATCACTCTATTTTAACCCTTTACAGGCATGATGTCCACATGTCTACTATTTTTAATCATATTTATATTTTGTATATTTTGCATTTTTATTGGTCAAAGAAATAATACATTAAAACATTTTAAAAATACATTTCTTTTTTTTATTGTCAGGATGTAAACAAAGTCATTCAGTGTGGTCTGATGTAAAATGGTCTATTCTAAAAAAAAGTTCTAGACTATTCCAGAGAAATTCTAGACAATTCTTGACTTTAGAGAAATTGTTTACTGTGGTGATAATAGGAACCAGACATTTGAAGCATTTAATGGCTCTTTTTTGTGTCAGTTTTGAGATTTAACTTATATACTTTCATGGGGAGACCAACTGAAGCAGCCCTAGATCATAACACTGCCTCCAGTGGCTTGTACAGCGGGAACTATGTAAGAACCACTGTATCCTTCCGGGTCATGGGGGGTGCCAGAACCTATCCCTTGAGCCTATCCCAGCAAAGGGTAGGAAACACCCTAGACAGTCCGTGAGTCCATCACAGTGCAGACTCACAGACATACACATTCACACACACACACTCCCACACCTGGGGGTACTTTAGCATCTCCAGTCAGCTTCATGTCTTTGGACTGCTGGAGGAAACCAGAGCACCCGGAGGAAACTCATGTGGACACATTGAAAACATGCAAACTCAACACTCCAGATACCCCAGCTGGGAATTGAACCCAGGCTCTTCTTGCTGTGAGGTGACAGTGCTACCCACCATGCGGCCTCTTAATCCATCAGTCCAGTGTTCCCTATGTTCCCTAGCAAACTGCCTCACTAATAATAGGCTTCTCATGTCCATACAGCTGTTTATTGCCAGCCTTGCCAGTTTAGTTCACACTGTATGAGTGAAAATGCCTGATCATTCAAAGCTGATGGTTCTCCATACTAATTCCAGGTTTTAATCAAGCTTTGGACAGCTCGAAATCCACTTCCAGTCATTTCAGCTTCTCCTTAGTTGCTTTCTTAGCTTTCATATAACCTCTATAATGAACCATGTCACATCAAACAACTTTGAATGACTATGTTTACATTTGAATAACTTAATTATCCATAACTGTTACAAATCTGCAGAATTCCTCTTTAGGTGTAAGCCCTTGAATGCAGACCACTGAATATCAAATACTAGATACATCTTAATTTGTCCTGCATGCAGGTTCTGCTGTGCTGAATCACCTGTGTCACTGTATCCACCGAAATAATGGATTTTTCACCTGTACTGTGGGAGCATTATAAAGACAAAGGATTGAGTCAATGAAGAATGAAGACAGCAACTCTGATTACTGCTTCAGAGTTATGAGTCACTGTGCAATCCCTTTGAGATGTAGGTGCTGATCTGAGAAACAATTTTCAGAAGGTCACGCTGAATCTAACAAATAAGATCCATTAACGTAGACTCCACTGTTCACTCGTAGACTTCATTCAGACAGAAATGGAAAGTGGCCTGCATCTTACTCATAACAGCCCTGGTTTATACCGTCCTGGTTCTTCATGTAAACTTAATCTACAGTCATGTATTGAAAATATATGGGATTTAGCAAAAGTCACATAAAGAAACTGTCAATAATATGTATATAAAGTTGTCACAGCTTGTGACTAGCTCCATCCTGGCTCCGCCTACTTATCATCACCTGTGTCTTGTCTAGCGCTCATGAATACACATCTTATACAACCTCACTGGACAAAAAATGAGTCACCTGTTACTGAAACATACTTAACAGCTGTGGTTGGATTTGGCATGGACTGGACAAGTTTCTGTATGTAGGCCACATCAATGTTCAGCCACTCTCGCTTCAAAGAATTGCACAGTCGGGCCAGAATTGGTGGATTCCTTCCCTGGCACAATTCTGAGGAGAATTTCCTGTAGACTGGGATTTTTGCCACTGCTGGTAGACCTGTATGACCGTACGCTTCCATACCAGAGCAAATCCAGCTACTTCCTTCACATTATGGTCTTTGGCATGCACAAATGCAATCGCTCCTTTTAGCCAATCATTAACATCTGCTTTGGAGCCATTTTCCACACATGGAATGAGACATTCACTGCACTGTACCACCTCTTCTTGGTCTGTGAATCCCATCCCATCTGCAGGAGCTACCAAGTTACTACCACCTTAAACATGCAGAGTGAGTAATTTGTTTGTCTGGTGAGCTTATGAATATATTTTACATATACCCATTTAGTTTGTTTGGTAACACTTTATTTGCGGGCTACCTACACACTACGTAACACCTGTCTAACCACTGAACAACATTTATGAAGTATGAGTATATACAGTATATATAAGATACATAAGTTGTTCTGTGAAGTAAGTGGAACTGTATTGACATAAGGGACCATAAACTGAAATTTCATTATGAAGTATCATTCCAGGGTAATAGAACTACAGAAGTAGAAGTAAGGTCCAGTTAATAAGTTTGTTCTACATCTTTCTACATGAGTTAAAATATAAAAAGTCTATGTCAATACAATGTCATTTGCTTCAGCTTATGGTATTGTGAGACTACATGCATGTGCTGGTCATAAATATGCAAGGATTGCTTTATAAACATGTTATTCACTGCTTATGCATGTGTTATGTTCTTGTGCAGGTCGTCTTCAAACAAAGTGCTTTAAACCATTAGTTGTAATCCTTCTTGCCAATCCTGCCAATATCCACATGAGTCCTGGAGCCTGCAGTTCATCCTAGTTGTTACTAATAATAACACTCTTAATGTTGTCCTCAGGAGTCCTTAAGCACAGGGAAAGGTTCTAATGAAAAACATGAGTCCTGTGCAGAACCTTTTCATGTTTAAATGACTCTTTGCATGTTGAAATGGTCCTTCAGACTGATGGAGAATGTGCTATAGATAGGTCTATATATTTAACAGGGTTCTTCTGTTGTTAGCTTGACATTATTACAGTAGAAGAACCCTTTTTTGGTGTAAACATGGGTATTAAAGTGTAGCGCCTGTCTGTACATCTTGACCAGTTTCTAGGCATACTACTTTCCCCCACTTTTTTGTTGTGGCCAGCTCCCTCCTGCAAATATGCTAATATATGTTAATAAGCTTTACAAGCCAGACTTACGGCCCTACAGTCAAAAACTCCACTGACATGGTAAAGAACTGCCTACTTTTCAACTGACATGGAAATGGGGCATGGTGTTTTAGGGGCAAGTGGTTTTCAAAACAGGGCTACACCAGCATGTGGCAACACTCATGAATAGCTAAAGATGCTGTGCCAGCAAACCTTCAGTCCTGTTACTCTATCTGGTTCTGAAAGTCTCATGACATTTATTTGCAAAAGTGTATTTCTTCTCAATATAGTCAAATCAGAGTGCATGTGAATAGACATGGCAAAATTTTGATAGTTGTGGCCGGCTTAACGTGCAAAAGATATCAGACACTCTGTTTATGTCTGAGCAGAGTGATTGAGGCTGAGTTTCCCACTTTAGAAGGCTAGCATGTGCTTGCTCCTAGCCACGTGGAGCCCTACTGCCTCTTTTTGAGCTGACGTTAACAAAATCTCATTGGCTAGACTTTTACTGTACAAGTTGCTTCATGCAATTCCAAGTTTCAGAGTGAGTATTTATGAGTATGAAGAATTTCTCGATACTGGCTGGCTTTCCAAAAGGGTTGGAAGTTGGAAAGTCAGTACTCATCTTCTTTTGAGGATAGTGCACTTATCAGAATCATAATCAGGATTATTGGTCAAGTATACTAACACACACGATTTGGTTTTGGCAGTTTGTGTCTCTCTAGTACTGTACCACTATACACGTAACTGACTGACAGTCCACAATTTACACAATGTCTCACATATACACAATAAATACAGACATTTACAACATACGCTCTACACGGTATACACAATATACAAGTAATAAACAAACTATATATGGACAGTAATATACAGTTCACAGATTATTTATAAACGCAATATAAGGCAGTAGTGTTGAGGTAGAGGCAGTAGTGTTGAGGTAGTGCAACAGTATTAGTATACATGTATAGGGAAGAAACTGTAGTGTATAATCTGGCATGTGAGTGAAACTGGTGAACACTATGGAGGAACAGGAGTAACTATGCCCCAGCAGATAATATTCTGGTCAGTTGTTTATGAAGGTGATGGCCTGAGGAAAGAAACTGTGTCTTGTTGTCTTGCTGTACAGGGTCCTGTAGCACCTGCCGGAGGGGAGGAGTTGGAATATGTTGTGTCCAGGGTGAGATAGATCTGTGGTGATTTTCCCTGTCCATTACCCGGTTTATTCAATAACAAATATAGAGTCCTACCAGAAAGACTCAGGAGGCAGGAGTAAAGGAATGAAATTTTTGTGGGGTGGAGCCCACACCCTGGACGACTGAACTGGTGGAGGAAAGGACAGAGGGGAAAACTAAAACATCAGCAAGGCAGCAGAATGGGTACGTAAGCTGTAGGTCAGCGATTGGTCAAGAGTAATTAATGAATGAATGAATGACGCAGAGTCTTTCTGGCAGAACTAATGCCAAAGCTTTCATTGCCAACGACATTACTACTAAATGCAAATCAGGGTACTTGTATGATTGAGAGATCGAAAGGGTCATCCCAGCCATGGATGGCTGTGGGATCACCTAGGGATCAATCAAACCCTAGGAATATGTCTAAAACTAAATGTTCCTCAGTGGTTCTTAAAAAATATGGGAAAATGTGAATTGTTGTGGGTTCTTTACATTATGTGGATGTTCTTTTCAAACTTCTTGACCCTGATAAATCTCATTCTTGGGGAACCAAAAGTAGTCCTTCTATGCTATCTATCCATAAGAACTTTTTTAGCACCTTTATTTTTATGAATGTACAGTATGAACATAAAGGACATCATTGTGCACTGACTCCTCGTCACCATTAACTGACTCCAATAACAGCTACTTAATGAGAAACAGGACAGTCTAATTATTTGCAGCTATTTATGACAGTCATTTATTGTGCATGCCCACACACACATACACACTCTATCCACTGGTGGCACATTATACACACAGTCCATCACCAAAAACACACAACTCAACACTCTTCCTCACACACACACACATACGTGTGCATACATAATCATATGCGTCAGCATGTGGTCCCGTGCTCAGCTATGTTCTCCCTCCACCTCACACATGCCAGTATTGATCTGTGGACTGGATGTTCACTTAAGGCTGTGTATTTGTGCCTTCACCTTGAGTCGTGGTTGGACTTCTGCCAGCCCACTTTCAGCCAATTTGCGTCACACTAACAGTGTGCTGTTTTCTTAATAGGATTGTCACAATGGCAGCAAGGGCTATCTAAACAGAGTGGCTCTAAATTGCAGGGTAACTCAACTAACACAGCAAACACTCTGGGGACACTTACAAGTCTGGGCCGCATATTTGTGGGCAGTCTCCAGACTATGCAATGAGCTGCTGTGGCTGCAGCGTGAGGTAGAAGCAATCCTGGGCTGGATTTCAAAGCCTTACGGAGAGTACTAACGATAGCCATCGTCAAAGGACACTCTCAACCTAGGACTACTCTGTGACCGGCTAGCTAGTGTTTTATTTCCAAGAAAAAAGGGATGGATCTTCTGAAGTAGTCATGGCGTAAACCCCTGGGTGAAACCTCAAATGTTCACCAGTATTCTCCAACCTTGGTCCTGGAGATTCACCTTTTTGTGGACTGTAGTACTGTGGAACTACTATCTGCTATAGATGGTCCTGCTGTTTATAGGCCTTAATTGACTGAACCAGATGCATTAGGATAGGTATAGGGAGCATGTTTGATGCAGGTTAGTAAACCTAGTTTTGTAGGCTCACAATTAAGTACCCTGCTCTACAACTTCTGATGGTTTTCCAATCGATTTTAGTGCAGTTTATTCACGTTCTTCAAAGATCATAGATGCACTCATCATCAAAAGAATAGCTGCACTCAGAAGGAAGTGTCGTATTGCAATGCTATTGGGAAGGAAGATAAAGGTTACCAGGAACAACATATGGTGGTAAATTTAGACTGATAATATTTGAGCTGCACATACAGAAGTAATGTCTCTCAGTATGGCTTTGGGCCACCATGTTTGCTAGCACAACATGCCCAGACGTAGAGGTTCCTAATGGTGTCCTGCGAAAATCCATCCCATGCGGCTTGAATATTCTCACACAGCTCCTGCAGATTGTACGGTAGGGGTGGAGGTGGAGTGAAACCAGGCCTTCAGGATGTGTGACGCGTGACAACAAACTGTTCATCTTGGTGCTGACCACGGTGCCTCCACACATAGATTTGTTGGTTGTCTCCATCAAGACAAAAGCGGGACTCAGATGATGCGCTGCCATTCAGAGTCACTCCATGACAGTCTGGCACGACACCATTGCAGTCTTTGACGTCGTTGACATGGTATTAAGGGCAGTCATAATGGTCTGCGCGCATTTAGTTATGTGTGGTGCGGCCATCCGCCAATGTTGGTGGCCGGATGACTCATGGTGGCATCACTGCTCGCTGAATGTCTGCAATCGCAGCTGTTGGGTTAGTCAGGTACAGCGATGTGTGGCCGAGCGTGAAACTTGAATCATTTGCATGTCGCACAGTATCAAACCTACTCACCAAGTTTTATTCCTGTCGGCTGATTCCTTCTGGGTGCAACTATTTGTGCAACTGTTCTTGTTTTTGGACAGTGAGTGTATTTCCTGGTTTTATTTCCAGTTATGGCTGAGCCTGAAGAGATAAGATGGTCTTAGTGGGTTATGACTGTCCTAAGTGTTGTCCTGGACACATCACAGCTGTGATTGCCTACAATGTTTGCCAACGCTGAAAATAGTCTATCCACATGCAAACACAGGCATCTACACGCACACACAAACTCAAATGCTAGCAAAGATGCAAACACCCACCCCCCTCCACGCAGTGGTTTGATTTCTCTGGGTTTCCTACAGGGTCGGGACATTTTAGTCTTGAATACATATACTTCTGACAGAGCCCATACTAAACTTATTCTCCTTCACTCTATCTCTCCCCGCACACACTCTGAATGCCCTAGAAAACATTCATAACCCGGGGAACAGAATTAAGCAGCAGTGCCGAGGCAAATTTAGGGCAACTGGAAATATGCAGCATAGTAACACCAATCTGTGGCCTGTTTCTCAGCTAGCTAGCAAAGCTTCACCTCAGCCAACCCAAAACTGCACGAAGATGTTTTCAGCCATATGCTTAAAGCTGTCAGAGAAGGGAGCCATGGGTAAGCAAAGTCTGTAGAGGCCACAACGTGCACACTTCCAAAAATCTCAACTACATTTACTATGTAAATCTGCTACTATGTTTCAAGCTAAGACTGACCTAGGCCTTGTTCAGACTGCCAGCCCAAATCAGATTTTTGTCACATTCAGGTTGTATATAATCCGTAATTTCATGTTCTTATAGAACTTCACATGCTTTCAACTTCATGTTCTTCAAAGATCATAGATGCACTCATCATCAAAAGAGAAGCTGCACCCAGAAGGAAGTGTGGGATTGCAGTGCTATTGGGAAGGAAGATAAAGGTTACCAGGAACAATACATGATGATAAATTTAGACTGATATGGGCAATATTTACTGATCTACACAAACAGAAGTAGTGTCTCTCAGTATGGCATCAGCGTAATACGTTATGTCTTAGGATGTCGTTGTAGAGGTTCCTAATGGTGTCCTGCCATGGAGGTGGAGTGACACCAGGCCTTCTGGACGTATGACGTATGCTGGCACTAACTAAATGACTTACGGAGGGCATCACTGCTCCCTAAATGTTGGCAATTGTAGCTGTGGGGTCAGTCCTTGCTTACGTCACAAGTGTGACTGAGCGTGAAACTGCAACTATTTGTGGAGCTACTCTTTTGACGAGTGTAGTTTGAAATGTGTGTTCTGACCGCACATCAGATTTCAAGATGTTGTTTGCATCACTCGCAATGCACAGAACTGCTGGGATTTGCTATGTAGTTACTAACGCCAATGCGATTACCACAGCAGCTCACACAGACAGGTTGGTGATATCTGAGAAACAAGTCCAACTTGCCTGCAGGCTGAATGTAGCCCTAGTCTATGGCTATATGACAGACTAGAGGGAGGGAGCAGACTTAAATCACAGACCTCTGAAGTCATGTGTTATTCTGTAATCAGCCCACATAAGAAACTCTAGGTAATTCCGACCTCTAATGCATCACCACAGCTCTGGAAATCCTGACAATACAATCCTGCTAATCTCTTTAAAGAAGGCATCACATTTCCATAATGTGCTCATTTTAAACAACAACGAAACATAATGTCCAGTAAGGAGAGTTGATAACTACTCTATGTTTTCACTGCTGTTAAAATACAGGGATACAAGACTCTGTGGAGCTCCTAAATAGAGTTATAACCAATCTTCACATATTAATTAAATAGTGTAGCTAGTAATGCCATGGCTTTATGCACCGGCAACTGGGGTTCAGATCCCAGAGTGTAGACATGTTAATGGTCTTGGCCAGATTTCTCTCTCTCAGAAATCTCTTAACACTATGTTTGATAAGAGTGATTTCAATACACTGTATATTACATCAAGTTTATGTTCATATTGCCCATTTACCCTTCTGAGACCCTGCCTGCTAAAATGTCGGTGCATAGACTTGCTGGATTCTCTGAACTACCCAGCTAGCAGGGAATGTTCCCAGAAATTTGGTTAATGTTACCTACAAGTTCTTATACAGTTTTTAAGAAACGGTTTTAATCTAATGTTCAAGGAACGTTTTAAAGATTTTTCTAATTTCAGAGAATGTTTCTTTAAGGTTAAATGTTAACTGAGACGTAATGTTCTAACTGCAACGTTCAGAGGATGTTCTGAGGATGTTGTCAGGGCCACAGATTATGTTACATGATAACAACAGAAGAACATTCTCAGCGCAACATTCAGAGAATGTTTTATGGATGTTACTGAGACCTGAGATGATTGACTGATTGTAGAGAACTTTAGAAAGAACATTCTGGAAACCTAAAGAAAACTTCCCTCTGAAAACATTTATGGAACATTACATGGTAATGCTCTGAGAACGTTTTTGGAGCTGGGAGACGGACGGACGGACGGACGGACAGACGGATGGACATACATACCTACATACAGCTCAGCTAGCAGAGAACGTTCCCAGAACTTTAGCTATGTTACTTACAAATTCTAATAAAGTTTTAAAGAAATTGTTTTAGTCTAATATTCAAAGAACGTTTCAAAGATGTTTATCATTTCAGCTAATATTTCAATAAGGTCAAATGTTGACGAAGACGTGCTGCTTTAACTGCAACATTCAGAGGATGTTTTAAGGATGTTGTAAGGGCCACAGATGCTGTATAACAAAAGAAGAAAATTCTCAGCCCAACATTCAGAAAATGTTTTATGAATGTTACTGAGACGTGAGATGTCAACGTTTCTCTACCTTTAGAAAGAACATTCTGGAGACCAAAAGAAAACTTCCTGCTGAAAACATTCATGGAACATGGCATGGTAATATTCCTAGAATGTTTTTAGGACAAATCATTTCTACCTGGGTTACATGCTACAAGCACGCTAGCACTCAAACTGTATTTTGATATTGCTGATTGATACAAACCATGAGCACATTAAACTAAATCAGTTTGCGTCTGATTTGGGTGAGCAGCAGTGATAGCTAACAGTGGTAGCAACAGTCATATTTCAACTCCCTAATGACTTCACAATTCAGAGGATCCTGTGACATTCGTATGAAAGATTAATGGGCAACAAAAAATATGAAGTTTGCATTAAGGGTTGACTAACTAACATGAAGTCATACATTAACAATGTTTAACTAATGTTAAGTACTTAACATGTAAGCATATATTTGTCACACATTTACTTAACATTACTTAATCACTATAACCACTGTTAGTGTGAAGTAATATATTCATTCATGTTAGTTAGTCAACACAGTGTAAGGTCTTACCGTATTTGTTTACCACTGGGTGCCATAGTGGTGATATCTGATTCCATTAATGCCATTAATTTGTCTCAAAAAGAAAACTATCTTAGAGCTGGAGATCATAATATGGGTATGACTATAGCTGTGTCCCAATTCAGGGACTGCATCCTTCGAAGGCTGTGTAGACTGCGCAGATGAAATGAGGCAGTCTTCTCTATGGTGGATTTCCTGTTTGTGTCAGAGCACCACCGTTCTGTCTTTACTGTAGCGACATGAAACACTGCTCCTCAAGCTACACTGGACTCACCAGCGCACAATGAACTTTGGGATATTCTGGCTGCTGAACGATTTGGCTGGTGTCGGACGCATTTCTTGGCCGCATATGAAGGAGCCTTCAAAATGGTACGGCCTAGTCGTGGGTCTGTGATGTGATTGGTCTTCAAATGCAACCTCTGAAGGATGCAGCCCCTGAATCGGAGCACAGGTAATGACGGCAAAGTGATATCATAACTTCAGAGATCTACTCCCAACCTGAACCAGACTAGCGTATAATCACATGGAGCAGAGGAATCGGCGGGCAGACAAATGTGACGTTATACAACCCCTTTCAAAATACTACAAAAAGCAGTGAATAGTCATTCTTGATGAAAAAGTTCCATAGCTGCTGCCCTAGTATGATGGTCTTCAAGCCGGATTTAAGGGCTCACCAGCTGGTCCACATTTTTGCTGTTGCAAGTTAGAGTGGAGCAAAAATATGGACCATCTGGGCATCCCAGTAGACTGGTTTGAGAGCTGCTGTGCAAGTGCACATCTTCACATTATGGTCAGATATGCTGGTGGACTCCTAGTCGAACATCTGCCCATGCTATGCAGATGTGGGTATACAAAATTAGCCATGACTCCAAAGCACAGATTGCTGGATGATTACAGATTCTACCCAGTTCCACTATTCAGTTCCTCTGTTCCATTTCTGTCACGTCCGAAACATTCATATCCCAGAATGAGATTTGAAGGAATTCTGCTCCGGAATTCTCCACCCAGACGAAGCATATATTAGAATCATGTCTTATCTCTTTGATGGAGATGCATCCAGAAAGGCCACGTTGTTCTAATAACCTGACGCATTAGATGTGATGTGCGAAAGGGCAAAGTGATTTGTATTTCCTCCTTTCTAGTGACAGATGAGTTTCCATCAGGAGCGCTCTAGATCAGAAAAATACAGAGAGCAAAGCAGTCCACATTATTCATTCACCAGCCCCGCATGCATAATCAAGCGGCTCGATATATATGCCATTGCGCCGGTATCTCTTAGAGACACTCTTTGGCAAAATATGTAAGCAAGCAAATTGTTTGCTATCGTGCCAACTTCAAAGAAACGAGCGCTTGTTCTTGAAGAAGGCTCTCTCCTCTCAGACAACAGTTATTAATGTAGTCTATCTGATTAATATCAAAGCCTGAGAATCAATATGGCCATATATCCATCTGAAGAAACACAAAGATATATGAATAGGATTAGGGCCTTTGTTTGCGCAGTGGGCTTGCAAAATTGAAAGATATTGGATTTTTGCTTAGAGAGAGAAATGTGGGTCAAAGTAATGTTGACAACTGGGAAAACACCGACATAAGGAGACGGAGGGAAACGGAGTTTGATGAAGAAAAGAGAGATGGGGGAAAAAAGACAGAGGGAAAATAGTACTCCTATATATACTTTCTCAAAAAGCCTGAAGTGGATGGGCATTCTGTTGCTTCTTGTGCCCGGGGAAGGATATCGTGGGTGCAATACGATTCTACCGTTCAATTCGGCTTTTAGAATGAAGAGACGTTTTCCGATGGCACATTCATCACTCCTGTCTCGATCGCGTTGAGCTATTAATTTCTTTTGTGCACTTCTGAAGACGTATCACACAGGTAAGTGTGGAGAATCCACAGACAGCTCATCTCCATACCCCCAATCAAAATGTAAATTACAGTTAGGCAATTTCTCATTTCAGAGATGTAGTCTAGGCAGGAGCCTTTTTTAATCTAGTTGCAGTAAATAATAATTTGAAAATTGTAATAGTGCAGCACAATCATAGATCTGTCAGCTGTCTCCCATTAGAACACCGTGTATTTTCAGACAAGTTCCCCACAGCGTGACCGCTGCATGTCTACCGAATTCTGAGGGTTAAATTGATGCCTACAGTTTTAATATTCTATTCTATTCAATGCGGTTTTATTTGTGTAGTTGAAATACACCCACCGGCCACCTCATTAGGTACACCTCCATGGATCTACAGTCGTCCATTTTATCAGCTCTACTTAGCTATAGGAGCACTTTCTAGTTCTACAGCTACAGACTCTAGGCCATCTGTTTCTCTATATGCTTTGTTACCCTGTTCTTCAAATGGTCAAGACCCCCACAGGACCACCACAGGGAAGGTATTATTAGGGTGGTGGATCATTCTCAGCATTGCAGTGACACTGACGTGGTGGTGGCTGAGAATAGTCCACCAACCATAACTATCCTGTGGGCAGCGTCCTGTGACCACTGATGAAGGACTAGAGGATGACCAGCACAAACTGTGCAGCAGCAGATGAGCCATCGTCTCTGAATGTAAATCTACAAGGTGGACCAGCAAGGTAGGAGTGGAGAGGAGAGGTAGGAAGAGTGCACAACACACTAGCACACCACCACCATGACAGTGACACTGCAGTGCTGAGACAGATTCACCACTCACATAATACCTAATAGGGGTCTGTGGGGGTCCTGACTACTAAAGAACAAAGTAACAAAATATGTAGAGAAACAGATGGACTACAGTCTGTAACTGTAGAACTATAAAGTGCTCCTATACGGTAAGCAGAGCTAATTAAATGGACAACGAGCATAGATACAAGGTGGTGTACCTAATGAAGTGGTTGGTGGGTGTATATGCAAACTCACTAAGAACATGAGTAAACAACACACATGAGGAATTCAATCCAGACCATAGATAGATACTAACACTTGAGCAGTGATGATCTGTACTTTTCGGATGCATGTTGAATATGCATTGCCTACAACAATCTATTCCCCACCACCATGAAACTAGATAACGAAAGGAACACTGGAAGCCGAAGCACTCATGTGGTGAAATGAAGCAATCATGCAACCCCACAAGTTGCAGACCATGGATTGCAGAAGGACCAAGATTGGTCCTCTGGATTGCTCCCGGGCTCAAACGCACCCTTTACATTTGACCAAAGTACTGAACTCACAGAACGAGTGGCCCTGCGTCCTGAAAAATCTGTGTGAAAATAGCCTAAGACCGTGAGAGAAACCTTGATCACCAACAGAAAACATTCAAAATGGACATTAACAAGAAACACAACAAAATACCTAAAAGCATGAAGAACACTTAGAGGAACCAAGATTAAAAGGAAAAAAAACTCTAGGGATATAAGGAAGAACCAACAGAAGGAACCACAACTCTGAGGGAGAGGCTCTCTTAGAGCACAAGGAAGAATCATTGAAAGGAACCAAGACTCAAAAACTCCCTAAGAACTTGAGGTAAAATCACTGAGTGGAACCAAGACTCAACATGAAAAAAAAAAACTTCAAGAGCATCAAAAAGAACACTGAGAGGAACCAAGACTCAAAAGAAACAAAACTCGTAAAAACTAACAGACACAAATGGAAAACTATCAAAGAACATTAACAAGAAACACTGAGAGGAGCTGAGACACAACAAAATGCCTAAGAGTATAAAGAAGAACCACTGAGAGGAACCACAACTCTGCTGCTCTTGTAGGGCAAGAGGAAGGATCATTGAAAGGAACGAAGACGCAAAACTCCCTGAGAATATGAGGAAGTGGAACCAAGATACAAAAATACCTAAGAACATGAAGAACATTGAAAGGAACCAAGGCACAAAAGGAAAAACATCTAAGAACATTCATAAGAAACAGAGAGGAACCAAGACTCCAAAGGAGAAACTCTCTCTGAGCAAGAGGAAGAAACACTGCAAGGAACCAAAGCTCAAGGAACCAAGGAACTGAGAGGAACAAGAGTTCAAACCGGGAACCAATCCTCCTCTGGGCCATACTGGATATTTCAGTTAGAGGAACCAACTCAACAGAGGACAGATCAGTGATCAAGACTACTTTTGACTCATCAGTTCGCAAAACAGTTTTCCAAAAGCCTTACAATCAAGTCATCAAGGTGTTTGTGAGATAAGCCTTCATGTTCTTCTCGGTTAGCAGTGCATTTCGCCTTGCAGCTCTCCCTTTGACACTGTTATGGCCCAGTCTTTTTCTAATTGCCAAATGATGAATGCTGCCACACCGGCCCTTTGTGAATAAGACCGGTGACCCCTCTTCTATGGCTCCACTCCGATGGACTGTTTTTGGCACCTTTATTTTTAAGAGTACATCATGTTGTTCAACCCGGAACACATGCCGTCTAACAAATCGCACAAGCGTGCAATCTTAGACACAAAGGAAGCGCCATGACGATGTCAGAGCATTCAGCTTTCCCCAGGGAGGGACCAGCTACAGCATGGACTGTCAAAACCCTTGAAGAGTCCACAAGAGGAGCTTTGACATGATGTGAAAATGTTTCTTTACCAATCTCTCACCGGAGCTCAGGCGAAGATTGTAGTGTGTGTTTTGTACTGAGTGAACCGTTGATGGAGGGGGCAGGGGTGGGCGCGCTCAGGGAGCCGAGGGGTTTTGGAACGAGCTCGGCACACGAGGGGAAAGGTAATTGCAGCGCTTTTGTTGTTGTTTTGCCAGCATACAAGACAGAGGTCTCCGAATGGCAGGCCCGAACAGTAGATGACCCACTTTGAGGGGAATTGGTTGTGAATTTTCACCCCCCCCCACCACCACCCCCCCAAAGTACGCAAGGCTGGAAAGGGGGCCTGCAAGGAACGGTAGCATTGTTCCAAGCGCACGCTGCTCGGGATTGTTTCCTCGTATGCATGCGCCCATGTACGTTTAATTTTTCGACAGCTTAAAAACTGAAACAATGCACCTTTCTCTGGGCACTACTGAGCCGAGCAGGCCAATTGATACGCGATGTCCTGAAGGCATTCTCGCTAACACAGAGGAGTGTAGTCTTCGGGAAAGCGGGAAACGCAGCTAATCCAGATTAATCACCTTCGCTGCAAAGACTTCCTGTGCCTTTGCGATGTCTAATTGTGATTTTGTTGCATGGCTTCAGAGCTGGCTGCTGCTGTAGCTGCCGCCTTATAGACGAGCCCCTGGGGCTCACCTCCTCTTTTTTTTTTTTTTTTCCTCCACCCCTCCCTTCTCCCTCACTCTTCTGCTCTCCTCCACTCTCAGCACTTTTGCACCTCTTGGTGAGAATGCCTGGCAGACTCATTAACTGCATATTAGATCTCTCTTTCCCCTCTCCCACTCCATTATCTCCTTCTCTCCATCTGTTGTCGGCCCTTTCGTCATAATCTCAGCCGAGGCCTGAACTGATACCTTTTCCTCCGGCAAAACGGCATCCGGGCGATCGTTAGACTCGCCCCACGGCCAGATCACCACTAATTTGTCCACAAGAGATACGCGATTGACCGAGTGTGGTCTGCGGATTATTTTGATGTATTATTTAGAAATAAATGCATGGATCTATATGCTACGGTGATAGATCTGAAATGTAAATGGGCTATATGTGATCATCTAAATATGCTGAAGCTGGAATAATTTGCTGTTAGGTGACCATATGATGGATTTGCTTCATTTGTTACTATTAGGGGAGCACAGGGAACAGCCTGAAGGAGAATATTATAGGTAGCTTAACAGGTTCCAAAAAAAGTCACCGTCTTGTGTTATCATAGCAATATCATTTACAAATTGTCCCAACAGTCCAACAGATATTTCTTGAGATGCACAATGAAGCCTGTATTTTTATACCATGTGTCTCAAAAATGATAACTTAATAGAAAAAGTATCAAAACATACTTTAAATGAGTGTAGAGTCAATGTAAACAGACTTTTATCCAAGCAATTTTGGACCATTTCTTTTGGACCCATCATGACGTCCTTCTTGACCATTTATGACGTCCTTCTTATACGTTATTCCAAGTAGTAGGCTTGTGATAGGTCCATCAAATTTCCTTGTCAAAGGTACCAGGCTCTCCCTAGAGACTATCAAAGTGCGAGTGGAGAAAGTCCCCCATAATGACCCAAACACCACCCATTAGGATTGTGGAGATCTGCACAAGCGAAGTAACCACAACACTGAAATGGTTTTGAATTTGTAATTGATCTCCAGTTTCAGGTAGAGATATCAGTCTGGTCTTGTAGGACTGGAAACAACTGCTTGGCAATGTTACAAATATGGTGGCCAAGTGAACCGGTAAAGGGAATCTGGTGCTTTCATAAATGACCAATCATGACAGCAAAAATTGAGGTTTTGTTTTCAACAGTAGCAATATATTTATCATGCTTGATCTCCAGTTACTGAGTTGTTTGTATAAGTCACAGAATTCAAGCCTGTATTTTATTAATCACCCTCTTGGTGGCTTTAATACAACACTATTTAAAAGCAAAGGCAACTCTAGCCAGACTGTGCAGCCTCCACATGGTGGGGTTAGTTTTAACACAACTAAGCCTCCCAAAATAAACAATGAGAGAAGTCCATAGAAGGTCTTAACAAGCAGCACACTATACCACAATCAAAACCCATTCTGAAACAGATAAGAAACAAAGTTTCTTAAGTAAATCAACACTGGAAAGGGTTATAAAGCCATTTCTAAGCCATTTCTTTTGGTACCAGTATGAGACCCATCTTCCCAGAAGTATCCGGCCTCAGCCTACCAAATCTTCTCCAAGTGCATAGCGATGACTCGTTCAGCAAATCACAAAACAACGCACGTAAATATCTAAGACCTCGTTCACTTCAGATCAGGTCAGTATTCACGGTTCCACCATTGGAGTGTTGCAGAGATGTCTATTAAAGTTAGCATTAGAAGATATAAAACAGCACCCAACAACATATCCCAGACTCATGCTGAAATCCTGACCCAGGTTAGATCATTTAAGAACAGGTAGCAAATGAAAGGAAGAGTAAATGTAGGTAGATGGCTGAACCTGGCAAGCGACCCCCACTGATCTATCTCTGCAACAAACCATGTTCGAAAGAACGGATATAAATAGAGGCAAGCCAAGAGTGTTGCTTCCCACCGCTGGAGTTAGATGCTAAACTCACCATATGTCTTCTAAACCACTAAGAACTTACGAGGGAGGAAGAAGGACTGGGCATTTTCTAGGGATATGTAGCCCCCTATTGTTTGGAGTATGAAATTGAGAGGTTGTGTCATTGCTTGGTTCGTGCTTGACAGCCCTCTGTTGGGGCTGAATGCAAAGAAGCTTGGGCCAGAATTCCACTACACTGATATAGAAAGACTGATCTCCAGTTATCAGCTACAGTTTTGCTCAAACATCATTTCAATTAATTAGCACAAACCAAAATGTGTCTGGTTGTGCACCACCCTCCCCTACCAGAAAACCTGGACTGCATCAGTGTTTCTAGCATTAGCATATGTACTTCAGACATAGCATGGCTGATGGATTTCACAGATGTGAGTCAGCATCTGTTATTGCTTTTGCTGGTACAGTAAATACCTCAGTCGTTTAATGCCAACCATGTGACTAACATAGTAGCAATGGTAACATCATAATAACACATACTGACAAGCTTATTAATACCATTAATGTTGATTTCACGTCAAAATATTGCACATTGTGGCAACAATATTACTTCCATGCTTTTTTTCTGGTCATGTCTAAGACATTACGAGGTGCGATGCTAAGGCAAACTGGCGGAGCAGCAGTCATGATGTGAGATCACACTTAAAAGGAGGCCATGTGGTTGCGGTCACACGCTGGGTTAGCAGACTAATTCATCAGCGACACATGGTGCTACCACCACTGCATGTGTGATCCAAACAAATCTGTGCCACTTCACCCCTGCCAAATGCCATTTGAGCCTTTTCATTCTACTGCATGTACAACGTCCAGGAAGTCCATTAGGTCAAATGTGATGATTACGGAAGTGACAGAAAACAAAGCGATATTGGCAAACGTGTAGTTAAAAACTATATATGTCAGCTGAGCACAATGACACAAATGCGACGTATGGTGAAGACGTATGGATTCTCCATGGCATCGCATTGATCAGGACAGACGTTGATGGAGTAAGCTTTGTCCTTGAGGGATGCTAATATAAACACCCTCGACTACGCCACATACACGCCAGGTAAAACTCAGCTCAGTTAATATTATACTTAAAAGCAAACTAGAGTCTCTGCGCTCCTCGCGGCCGCTTCTGAGCACGTACATTTTTGTTGAGGCACCAAAGTCTGTGCGGCTCAATACCAGACGTTCTTTGATCTTACATTAGTTCGGAAACTCGGATAATAATATTATGTTTGTGCGGCCAAAGCCGCTCTTTCATTCGGCATAAATGGAGTGGGATCATGGCCTTTGATGGGATGATGGAATATAGCCTAGGTCTTTTCCATATGTTGCTTTTTTAAGGTTCTTGGCTTTGGCCCCTGGATGCTATCCTTCCCTATTTTTCTTTTTTGTTTTTTTTGATGCGCTAAAAGTAGATTTTGGTCTAAAAACCTTTGCACACAAGTAGCGTATGCTAAATGTGTTGACATGGCGTCTGGTCTATGACGTTCATATGTAGTGAACACCCCACTGGTTTTATATGTGATGATGATTTCAACCTACGAGAGCATAAACAAATGCTCCATTTTAGCTGAGCCATAGTCTTTCCACTCTTCCTCACTTTGTTGCTCAAGAGAGACGGCTGTAATTCCAACTTTCCACTTTTTAATGACATTTGTGCTGGAGGCTTTTGACATGATGTGCTTACAGTTGAGTAAATATGTAAATATAGAGCAGCGTGTCACTTCTCATTAGAGCGATTGAGGAACTTCGTTAATTAAAACTTTCTCCTTTTTTTTTTTGTTGACGTGTTTCCTAAAACAGAGAGTTCGAAAATAACCCATTTAGGGGGAGAATGGTTCAGCACTATACTGAAATGAGCTATCTACTTCAAATTACTGCTTTTTCAAACCGCTAGGGCTCATGAGGAACATGGGATGTACATCGTTTACATGTTTGTACTGGCATTTGTGTGACTTTTCCGCAACCATGTGTGGCGTACAGTACCAGCGCCCCGGGACGGCGTGTGCGTTCGTGCCTTAGGTCTCTGGGACCAGACTCAAGAGTTGTATTTATCCGCAGCCATCTGCTCTGTGCCTGGGGTAAGGCTCATTCTGACAGAACCCCTAGGTCATGAAGGATGGAAAGAAGCCTAACCCGTCTGTCTGAGGAGGATAAGACTCCATTCTTAGCTTATGACCCCCCCTCTTTTGCCTTTTGAGTGGGATTGCACTCAAAGCAGAGGATGGAAACTGTACTGATTCAAAGACAACAATGCATGTAGGTAACTGTATTCGAGATAAATGAGAAATGGTGGTCTTGTGCTTCATTTGCCTTTTTTATGGGGAAAGAATAATGATATATATGTATATATATGTTAACTATAATATTATTATAATATTTTATAATGTATGATTATGTCATATACACATTGCCAAAATATATTCGCTCGTCTGCCTTCACACATGTGAACTTCAGTGACATCCCATTCGTAGTCCATAGGGTTTAATATGATGATGGCCCACCCTTTGCAGCTATAACAGCTTGAACTTTTCTGGGAAGGCTTTCCACAAGATTTAGGAGTGTTTATGGGAATTTCTGAACATTCTTCCAGAAGCGCATTTGTGAGGTCAGACACTGATGTTGGACGATAAGGTCTGCCTCGCAGTCTCCGCTGTAATTCATCCCAAAGGTGTTCTGTCAGGTTGAGGTCAGGACAGTCAAGTTCTTCCACACCAAACTCGCTCATCCATGTCTTTATGGACGTTGCTTTGTGCACTGGTGCGCAGTCATGTTGGAACAGGAAGGGGCCATCCCCAAACTGTACCCACAAAGTTGGGAGCCTGAAATTGTCCAAAATCTCTTGATATGCTGAAGCATTAAGAATTCCTTTCACTGGACCTAAGGGGCTGAGCCCAACTTCTGAACAACCACCCCCACACCACAATCCCCCCCTCCACCAAACTTTACACTTGGCACAATACAGTCAGAAAAGTACCGTTCTCCTGGCAATCACCAAATTCAGGCTCGTCCATCGGCTTGCCAGACAGAGAAGCATGATTCGTCACTCCAGAGAACACGTCTCCACTGCTCTAGAGTCGACTTTTTAGGTACACCTGTTTAATTACTTGTTAACGCAAGTATCTATTTAGTCAGCTACATGTAAGTCTTGATTTCTGCTGCAACATTTGGATGATAAGGTCAGAATTTGGCGTAAACAACATGCATGAAAACATGGATCCATCCTGCTTCGTATCAATGGTTCAGGTTGGTGGTGTTGGTGTAATGGTGTGGGGGATATTTTCTTGGCACACTATGGGCCCCTTAATACCAACTGAACATCGATTAATTGTCACAACCCATCTGAATATTGTTGCTGACCATGATCACCACAATGAGTTCACTTAAATAACCTCCACAGCCACCAGATCCCAATCCAATAGAGCACCTTCGGGAGATTCGCATCATGGATGTGCAACCAACATATCTACAGCAACTGCTTGATGCCATCATTGATGCATCAATATGGACAACAATTTCTAAAGAGGCTTTCAGCACTTTGTTCAATCTATGCCATGATGAATGAAGTTAGTTCTGAAGGGAAAACGGGGTCCACCCTGGCTCCAACAAGGTGTACCTAATGAACTGGCTGGTGAGTGTACATTCATATAGTTGCTGTATGCATGCATATATACACCAATCAACCAAAGAAATAAAGCACCATCTAGTATATATAGTCATTGTCCATTTAATCAGCTTCACTTGCATGCTCTTTGTAGTTTTACACCCTGTAGTCCACCGGTTTCTCTGTATACTTTGTTATCCCCTTTTACCTTGTACTTTAATGGTCAGGACCCCCACAGGACCACCACAGAGCAGGTATTATGTGAGTGGTGGATCATTATCACCACTGGAGTGGTGGTGTGTTAGTGTGTGTTGTGCTGGTGTGAGTGGATCAGATGCAGCAGTGCTGCCGGAGTGTTTAAACACTGTGTCCACTCATTGTCCACTCTATTAGACACTCCTACCTTGCTGGTCCACCTTGTAGATGTACAGTCAGAGACGATAGCTCATCTGCTGCTGCCTAGTTTGTGTTGGTCATCCTCTAGTCCTTCACCAGTAGTTACAGGATGTTGCCCACAGGATGCTGTTGGATACAATATAGTTTTGGTTGGTGGACTATTCTTACCCCAGCAGTGACACTGAGCACTGCTGTGTCTGATGCACTCGTACCAGAGCAATGCACACTGACACACCACCACCAAACTATCCAGTGTCAAATATATATACATATATACATATACATATATAAATATACGCACATAACATGTAGAGTGCTGCTACTGCATAAGAGTTAGGATCTATGATCAGAAGATCAGGGAGGCCAAAAGGTTATACTCACCTCCCTCTCTCTGGGTGGGTAGGATGGTCCTCTCGCCCCCAGCGACTCATTGTGAAATTAGCCAAGCTGAACTGTTTTTCCCGAAAGTGTCGTTGAGCAAACACTGCAGCTACTGTGGACAGAGAGAGCGTTCAAAATGATAGTCTATCATTTAACCGTGGTAGTTGTTCAACAACGCTGTTGGGAAATAAAGTCCTGTACAGCTGACATAATAGAACCGTGCAATAGAATTGTCCTCCAAGTGCAGCAAGCTGTCTAGTGCCATTCTATTAGCAGTGGTTTATAAGCATTTGGTTTCATGTCACATGTTCTGGAGGAAGCATGATGGCTAAATTGGCGGGGAAAAAAAAAGTTCCTGCCAAGAAAATGAACTTGAATGCTTTTCATTAGAATGTAAAAGAAACCATCATTGAGACATTAATTATATGTGAAATCGAAAAACTATGTTAGAAGTTATATATAACATTTAAAATAAAGAAAATCTGAGAAGTAAAATAAAGATGTGCTCAAGATTCTGCACTGGCCATTTTTTAAATGTAAGGGATTTGACCATGTTAAGGCCTTTGTACAGAAATGTCAGACCTTCTTTTTTTTTTTAGCCTTATCTCTTCCACTGAAGCTCGTGTTCAGACAACTCTTATGTGGATTTAAATTTTTCATCAGAGGCTTTCACACAAAACTTAAATGTCCATGCCAACTGGACAGCACTGTGTCACTGAAGAAGGGGGGCATAAGACATGCTAATAAATTTTGAAAAATGCTATGAAATAATTGATCAGAATCAGAATCAGGTTTATTGGCCAAGCATGTTGGCTCACAAAAGGAATTTGGTTTCAGCAGTTTGTGTCTCTCTAGTACAGTACAATACAAATATACATATAACTGACTGACAGTCCACAATATACACACTGGATCCACATATACACAATAAATACAGACGATTACAATATACAATCTTCACAATATACGTAATATAAAAGCAATAAACAAACTACAAATATGTAGTAGAGTTATAGATAGATAGATACTAATTCTGTATGATGATAGGATAAACTCTAATGAAAAATTGTTCATTATATTAGAAATAATTTACAACATTAAAACATTTACACTGGCTCTGTTCCCTGATCAAACGCCATGTTTTCATATATATATATATATTTTTTTTTTTTTTAAGGAAAATAATTTAACACAACCCCTATAAACAAACAGTAATTATGAAATAAAATGTACAGAAGTATGTTCTCTGTACAGGAAAATATTAAGTATATGTGCATATGAATGATTCAACTGAATTATGTCATATTCAATAATAATAATAATAATTATAATAATAAACAAAACAATTATATATTCATTAGGATTATTTTCTAAAACCCAAATCATTAATAGCAAAAGGAGCTAAATAAACCATAATTTCTAGAGTACTTTCTACCTGGGAGGTGTCTGTCCCAAACCCTAATCGCTTACATTTATTACCTTTATTACCTTTTATTTTTTTAAATAAATATAAATAAAAATAAGTAGATATATTACCATATGTTCTCAAAGGCATTTCCGATTTCATCTTCTTTTAAAATAAATATGAAAGATTTTTTTAATTAAAAACAACACTTTATTTATAAAAATGTTGCTCCATTTTTTTTATTTATTATTATTTTTGGCTACCAAAACACCCCTGCATGTTAGAGCAGGAGGTGAGACTGCGTCCCTGTCCCTCGTGGCTACTTGGTGAGCAGTTATATCCCATTGAGTTTGAAGTCTTTAAATCAGTGTGGAACATTACGACCTGTGACCAGTGAAACAGAGTAAACTTGTTTTTTTATGATTAAAAATCTGATGATTTTATGTGTGTACTGTTCAAAGCTGCTGTTATTTGTTAGTCATGTACCAGCTAGCGATTCTGAGTTCTGCTCTGAAACATTTGGTGTTACGATTTGGGGTTTCAGTAGTGACAAAATGTAATGTTCAGTCATTTATGTTAATCAAACAAACTTAATTAGGTACAGAGACACTCAAAGCGAAAGGATTTTAGTCAGTTAAAACTGAGCTCAGACTTTGAACCTGATTCTCACACACACACACACACACACACACACACCACTCAAAATTTAGACACATCCAACTAAATGGATGTTTGTGGTGATCTTAAAGACTCTACAGGCTTACACTTAACAGTTCCAACTGATAAGAGTCTGAAACAATACATATCCTGATATACCACATATACTCTTGATGTATCACACAGTATTATATTTTGCCAAATCTCCACCTCTAATATATGTTTTGTTTCTTTTATCTCTTTTTCTGCACAGTTTAAACCCTCTAGTTCCCCTTTCAGTTTAGTGAATATTCATGGTGGACAGACCAATAGAATTGTTCCAAAATTGCTTAGAAATAAACCTTGTTCTATCAGCCTCCACTGCAGGTTAAGAAAGCTGTTTTATCCTGCTGTAAAGTTACATTTTCCATAGTTTGATGTCTTTACTTTTATCACACACACGCACGCACACACGCACGCACACACACACATATATATTCTTATGTAATGTCAAATACATTCTTGCACTTTTCCATTTTCTCCAAGATTTGATTATGATCTTCTCTTGTGCCCTGACCGACGTGAATTCCGAATGCTGCGTGATTGACAGCGGCAGAGCGTGACATAATGTGGTTATCAGCATCCTGTAGCTCTAAAGCCACAATGTGTAGCAAAGCGTTACTGGTAGCAATATCAACCCCTCTCCTTTCATATTTCATGGTGTCTTCTATCCTCTGTCGTATCAAAGATTTATGGCTTACATGGGTGTGCTGCCTGAGGATATCTCTAGAAACATAAACATTAT
>CM067486.1:29918824-29953052 GCA_034552555.1 Semaprochilodus insignis | reverse complement strand
AGAGAAGAGAAGAGAAGAGAAGAGAAGAGAAGAGAAGAGAAGAGAAGAGAAGAGAAGAGAAGAGAAGAGAAGAGAAGAGAAGTCAGTATTACCTGAGGTGACAGGTGAGATGAGACAAACATTTAGGAGATTATGCCTCTGATTGAAATTATGCCTCAGTGTCTCTGGAGGACAATTTGATTTTACAGCACTCACCTTGCCCCCCCTCCACCTGCCCATCATCAGGGTTAGAAGGATTTTGACATGCAATATATGCTCACTCTCTCCTGGAGAACTAATGGCATTCAGTTCTCCACTCCACAAGCTTGGATTGATCCACAAGGTGACACTGAGTATAAAAGCTGTCAATATAGGGACAGAGTCATCTTGCATGGAGAATACTGAGTGGCTGTGATAATTCCAGCACTTCTACCCCACGCAGAACAGATCAATTTAGTATGAGAGGCCTGAAAGGTATCAAGTCACTACACTGCTGCCTATGATGCAGGTGATAAAAAGGCCCAAAGTATTTTAGCTGTAACTGTAATTATTGTCTTGTAATTAAAGTGCACGGCATTGATCTCGTCTCCTGCAATGCAACACTTGATAGCAATCTAGTGGTGAGCTGCATGGACTTCTGATTGCTTCTTGAAGTATATTTAGCTTAATATTTTCCATGTGGTCATATCTACTGCCCTAGATGTGCCCTACGCAATCAGTAGTCCACTAGATCTTCACAATCACTTACTGATTACTCACTAGAACTTTGCTCTGGATCATATCAGGACTTTTGTTGAATCCCACTTGTATTTTATCTGCTATCTGGCACAGGCCTGAGAATGGGTTCCCTTTTTGAGCTCTTCCTTTGGAGTCTTGGTTCCTCTCAGTGGTTCTCTCATGTTCTCAGGAAGTTCTTCCTTATGCATCTTGGTTCCTCTTCATGGTTCCTCTTTCTTCATCTCTGTGGGTCTTCCTCATGCTCTTAGGAGGACTTTCTTGATGAGTCAGTGAAACTTCTTGGTGCTTCTAGCAATTTCTTCCATTGGAGTCATGGCTCCTCTCATTGATTCTTTTTCAAGCTCTTAGGAAGTCTTGGTTCCATTCAGTGGTTCTTTCTCATGTTCTTAAGAAGTCTTTCCTTAACATGTCTTGGTTCCTCTTCATGGTTCCTCTTGGCTCTTCTCTGTGGGTCTTCCTCATACTCTTATGAAGTTTTTCCTTATGAGTCAGTGGTTCTTCTTGGTGCTTTTAGGGACTACTTCCAGTAGAGTCTTGGCTCCTTTCATAGGCCTTTTCCACCAATGTGAAATGGGTTCCCATTCCAGTTTGCGTACCTAATCTTGTTTGTACTGTTTACTACCCGTTGTTCAGCAGTCTTTGTTGGTATTGATGGCGTATTTGACATTAATTGGTTAATAATAAAAACTGATGCACAGAATTGTTCTCTAAATACCACCAAGGGTTCACAAAGCCTGAACAGAACCAAGAACCATGGTTCTTTTTGGTTGAAAAATGGGCTATCTGTGGGTCTTCCTCATGATCCTAGGAGGTCTTTCCTTATGAGTCAGTGGGTATTCTTTGGCTTTTAGGGATTTCTACTACTGCAGTCTTGGTTCCTCTAAGTAGTTCTTTCTCATGTTCTTAGAAAGTCTTTCCTTAGGTGTCTTGGTTTCTCTGTGTGGGTCTTCCTCATGCTCTTAGGAGGTTTCTCCTTATGAGTCAGTGATTTTTCTTCAAGTTTTTAGGGACTTCTTTTCCTGGAGTCTTGGTACCTCTCAGTGGTACTTTCTCATGCTTTTAGGAAATCTTGGTTCCACTCAGTGATTCTCATATTCTTAGGAAGTCCTTCCTTATGAGTCTTGGTTCTTTATCATGGTTCTTCTTGGTTCATCTCTGTGGGCCTTCCTCATGCTTTTAGGAGGGCTTTCCATATGAGTCAGTGAATCTTCTTGGTACTTCCAGGGATCTCTTCCTTTGGAGTCTCGGTTCCTCTCAGTGATTCTTTTTCAAGCTTTTAGGAATTCTTGGCTCCATTCAGTGGTTCTTTCTTATGATCTTAGAAAGTCTTTACTGGAGTCTTGGTTCCTCTCAGTGTTTGTTTTCAATGCTCTTAATGAGGCTTCTTTCTTGCTTGAGTTCAGTTCTTCTTCATTCGCTTAGGAAGCTTCTCCTGTTGAGTCTTGGTCCCTCTCAGTGCCTCTTCCTCTCAGTGGTTCCTCTTCATACTTTTTAACAAGCACAGCAAAGATATAGAGAAGGGCTATGCGATATGTACTTTCTATTTAAGTGCTGCTACTTTCAACCGAGCTTCTCATTACTGAGTCATAATTGAATGTCTATACATACAGCATACAGCTCATGTCAAAACATTTCAGCTCCTTCGCACCTTTGGCGCCAGTGCCATATGAGAGCAAGCCCCCATGACAAGAGTCCAATCATATAATGTCGTCAAGTTCATTTCAGTGGCGTTTTAATCACAACCTACAACATGTCCTCCCTCAGTGACATAATAATAGTCATCACCTACTGTCGATTAAGTGTCAGAAGCAATTCACTGCACGACTGGTGCTCGCAGCAGGTGATCCACTGTACGTAAAGGTGACGATTTCCATGTAATATCAGGCCTTATGCTGGAAACCAGCATCGTACCGCAGCTAGTCATTTAAAGCCTTTTACCCCAATGAAGCCCAGGAGATGCTATTTTAGCTTTGCACTGACATTGTACAAATTATCCCGATGCCACTGGGCCCAAGCGTATGACAGGTCCTCTCTCTCTCAGTCTACTGATTGGCGAAATGCTCATTAATTAGTTTAAACTTTGGCCTGAACGACTTGATGTCGGTGAGCTTCATTTCAGCGAAAGGTCAGTTTTTATAAAGAGGAAGACAGAAGGAATGAGACAGAGAGACAGAGAAAGAGAGAGAGGGATAGGGGATGAGAGAGAGTGCATTACTCAAGCAGGCAGACGTAGAGTCAGTAAGAGAGAGGTTGGGCTGTGACCTCTTGCTCGGAGTCCTTCATCCAGGGTGCTGGGAGAAGATTAGAATCTCCAGCTCCGCAGCTCCTCTCCTGTGGCTCCTGTTTATTGGCGCTGACCCCAAGCGGGATGAGGTCAGATTTTCATATTATTGCAAGACCACTCATTTGGCAGCCATTGCTACCCAAATATTCAGTAAGAGTGTAATGAAAATAGATACAGGCACTCTCGCAAAAAGGGGAGGGAGAACCAGATCGAGTGCATAAAGGGGGGAGAGAGAGAGAGAGAGAGAGAGAGAGAATGATTGAATGAGGCACAGCGACTGAAAGAGGCGGTCATCCTAGGTTTTTAAAAATAGCCAGACATTGTCTAAACTGGTTTGTGCTGGGCTAATTTCTTCTCTAACTGCATACACAGAACTCCTTAAACAGAACACTGGTGCAGTACAGCATGTAGGATGTTGTTCAGAGATTAGTAGGAGCAACCAGATGCAGCCTTTTTGCCCCCAATCCTGATCTCAGCCATTTAATACTCTATGACCTTGTTCGGACTGCCAGGCCCACTTTTGGGCATATGCAAACTGAATCCAGATTCATTTTTAATAGTCTGTACAGTACTAACTAACTAACTAACCAACTAAATAAATAAATAAAAAATTGAAATCTAAATAACATTTTGAGTTTTATTGAGGTTTAACAGATGCATCTAAATCTGGATGCTTAAAATCCACTCAAATCGGATTTCAAAGTGACTTTTCAATGCCCCAAAAGTAAACCTGATCTGATCACTTGCAAATAACAGTGTGGACAGCCAACGAATCCAGTTTGCCTGCAGTCTGAACATAGCCTACATTCAACCTGATATTTGTAGTCTTATTGATAAGCCACACAGTGCTGCCTAACCCAGTTAATGTTGCTGTCCAATGAAACCTTTGTATCTCCATTTCTGACCATTTTAACTTTTATGCATCATTTGAACACAGCAGCTGCTGTTTACACTGTGTGAAAGTTTCATGATGAATGGACCAACAGAAATGGCCCAAAACTACTTGGAAAAAAGTCTGGTTCCATTGACTTCCATTAATTTAGATTGTGGCCTTTCCTGTAAAGTTGCCATTTTGCAGATACTTGTTTTTCTTTAGACAGCGACGATAAGCTACTGCTTAGGTTCCAGTTGTGATGCTGATAACAGATATAGTAAAGACAGGAAATGGTAGGTAGGGATGGAAATTTATCGGAGGCCAGACTGGAAGCTGGAGGAGCTTAAGGCCTGGCTCTCCACCCAAACTTTTGTGATCTAATGCCTCCGATCAAGTTTCTCCAACATGTCATTTGAATTAAGTACTGTTGGTTATAACAACACTCACATTATACATGTGGTTTGCTTAACTGTGTTTTAACAAGAGCCAGCACTGTCATTACAGATATTAGCTGATGTTGGGCTGTTTTTATGTGTCATTTTAAAAGAGCTCCAAACTGCAAATCATTTTGTTAACTTCTGAAAACTTGCTTCTCTGCTGCAGGATACGTTATGGAACCTCTATAACAGAGTTCAGTGCAGTAAAATAGCCTTAAAAAGGTTCTAAGATTGGGTTGGAATGCAGATCTAGTAAAATCTGCTTGGATCTTTCTCTCTGCATTGAGGCCTTTATGTAGATTTGACCAGCCTAGCATTACCTTGTAAAATAACCCATATACTAGAAACATTTAATGTAAATGCTGTTAAAGTCAAAAACCTACCATTCTCCAGTCCATACAGTCCAATACTACTGAGCTTTGAAGTCACTGTCGGAGTGATGTCACGGAAAGCAGATTCTTTGTGGTAACACTTAACATTAAGTACTGACTAACTAAGATGAAGTAATGCATAAGTAACATAAAGTAAGACAGGAACAATGGTTAACTAATGTTAAGTAAACATGTAACACCTGGTACATATTTACTTAACATGTAAATATGTAGTTATTACATGTTTACTTAACGTTAGTATTGTAACCATTGTTAATGTATAACGTCATGTTAACTAATGCATTACTTGATGTTAGTTAGTCAGTACTTAATGATAAGTGGTACCTTATTTGCAAGTATCTGCCTATTCAGCCAACAGTAGTTTAGCACCACCCATTCAGGTTGAAGTTCTAAAAAGTGTTTAAGCTCACACTGCCTTTTTTTAATAGAGTGTTACATCCAGGGATGTAGTTTGTGTTTGCCATTCTCGCTCTCTCTTTCTCTCTCTCTGATTAGCAGGTAATGCAGTGTTTTGGTTGGCTGACTGGATTTGGAGGGACAGATTGAAAGACCCAGGGATTGGTTGGCTTATGGCTCCTCCTTCCTCCCCTCTTTGCTTCGCCATGCCAGACTTCCAGAGCGTTTGCTCTGGAATGGTTGTGTCTCCTGTGTGTTTAGTGAATGTGATGTTCAACCCAGCAGTTGTATTCCTATACTAGAAGCTGTAGAAGGCATAGCCCATTTTCTTTTAGGGTTTGTCTTTGTTTGAGTTTAGGTGAAGTTAGGTTATGTGTCTGCATTTTCTTTTGCAGTTGCTCTTTTGCTTAGGTAAGTTGGTAAATTGGTGTTTTATAATAAAATAAAAACACATCTTGAGACTAGGATGTTTTGGTTGGTCTACTTGGTCTGGTAGGGCTGAAGTGGGACGTTTGGGGGAGACCTTTTTGTGTGGCAGCCTACCTAGACGGGCTGTAACAACAGGCACAATTATGGCAGCCAGTGTATATACTGCATATCAGTCCTAAAGATGCAATAACAGTTTAATTTAAAGTGCAGTAAGCAATGCTTATCCAACACGGACAAGAAGCTCAGAGTCGCCTGAATGTAGCCTAACTGGTGTGGTGTTTTAGCCCAGACTGAATATCAGCCATTCAAAATAGAGCATTATATTTCATATATTAGTCCTAAAGTTTGCCAAATGGTCACGTGACTGTTTTTGGTATATACTCACATAGACCCAAGTCATAAGTGGACCTGACAGGAGTATCCAAAAGCATCTCTCAACAACTGACCTGCTTTGTCTCTACAGAGAACACACTTCTGCATATTTTAATGCATAATCGCTGTTTAAAACATAAAATATGGCCCGTGTAAAAGTAACATAATTCCTTTACGTCATAGCCCCACGGTAATTACTGGATAATGTATTGCAGTTACTGAGTAATAAGCCTTAGGATCAATAGCTGAAATATAGGTATATAGTTTAATGGGTTACTTTATTACTGTATTTTGAGTGGTGTGAGCAGTGCAGTGCTTCAGCCTAAACCCGCATCAGCAGCTTTGATGCTGTTTTTAAGGTAGCTGTGGCAGAGACTGATTGGCAGACATGTGGGGCGTTAAATTCTGCTCCTGTTTATGAGCCCTGGGGTGGGAGGTGAACACACATACACACTCGGTTTAGCGGAGCTTCAGGAGCTAGCATCGCTGCCAGCTCGACGCCACTGAGACTGAACTGCCGTGTGACAATACGAGGTGACAGGTCCAATCAACTCGCCGATCGGCAACTCCTGGCCTAATGCTCTTCCACGTCGAACTGCGTTAGGGCAGACTGTACTGCCTCGCCCACACTGACAGAGAGAGAGAGAGAGAAGGGGAAAGAAGGAGAGAAAGAAAGAAAAGAAGGGGGGGACAACCCTTTAATAGAGACCCTGAACAGCGTAAAATAGACACATTCTACCGCAGTCTCTTGCTTCTAAATAGCTCAACAATTCCATTTCTTTGTCTGCCTCCCTAAAATCCTGTCCCCCGCACCGCAGAGCTGCGTACGGAGCGGCGAAATTGAAAGTAATTTAGCTTTGTCGTGACAAAATAGCTTCGGCACTGCCTTCACAGTCTCGGTCCATATTCCAGCCGATAGAGCTCGGCACGTTTCAGAGGCGCTAGTCGCAAATCAGAGAGGAGCGATGGGTCTGAAAACGAAAACAGGTTAGCATGGCGGAGGGGCATGTGACTCAAATTAAATTCCCCCCACAGAAAATCTCACTGAGGGGTGTGAAAATATGGGGGGATTGTTACAGAATAAAGAGAAAATGATGAAAGAATAGTAAAGGGGGTAAAGAATGTTATAGATGGTTGAAAAGGGGTTAAGAGAAGAGAAGAGAAGAGAAGAGAAGAGAAGAGAAGAGAAGGGGGGGCAAGAAGAGAAGAGAAGAAAAAAGAGAGAAGAAAAAAAGGGGGAAAAGAAAACAAAAGAAAATAAGAAAAAGAGAAGAGAAGAAAAATGGACAGAAAAGAAAAGAAGAAAAAGACAAGAGAAAAGAAACAAATATAAAAAGAAGAGGAAAGAAGAAAGGGGGAAGAAGAGCAGAGAAGAAAAAATGAAAAGAAGAGAAGAAAAGAGAAGAGAAGAGAAGAGAAGAGAAGAAAAAAGAAAAGAAGAAAAAAGAAAAGAAGAAAGAAGAAAAGAAGAAAGAAGAAAAGAGTAGAGGCCCTGTATGTTGGGAGACTACAAAACCTAGTACAGGATATTCCGTCCACTCTTACAATCCCACAATGCACCACAGTGAGTAGTGTACAAACACTGCATCACAGCAGACATAACATATCTATGCTGTGTGTCCTCTGCAGCAATGTAACTGCTGTAAGTAATGAACACCTTCCTGTTTACCTGAGGATTGTTTAAATCTTGTCCTTGAATCACAAACTCTATTCCCTAGAATATTTCCTCTCCCTGCTGTGTACATGATTTTCCAGTGTAAGGAATAGTGATTAGTGACCGTTACTGTTCCCTATAATAGTGTTCTACTTAGTGCTCCTGATTTTCCTGTGTAGGGAATAGTGATTAGGGACCATTTCTGTTCCTTATCTTAATATTCTACACAGTGGGCCTGATATGCAGATATAGTAAATAGTGACAAGTGTACCACTTCTGTTTCCTGTAGTTGTATTCTTTAGAGTAATTCCAATATTCCGGTGTAGGAAATAGTACTTTTGGGAGCATTTCTGTTAAATATAATAGTGAAGTGTGTGGAATTTTTCAGTGTAGGGAGCAGTGCTTAGGGGACCATTTTTATTCCTTTAATTGAGCTGTATATAGTTATTCTAATTTTCCAGTTTACGGAAGAGTATTAGGGGGGCTATGTCTATTCCTTATAATAGTGTTGTGCTCCTGATTTTCTACTGTAGGGAACAGTAATTAGGGGACCATTTACATTCACTGTAATAATGTTTTATGTAGCGTTTCTGATATCCTGGTGTAGTATATAGTGATTAATGGATCATTTACGGTCCCTTTAAATGTGTACTATACAGTAATTCTAATTTTCCAATGTAGGGAATAATTATTGCACAGTTTATTGCACAGTAATGGTGAAGTGATTTTCCTGAACTTTATAGTGTTCCTGATTTTCATATGTAGGGAATAGTGATCTTTGCACCATTAATCAAACTACAAAAACTACAAGTGCAGTTTGCCTGATTTTCCAGGGATTTTGCTGATTTCTATAGTATTCTATTACTATTCTATACTATTTATATTATTTAAATAGTGATTAAAGCACCATTCCTATTTCTGATCAGTTAATTTTATATAAATATTAGTCATTGTGGAAAACAGTGATAATTCAATTTGTAAGGTATACAGATTTTTCATTGTAGGGTACAGGGATTGAGAAATTCTGTTCCCTATAAAAGTATTCTACTGAGGGCTTCTGATTTTCCAGTGTAGGATAAAAGTGATTAGTGGACCATTTCTGTTCCCTGTAATTGTGTCCTATATTGAAATCCCAGTTCTCTATATAGGGAATAACAATTAGGGGACCATTTCTATTCCTTATAATAGTGAAGTGCTCCTGGTTTGTTATATGTATGGTACAGTGATTACTTGGCAATTCCTCTTCCTGGTAATTGAATGTTACATAGTTATTCTAATTTTCCCATGTTCATATAATAGTGAAGTTTTTCCGATTTTCCAGTGAATAAAGGGAATAATGATCGGGAGAGCACTGTTATTGCCCATAATAGTGTTCTATATAGTGCTGTTGACTTTCTGACACAGGGAGTTGTGATTAGGGGGACGTTCTGAAAACAGTGATGGTCTCTCTCTCTACTGTGAGTGATTTGATGTTTGTCTCCATCCAGTCTACACCCCTCCATTCCTCTATCCCTCCATGCCCCCACCCACCACCCGCCCCCCATCACAGCAGCACACAACCCACACAGATGTGGCAGGCTCATTTGAATAGCCACGTCCAGGCCGGAGCGTTTCTGTCCAAGTGGAGAAAGCGTTTCTGTCTCCCGCTCGGCCGACTGGAATGGAACATCCCAGTTCAGTTTGGCTCCGGTGGGAAAGGCTCTAAATATCCTCCTTTTGTTTCCAGAAAGATGAGCAGGAATCTGATCCACATTCAGAACAGCACACCTGGTGCCCATATAAGGTCAAACGAGGAGGGCCAACTACATGCAAAAACAAGGGGGACAATAACACTTCCTGTCATTCAAGCCCAGACGGACAGGTCATCCCTCCATAAGAGTGCTCAGTTCATAATGGTGGTCTTTTATATAGAGTAACGGTTTGAGGTCCCATCAGATTCGTAATTTGAAAGTCACTGACTGTCATTGAGCGTAGCTCCAATTCTAATGCAGGCTTTTAGATAACCAGAGAGATTTGAGTTTGTAAGTCATGAGAAGTTAGGGTAAATAAAAAAAGGAAGTTTCAGAGTTTCTAGATTACGAGTTGTCAGTCTTTCAACTTGAGTTTTTAAATCAGTTCAATTAAGTGGCAATGTGCTTGTAGTATGGAGCATGAGGTAGCATCTGACCAGGAATGTAATCTATGCTCAGTCCTCTCTCCTACGAGATGACTACCAGAACATTACAGATGGCTTAACTGCACCGAGTGCACTTTTTGCACATTTCCCAGTGATTCAATGTATCACTTCTATACATAGACGAGTATTGTCATGTTTATACTGCATTATATACACTATGTGTATGATACATCTATACATAATAAGGATACTAAGGATAATAAGGATACACTACACTTTAGCTAGTGTAACTCAAACTAATAACTGGTTAAAGCACAAAAAGAAAGCCCCTGAATTTATACACACATGATGGACGGTAGGCCAGGCAGGAAGACTACATGAAGAGGGTGAGTAAAACAATATGCAAATACTTGTTGCCTGGAGCCAATGGGAAGTAACAATCTGTCAATACTACCGTTAACTTAAATAAATACATTGAAAGAGAATAATTGAAGCACATCACAAAAACTCATGTTAAGCAGCCATCTTTACCTTAAAACTTGCAGAAAGGAAAACTAACTTTCAAAGAAAAACTCATCATCATATGTGAACAGAAGCTGGCATATTACCAGTAAATTAGATGATGTCTAGAGTTGGCAGAGCAAAGTGGAATACTGCAGTGCTTGTGCTTTTAGGTTATAAAACTGTGTGTCCAGATACTGTTTTTGAACAAAAGCTGAGACTCAACTGCGATCGCCTCCCAAATCCTCAGCCTGTCTCCTGTCTCTTCTACCCTTCGATGCAAGAAAGAATCAACTCTCAATCAAATCTTACGAATACCATGAGTGCATGGCAAAAGGTGATGCTGTTTTCTTAAGCATTCAAATATGCAAATAATTTAAAATGCTTTTTTTTTGCATATCGTTCCTCTCAAATCAAAAACAGGTATCTCATTTTTATCGATTTTGACTTTTATGCATCATTTACACACAACAGCTGCTGTTTACACTGTGTGACAATTTCATGATGGACCAACAGAAACAGCCCAAAATTGCTTGGAATAATAGTCTGGTTCCATTGACATACATTAGAACTACACTAGGTTTTTGCCCTCTACTGTAAAGTTGCCATTTTGGAGATGCAACAATTTTGTGACAATATGCTTCCTCTGAAACGCACGAAGGACTGCTGCATTCTTTGAACTGTCACTGATGCAAAAAACTGAGCCAATTCTGTTATGCCAGCTACTTACCAATAGAGATCAAGACCAATTATGCTGTCTTCGACCATGGATGACTGTGATATCATTGGAGAACTTGAACAATCTTCTGATTAATGGGCTACGGCATTGGTAGCAATGCAAAACACTACCAAATTAATCATATTCTACTTTATTTGTATGCTATTAATTCATTATTGCTTTCAGATGCTTGTTTTTTTAATGGAATCTGCTATTGTTAGAGAGCTCCTTTGTCCTCGTATGTACTGCCGCTGGGATATGTCCACTCTGGTATGTTGTGACTGCTTCCTTCTGTTAAACAGCTGAGCCTAGCCTCTCTCTCTCCTAACCGGCCCTTTTACTCTCCTCTTTAAAAATTCATTTGTTTTAGCCTCCCCCTTAGTTCCCTTGTTTCACAATTTACTCTAATTGCCAGAAGGCACATGGGCTTCAGGTCATCCATTCTCATCAGCTTGGTGATCCTCCTCACTCTGATCTCTACGGTAGCAGCCTCCTTATCTCGGCTGTCAGCAGTCTGCAGCCAGTCAATTGGCTTTCGCCAATTCCTTTAGGTTTCTGATGGAACAGACCACAGATCTCGCCCTAATGTTAGCATGCAACAAGCTGATAGCTTGCTGGACATAATGAAATGGCTGATGCAGAATGAACTCTTGAATAGGTTTCATTATGTGCTAATTAAATAGGGGCGATTTTGATAACAATCTGATTTCCAATCTTTTTGTTCTTTGGAATTGCTGTATATTACAAAGTCATTACATTTTTAGCTGTAAGAAAATGTGTAAAAATTAAAATCCATTAACATTAACATTTAAAAACGTATCATCACAAAAGTGATTCCACAAATGGTTGCACCATGAAAGAATCAACTGACAGAAATGAAATGGGTAGGTGTGAGACATGCAAACGATTCAAGTTTCATAAGCTAGGACATGCCTTATTGCTGTACCTGACTAACCTAACAGTCATGACTGCATACATTCAGCGGGCAGTGATGCCCTCAATGAGTCATCCTGTTAGTGCCAGCACCATTGGCGGACGGCTGCATGACGCAGGACTACATGCATGCAGACCCTTGCAATGACTGCCATTAACACCACATCAACATCGCCAAAGACTGCAATGGTGTCATGCCAGACTGTCATGGAGTGACTCAGAATGGCAGAAAGTCTGTGTAGTGCAGGAACTGTGTGAGAATATTCAAGCTGCATGGGATGGATTATCGCAGGACACCATTAGGAGCCTCTACAACTCCACACCAAGATGTCTGACATGTTGCTTTAGCAAACACCGTGACCCCACACCATACTGAGAGACACTAATTCTGTATGTGCAGCTCAATAAATATTGCCCATATCAGTCTAAATGTATCATCATTTATTGTTCCTGGTAACCTTTATCTTCCTTCCCAATAGCACTGCAAGCCGACACTTCCTACCCGGTGCAACTATTGTTTAGATGATGAGTGTAATTTTTCCTTTCAAGTTCTCTTGCAAATGTACTGCAGATGGAATCTTGTTAATTACACTACTTAATTGCTGCTATTCTGAACTTGGCAGGCCAGTCATGTTTCCTTTGGCCAATCATGGCAGTGGTCAGTCACTATTTTGGAGTTAGCCTTCCTTTGTCACTGTTGTTGCCATTTTTTGGCAAACCACTGCCTTAAAGAGCGTGTTCAATAAAACGAAGCTAGCATTCAATTGTAAACAAGTACCACTTTGAAATAAGCCAATCAAATGAATCCAGCAAACCTTGGAAAGTATCTGAATGGTCATATAGGCAGGAATTCTGCAGAGTGGTATCTGGCTGGAAGTGATGAGAACCATCAGATCCAATCAAGATGCCTGTTTAGACAGTTACAAAGTTAACATTACCCGTCACCTGACAGCTTTGCTGAACTCAAGCCATTCTGATACTAAAAGTAGATCTCTCACATTTACTTCAGTCTTCAGCCCTTATAGGTGACCATATAACCCCCACTTCCACAACCATCATGTCATCATAGTCATCGGCATGACATGGTGCAACTCCATCAAATGCAGTTTGTCAGTCAGGGAGAATTTCACATATCCATGGCTGAACTTGAATTTCACCATTTCCCGCTCATCCACCATCTGGAGTACTAGGTCCAAGACTCAGCTGTGCTGTCTGCCCCCATGGCCACGCATCTGTGAGGGTGGAAATGGTTCTTAATAGGAGGGGAGCACAGCAGGAACAAGTCTCTTGCTTCTGGTTGAGCTCACCAGCTTTTTAACTTGGAGCTCAGTCACATGGTAGTGTTGAACGATTTGGATTCTTCCTCAAGCATATTGATATGTTTGGTGGCCTGAATGGCCTGTAATTGAGCAAAATGAAGTGGCAGATTTTATGTACCTCAGAGGACGCATATTTTGGCCTAAAGTCTTTTTCTCACTTACATCATTTGTTTTCCTAGGGCTTGCAATGGATTCTTGGCATTTTTGCATTGCTGTAACCTGATCAGTTTCTCTAAAATCAAACAAAGCCCTCCAGTGCCTGATAGACACTCCCATGCCTGATGAAGCAAAATTCACCATATGTCAATTTATGTCAGGGTTAATGGGTTTCTGGGATTAACCACTGAATTTCTGCCTTTAATAGGTCCTTATGGTTCTTTTGGCTACTTAAGGCTACATCATTTTTCACAATTGCATTTGTATTTCATGTTGCTGCCATTGGAACAAAACCTCATATCTCCAAAATGATAACTTTGCAGGAGAAGGCTAAAACTTGCCTTACTTCCAACGCAAGTCAAAGGAACTGGATTGCTACTTCTTCATTTTCTTCATTTCTATTCATAATTGATCATGAAATTTATACACAATTTAAAGGATATTTTTAAAATTTGGTCAAAAACGGAAAAACAACAAAATTGGAGATACATGCTTTTGTATGTAACTGTTTCCTGCCCAGAATGAAAAAACACATTTCTAAATAACCTGGTAACACTTTCTATAAAGCTTGCATTAATAAATATTTAGAAATGTATTAATAACATGGTAACAATGCTTTATAAGCATACTTATAAACTCTAATAAAGCCTCATAAATCTGCAATAATGTAATATAATTAATTCCTTGGTGACTTATACAAATATTGTAACAGCAGTATTACTATCAAGCTAAATCTTTTTACATAGGTAATAAACTGTTTATAATTATAAAGCTCATAATATTTATAAACATTTATATAATTTTAATACTGACACAATATTTCAGGTTATACACTTGTGCTGTTCATGGCTGTGAGTGTGTAATGTCCCATATATCTGTTATTATTACAGGGTCATATTTTATAATAACGAAGCATCAGTCACTTTACTTGAAGCATTCAGTGAGGTCATATTCAATATTTATTATGTGTTTAAACAAGTCCAGTCGTGAAATTTCCTCACTACTAAATATTTCACAGTCAACTGTCAGTGGTATTATAACAAAGTGGAAACCATTGGGAACGACAGCAACTCGTGGCAGACCACGTAAAATGACAGAGTGGGGTCAGCGGATGCTGAGACGCATGGTGCACAGAGGTCACGAACTTTCTGCAGAATCAATCACTACAGACCTCCTAACTTCATGTGGCCTTCAGATTAGCTCAAGAACAGTGCGTAGAGAGCTTCATGGATTGGGTTTCCATGGCCGAGCAGCTGCATCCAAGCCTTACATCACCAGGCGCAATGCAAAGCCTGTTGCCAGGAGAATGGTACTTGTCTGACTGCATTGTGCCAAGTGTAAAGTTTGGTGGAGGGGGGATTATGGTGTGGGGCTGTTTTTCAGGAGTTGGGCTTGGCTCCTTAGTTCCAGTGAAAGGAACCCTTAATGCTTCAGCAGACCAAGAGACTCTGGACAATTTCATGCTCCCAACTTTGTGGGAACAGTTTGGGGATGGCCCCTTCCTGTTCCAACATGACTACACACCAGTGCACAAAGCAAGGTCCATAAAGACATGGATGAGTGAGTTTGGTGTGGAAGAACTTGACTGGCCTGCACAGAGTCCTTACCTCAATCCAATAGGAGACCTTTGGGATGAATTAGAGTGGAGACTGTGAGCCAGGCCTTCTCATCCAACATCAGTGTCTGACCTCACAAATGTGCTTCTGGAAGAATGGTCAAAAATTCCCATACACACATTCCTAAACCTTGTGGAAAGCCTTCCCAGAAGAGTTGAAGCTGTAATAGATGCAGAGGGTGGGCCGACATCACATTAAACCCTATGGATTAAGAACGGGATATCACTCAAGTTCATACGCGTGTGAAGACAGACTAGCGAATACTTTTGGCAATATAGTGTATATATATACTGTATATGTATTAACATTTGCTGCGACCCTGACCCACATTTTCATCTCCAGACATTAAAAGGCTTTAATAAAAGTTAAAGTATTTTTATCCTTGAGCAGCCTGCATAACACTCCCCGCGTTCCTATCTGAAACATCTCGGTCCGCAGCACTTCTACACAAAAGCACTCTAAAGCCCACATTACCCTTCCCGCTGGATGTTACTGCTGCATAGGCTTTTAAAAAGAGTCCCATGTAATGCGATCATAAAACTGATCTTTCAATTCTCTCTCACATGCTCAATTATTTTAAAAGCAGGTGATGAGCGCTCCTCTTAAAAACCTTCTCCATTTCTTTACTTTCCTTTTACTTTCTCGTTCCTTTTCTCTTGCCTCATTTGCCGTTTGGCATTCACACGACACACGGCCTGGTTTTTACGCAGCATTGTTTATTCAAAACTGTGCAAATGAGAGGTTGGTTTGTTTTTGTTTTTTTCCCCTCCCGGATGCAAATTCGCTTAAATGATTTTTGTGTTCATTAAAAATGCATGTTTCTAGCTACTCCTTGCTCCCTGCTTTGCAGTGCTAAAGGTTGTTACAGCTTGTTTTCACTCGTAAATCCAACATTTGGAAGAAATGTAGCTTATCCAAAGCGTGCACTGCTCTTTACATATTTACAGAGATGCTCATTTTTGCTAGTGCCGTCAACAGTAAAATTCCAGTTTCTAGCTGATCTGCAAAGTTGCATTGAAAAAGACTTGTGTGAAAGTCTTTTTGTGGTGCTTGATAAGAAACATCGGATTGATTTGTGATCTTCCGAGATTGAACTTTCTAAATCGATCAGTCTTGCTTGCCGCTGTGCTTCTAAAGCATCATGGTACTCAGTATCTAGCACGTTGGGTAGTATGCAACGAAAACAAACAAAGAAAAAAAAAACCTTTGACTGAACAGTAGAACCCATTTTAGGGTTACAGAACCATTTCCTTGAAGGTTCCTTTTAAAGAAGGGCTCCACCGATTGATGGAGAATTTATCCTGCTTCTCACCATTTCACACCAAACCTCTAAGAATACCTTCATTTTCATCTTCTCCATAATTGAAGGGTGAAGATGAAAATGAAGGTATTCTTAGAGGTTTGGTGTGAAATGGTGAGAAGCAGGATAAGTTCTCCATTATAGATGAAAGCCATTAAATTATGAATGGGAAAAAAAAGCTTTTGACTCTTCAAGAACTTATTTTTTTGTTGAAGTGTACACTTGTAACGCCACTGAAGATGAAGTTAAGTGATGTTAGATGAGGTTACCCAGGAGGAAAAAAAAAGTACACTGAAGTAGACTTGATTGAAAAAAGTGCACTTAGTATACTTCCTTGAACTTATAATTAATATACTGAAAGTGTGCTATTTTCATATATTAACATATTATTTCATATATGTACTTAGTATACCAAATATAATTAGTGCTATTAAATACATACTTAAATACAACTAACTGTACTTAACTGTACTATTTTGAGACACCTCTTAAATTCACTTAGAGATACTTAAGTACGTATTAAAGTACATTTCTAGTACATTAAAATATACTTATAAATACTCTTATTTAGTATACTTCTGTTAGGTACACTACAGTACTACTGGGGTCAAACGAACGTGTAATTATTACACTTGTAATATATACATTTTGCACATATATATATATTTAGCACACAAAACAATAATATACTTGAAATGTACTTGCTGGTACTAAAGTACATTCCTAGTCCATTAAAATACACTTCATTTTTACCTGGGATGTCACAGAGGTCATCAGTAATCACTCAAATTACAGCAGCTCCCCAGGTAAAACTAATCCCGCAGGATTAGAGCTTTAGGCACAAAGACGAAAACCTAGTCTGCTTCTCCACCTCGCTCCGTCTCCATATGTGCCTCGCTGTCATTGATAGCCCCCGCGCTCCCCACGCTGTGGCCTTGGTGGGTTTACAAGGCATCATGAGCAGCCTTCAGCCATCGTGGGTAATGTAAAACTACTGCTGTCGCTTCTCTATCTCTATTTTTCTTCTCTCCACCCCATCTTATCCTACACTGCTCTCTCCGAAAGACAGCCTTTTATCATAATAAAGACCCCTCCGGTTGAGTGACGTGGGAATTTGACACATCAGTAAAAATCCTTCTCAGAACTCAGTTCTGTCACTGCCTTTCATGGCTCAAACGCGCAACAGCAGATCAGCTCGGGTGAAACTCTGGTCAGCGGTGGGCATGCTGCATTTTATGTGAATAGCAATTCAAATCGCTGTGCCAGGACAACACGTTAAATATGAAACGCAGAATGAAAATAATACGTAATCTCGAACCTCCACATTACTGGAACCGGTTTGTAATTAGAGTTTTGCACGGCGTGTTTGAATCTTCTTTTCTTTTTTTTCTCTCAAACTTGTTTATCTGGATAATTGGCTCTCCACCTGGGAATAAAACTGGCTTTTTTAATGTCTGTAATCTAGCTCCGGGGTAATAGCTGTACTGCTTTGTAGGTTTTTTTTTTTTTTTTTTCCTCCTTTTTTTTGTAGTCATGAACAGTGTGAAAGCATTTTTGGTGCATTTTTTCAAAGAGGTTTTTAAGGCAGTGGAATTGGGGTTGACCCAAAAAAAGAAGGCATCAACCAGGCAATCACATTCTGTATCCCTTAATCCACAATACGGCAAAAGCAGGGAGTGAAGAGTTCACCAACAAACGTGGGGTAATTTACCCTTACGGAAAATGAAAATGACACATTTATGGTATTTGTGATGAAATCAGAAAAGCTTTTCGAATTGCATGCTGTGTGAGGGATATATGTATATATATACATACTGTTTGAGGCAGGTATACAGTCTCTTCAGAGGGGGATTTACACAATATACTTGTATATGCATACACTAGAGTTCATAGGGTGACAAGCAGTTTAACTGGTTTTGTTCAAATTATTACTTTTTATTACTTTATTACTCATTAATACTTCACAATGCACTAAGTGAAACAGTAGATTAGATGTGCAAGAGCTAGGTTTGATATCATTTCAAACTAAAAGCACACCACTTCACTTTTGCTCTTATTTTTTACACTTAAATTGTTCAGGTATTCTACAGGAGCCAACATTTTGCAGCCAGTTAGCTTTTAAATCAAGTTTCAGCAAAATTGGATAAACAGCCTATGACTTTTTGCCAACCAAGACAGGAGACAAAAAGGTCCACAGAGGTAAAACAGGACATCTGACAACTTCAGCCTCATCTAATGAGATTATTGTTTCAATTGGCTAAATGGCCTAAAACCTTCACATATTTTGTCTACACTAGAAAAACTAAGATTAACTAAAAATGAGCTGAAAACTAAAATTAGTTAAAAAAAGCTAAATTGCCAAAAAAAAACTATTAACAGTAAAAGTGTGTTTCTCACTGATGGAAACATCTATAACATATAAAACTAGATGTATTTATTTGTTATTATATTATAGATTATTGCCATTCTAATACATTCTAATACATTAAAAACATATTCTAATAGCGGTGTTAAAATACGGTACACTCCCGAGCATAATTAGTTAAATTAATAAATAAAATATGGGCCAAGCTCAGAATAGAAAACATTAGGCTTTTAATGGTCTTAACAATGAATCATCAAACAAACAGATAAAGCAAATTAGTGTGCGTAGCTTTTTTCTACATAGTTTGGATTTTTGTGGATAAACTTGTAGACAATCTTTTACAGAAAGAAGAGACGATATTGTTCCACTCTGCACCAATGGCTTCAAACAACTTTTCCAAAGTAGTTTGTGTTTCATGTGAGATGAATTTTTCTCTATAAAAAAATTTAATCTGGTCTCTGACCAAAACAATCAATGAAAATCAACACTGTATTTTGGGCTTAGCCTATTGTTTTGCCTAGGAGTGTACTTTGATGGTATTTCTATTTGCTATAGCACTCCTGACTAAGTGTGAGAAGCCATTTGTAGAGGGATGCATGTATGAGTGAGGCTAGCGGGTAAAGCATAGGCAGAAAGGCACAATGGAGGCAAATCCATAATCTTGAAGAAACTGAAACAAGCCAAAGACAAACCAATCTAGACGCTAGATAGGTAACACTACACAATAGAAAATACTAGAAAACAAGGTTTAGAAATACTGTCTACAGCATGTAAAGATCTCCTAAAGAACAAGAACAAAACCTGGACTACATTAACACCAAGAAAGACTAAAATACATTATATTATTATCATTGTATATTTTGTATTTTGTGTATATTGTGTGTATTTTGTTTATATTTAATAGATCTCTTTTATTTAGTATGTTTAGTTAGTATGTATATTAATGCTGCCCTCCTGTGGAATATTAACCTGAGCCTCACCACAGACATTTCAATACTTAAATGTCCTGACATGGTGTGCAAATGCCAAATAAACTTGAAACCTAAAATAACAAGACACGGGTGTATAGGATAACATAGGGGGTGGAGCCTGGGCACTATAAAGTGAGATCGTGTGGTTTTAGGTTTTATCACCTATGCTGCAGTTCATTTACTCATGTTTTCCCAAATTTTGGAGCTTGAATTTTCTGTCGATGTCACATTTTGTAGAAATCAGGCATATAGCCTGAAGGAAATTTCTCTAGGCGAAAATGCTAATGCTTCCTAGGCAAAATATAGGGCGTGACCTACCTCATCAGATTTAGTATATTTTATGTTGGAAAAGTTCCACCTAAGGTTACAGATGTAATCATGTATAAATCTGGGAGGACTCGGTAGAGCTCCTTCATAGTATGAAGCCTCTCTTACCCTGTAATGATGTGACAATAATATTTAAATAACTGTGGGAGATATGTGATGATATGTGGCAGTGAAATTTCTGGAAGTTGGAATATATAAGCGGTGGCAGTGAAATGGAGTTTTATACCACCTCAAAATCATAATCATAATATTCAGATCCCTTCATGGTACGCCAAAGAAATGAGATTAAATGTCAGAGCCTCCAGGTTCTAATATCCTTGCCCTTGCTGTCATTGCACAGCTGAATAAGTCATGATAGAAAGAGGACATGACTGTTCCCACTTTTGACACACGGTTTAGGGAAGCCTTTAATGCTGAGAGGAACCTTTCTGTCGCCTCTTTGCAGGGCCTCCTTTAAAACGTGTCTAATTGACGCCACCTTGAACTTTGACAAAAACCTAGAAATGGCTCTGCCATTTGCTATCAAACAGGGCTCTGAACGACTAGGGATAAATGATCATTCATCTTTTAATACTGCGCGTATCCCATACTACCTAGCTGGGGATTTGTAGGCATTTATTTGATTCTGGTCTGAAAGAATATGGGGTTTATAATGCTGCTCACTGAGCTGTAGAAATGACAGCGTGATTTCAGATATTTGGTGTTTTCTCTACTTTAATCTCTAAGCTCTCCTACACGAGTGGCCTACATAGACACAGTTATTAGTCATTCCAGGTGGCTTATCCATTGATCTGTCATTTTTCTCTGTGTGTATTCGGGGCTGCAGTAGTTTGTGAGAGTACCATCTCTGTGTATGGTTGTTTTTGTAGGCTTTCAGGACAAATATGTCTATCCTTTCCTTCATATTTCATTTATATTTTAACTGAAATGGTTCTATATTATATTAGCGAGGTTGAGGTTAGTTCACTAATATTAAATATAGGTGCTATATACACATTAGAGCTTACTCAAAATGATGCAATAAAGAAGAAACACCCAGTGAGCAGCAGCTCTGCAGTTGGAAGCGCCTTGTTGATGACCGAGAAGAACAGAAAATGGCCATACTGAAAGGCTATGGTAAATCACATAAACTGAGTACAGTTGTGGTGAGAGGAAAAGCATAATGGAATCCACATTATGTCAGACCTCCAAATCTTGCGGAGAATGGGCTACAACAGCAGAAATCCACGTTGGGTTCCACTTTTGTCAGGCAAGAACAGAAAGCTGAGGCTACAGTGGGCACAGACTCACCAGAAATGGACCATTGACGTGTGAAAAACATAACCTGGTCTGATAAATCTCGATTGTTGCTGAAGCACACAGATGGTAGGATCAGAATTTGGCTCCAATAGCCTAAATCCATGTGTCAGCAGTCTAGGTTAATGGAGGTGGTGTAAAGGTGTGGGGAATGTTTTCTTAGCACAGTTTTGGCTTGTTAACGCCAATCAATCACTGTGTAAATGCTACAGCCTCTTAGAGTAAGAGTGTTCCTGACCATGTGCATCCCTTCATGACCACAATTTACTATCTTCTAATGGCTACTGACCGCATGTTGATGCACCATGTCACAAAGTAAAAGTCATCTCTAACTGGTTTCATTAGAGTGAGTTCAGTGGTCTTCTCTGAAATTGTATCTGAACAATCTGCTGGACTTAACTGCATAATGCAAACATGTCAACAGGATGGTGCAGGATGTCAAAGGAATGTTTCCAACATCTTGTGGAATCCACGCCATGGAGAACTGAAGCTGTTCTGAGAGCAAAAAACAGCCTATTGGTATAGTAGTAGTATAGTGTTCCTAATAAAGTGCTTGGTGAGTGCATGATACACATGGCACATACTGTTACTGTTATGGGACTTACTGTTATTATTATGTTTACATATATACACTTAGCAAAAAGGGTTCTACAGGGTACCAAAAGGATTTTATGACTGGAACCCTTTTTGGTAGACCAAAAACAGGACCAATTCTACCTAAAGGTTTTCTACCATTGAGAAGGACATTTTAAGCATGCAAGGAAACATTTACGCAATCAGGTAGTTGTTTAAGTGGCCACGGTTCTATATATAACCATCAAAGGAACCTTGAAGAACCATTTTAAGGGACTGTGATTCATATGTGATGTATAATTAATACATATAGGAATTTACATTCAATTATATTTATGGAATATATTACCATATTCTTACATATGTAATATATACACCGCATATCACTATCATATACATATTACTACATATTATCTCTATATATAGGTACATGTGTGATAGCCCAGGTCCTGCCACTGCATAAATACAATCCTGTGTCTCCACACACCTGTGTGCTCTATGTACTGTGCAGAGGGAAGGAGTGACTAATGGAGGGATTCTATCAGCGCTGAGGCTGCCCATGTTTTCCCCAGCTATGCTGACACCTTCGCTGGCTGCTAAACTGCCCGGGCCCAGAATGGAGTCTTCATTTTCAAGGGGAACGGCTGCATGGCATAATGTTTTTTTGTCTTGAGAGTGACTCCCCTCTCGCTGTGTGCCTGACTGTGTGTGTATGGGTGTGCTAATCTGAGCTCACGCTCGAGGCTATGGCATGGTTGGCTGGCTCTAGGCTAACAGATATCAGCCTGTAGCAGGGATGACAGGCACTGAGAAGGCCTTGATGAGCGTGTGACTGTGGCTTCCCCAGGACTGCGCTGTCTGGGTGATGGGTGATGTTGTATGCCCCCCATCCTTCCAACCACCGCACATACCGCAGCCTCGCTTGCAGCCTAGATATAGTGTCCTGATGGTCAGCATTAAAGAATGCAGTAGCTGGGATGTGGGTACTGTCAAGACTACATTCACATTACAAGCCATATTGCTCATGCTTTGTTCAGAGCTGACCTTTCCACTGTTTGCAATTATCATCGTACAATCTCATAATAGATGCACTGAACACAATGTGTTGCATCCTCAACTACACGCATCTTTAGGGAGTGTACAAAAGAACAGCAACTGCTTATTAAAATACCATAGTCAATAAGCAATCTATTCAATTCAGTTCATGACCACCTGAACGCTCTCTGACTTTACATCTACAAGGTGGACCAGCAAGGTAGGAGTGTCTAATAGAGTGGACAGTGAGTGGACAGTGAGTGGACACAGTCTATAAACACGCCAGCAGCACTGCTGTGTCTGATCCACACCACCTCCACATCAGTGTCACTGCAGTGCTGAGAATGATCCACCACCCACATTATACCTGCTCTGTGGTGGTCCTGTGGGGGTCTTGACCATTGAAGAACAGAGTATACAGAGAAACAGATGGACTACAGTCTGTAATTGTAGAATTACGAAGTGTTCCTATATGATTAGTGGAGATACAAGGTGGGTGTTCCTAATAAAGTGCTCTTTATACATGTCCAGTTAAAGATAACTTATTTTAGTTTATGCAAAATGTGTTAAAATACATAGATCAAAAGGTGTTGATCTTCAGCAGTCCAGTAAATAGGAAATGCTACTGGCGAGTGATTCATATTTATGTGTTTGCTTACTCAGAATGTTATTTGAGTATCAAACTACATCAAATATTAAGAATATTTCTGCTTTGTTAAACATATCACACATATATATCACATTTAAAAACAGCCACGTTTCTGCATCGACTTTTTGAGTGTGTGAATTCGCCTGCTCTCTGAAAAGACCCTCGTTACTATGGCATGCATATGCATCCAATCTGTTTGCATATATGAAAGTAGATCATATCTAATTTTAAATTATTCGAATGTTTGATCAAAAATCAGGTCTGTTCCATAGAAACTAACTAACTAACCAACAAAAAGAACTAAATGTGTGTCACCTGTGTATTGAAGTAAATCCTAATTCACTTAATTCTGTAGTAAAAGTGTCATGGAAAGTCTGATTCTGATAAGCAGATAAGCAAAATATGTGTTGAGGGAGGTTCTGAGGTTCTGGGGGAACTACTATTTCCCTTCATTTGCAGCCAAGAATTACTTATTTCCCAGAGATATAGACAGAAATGAGGTGTATATTTGTCAGGGCTGTATAAAAGCTCACAAAAACAGCATCTGAAATGTTTCAAGCGGCTGGCAACACCAAAGCTAACTGAAAATGTATCTTTTCTCTGAATTCTTTCATTCACTATAACTTTTCCCCCATCAACTGTAAAGCATCTTTGGGTATGTGAAAGGTGCTATATAAGTTTAATCTTTTATTTTTGCTATTATTATTATTATTATTATTAGTAGTAGTAGTAGTAGTAGTAGTAGACATAGCAGTAGTAAGTAATAGTAGTTGCTGTTAATAGTAGTAGTAGCAATAATAATAATAATAATAGTAGTAACTGTTGTACTAGTAGTAGAATAGAAGTAGTAGTAGTAGTAGCAGTAGCAATAGCAGCAGTAGTAGCAGCAGTAGCAGTAACTGTAGTAGTAGTAGTAATAGTAGTATTAGTAGTAGTAGCAGTAGTAATAGTAGGAGTAGTAGCAGCAGCAGCAGCAGTAGTAGTAACTGTAGTAGTAGTAGTAGAAGTAATAGTAGTAGTAGAAGTAATAGTAGTAGTAGTAGCAGTAGTAGTAGTAGAAGTAATAGTAATAGTAGCAGAAGTAATAGTAGTAATAGTAGCAGCAGTAGCAGTAACTGTAGTAGTAGTAGTAACAGTTGTATTAGTAGTAGCAGCAGTAGCAGTACTAGGAACTGTAGTAGCAGCAGTAGCAGTAGTAGTAACTGTAATAGTAGTAGAAGTAATAGTAGTAGTAGTAGTAGTAGTAGAAGTAATAGTAATAGTAGCAGTAGTAGTAGTAATAGTAGCAGCAGTAGCAGTAACTATAGTAGTAGTAACAGTTGTATTAGTAGTGGTAGCAGTAGTAATAGTAGGAGTAGTAGCAGCAGTAGCAGTACTAGGAACTGTAGTAATAAGAATGGAAGTAATAGTAGTAGTAGTAGTAGTAATAGTAGCAGTAGTAGCAGCAGTAGCAGTAGTAGTAACTGTAGTAGTAGAAGTAATAGTATCAGTAGTAGTAGTAATAGTAGCAGTAATAGTAGAAGTAGTAGTATCAGTAGTAGTAGTAGCGGTAATAGTAGAAGTAGTAGTATCAGTAGTAGTAGTATCAGTAGAAGTAGTAGTAGTAATAGTAGCAGTAGTAGTAGAAGTAGTAGTAGTAATAAGAGTAGCAATAGTAGTATTAATAGAATAGCATTAATACAAAATATACAGAGACAGGAGGGTCCGAGTGATATGCACAATATATTAAACAAGGATCTGACGGAGAGAGAGGACCTATATATGTATGTACTTTTACAGTGACTCAGTGCTATTGTCCATAGCAGTGATATGATATTTTAATAATAATAACAAAGTGTCAGAGTGAAATGGTATTGGTGAAACTAAACTGCTTTAACTAGCTAGCCAGCATGTATTGCATATATCGCCCTTGCTATTATATACAATGAGCATCAAATTCATTGTAAGTAACTGCCCTTCCCATTCAATAGAGTGAGGGTCCAGGTGCATTTCCTGTCCACTGATGTGCAGTACTGTAATTTATCATATTCAGACTGCAGAATACCAACACCTCCTTTCCAACTGTATTCTAGGCAGAATTCCCACACAGACCACGCCCTGCAGCTAAGACTTCCATGTGCCAAACCTCCAGACCATGGAAGCCTGACTTAACTGGAGCCCAGTGGATTTCAGTTCCAGAACTGGTGACTCCAAGGCACATTTTTTTTTTCCTATGCTTTACATATAATGCTCTCTGGGGCTCGCTGAGAAACGAGGGTGCTGTCTCTGGGGCTCGCTGCGTATGTGTAAGTAATAGTATAACATAAACTACGTGCCAGTGATTCAAGCGCTCATAAAACCACTGCAGCATAGATCATTGGTAATTTCTCCCTAATTAATTTAAAATTCAAGCTTAAAGGGGGGAAGTTTCTCTAATGACTTAATGGCGTTATTAAAACCACAGCTTGGCAATTTCTCAATTCTGTTCCATAAGCATCTGTGAGAATTTGACATGAACTGACAGTACTGACTTAAAGCTGCAGTAATTAAGATCACGCCATCATTTTGACGAACACTGCTGTAAATAGGCAAATAAGCTTACTGGACAAAAAATGAGTCACCTGTGACTGAAACATACCTAATAGCATGTAATACCTCCACAAGCATGAATAACAGCTGTAATTGGATTTGGCATGGACTGCACAACTTTCTGGATGTAGGCCACATCAAGGTTCAGCCACTCTTGCATCAAAGAGCTGCGCAGTTGGGCCAGATTTGGTGGATGCCTTCCCTGGCACAATTCTGAGGAGAATTCCCTGTAGACTTGGATTTTAGCCACTGCTGGTAGACCTACAAGATTAGCCCTTCCTGTTTGGACAAACAGCAGATTTGCCACTATGTTCTTGTCCCAACATTCCACATAAACCCTGAGGAGATACATGAAGGTTCAAAAGTATCTAAAGTCATAAATGCCATTTAGTGTCTCCAATGTTCTGATTTCCAGACTGACGTGTTATGTCCAGCTAATGGTCTTTGCACATAAAACATGTTACCCTCTGCTCCTTTAATGGCTAGCATTATCTCTAAATTAAACATCAGCATATTGAAGATTAGCGGTTAAGAATGTACGCCAGTGTCTCGTTGCCGAGCTTTATGCCCCGTAAAAAGCTGAAGTTTGGGGAGAGCTGCACAGCTGCAGTGAGAGAGAGAGCGAGGAGGAGAGAGAGATAGGGATAGAGAGGGAGAGCAGTGATGACCCACATTGGAGCAACCGCTTCTGAATACACAATGAGGCGGTTTGGCTTGTTAGCACCCCGCTGGGGAAGCTAAGGTTGATTGGGGATGTGCAGTCAGTTGGCTAGCGTAGCGGCTAACTCCAGCGCAATTCTATTACACTTGTTTATAGCTCCTGGCAAACAGCACAGCAAAGATACTTCGGTGCTTTAGCTCTGGGACTTTAGCTCTGTTGGAGGATGGCGGGGTGCATTTTAGATGATGGCTACTTCTTAGCAGGGAGAAAGAGGACAAAGCGAAGGAGAGAGTGATCAGACAGAGGTTAAAAGAATGCAGGAAAGTAACAGAGAGTGAGAAAAGGGGGGAGAGAGAGAGAGAGAGAGAGAGAGAGAGAGAGAGAGAGAGATTGGGGAACGCAGTGAAGGAAGTGACAGTTCAAAGAGTGCAAAAAGAGTGTGAGGGCAGAGGGGGGTACACCGAGTACACATTCTCCTTCTTTTCTTTCTGCTTCCCTTTAAAGGCACATCTCCACCTAAAACTATGCTGTTTGTTATGGAATGTTCTGCACAGAACCGTAATGGGTTTGACAGAATGTCACAATTTTGTACAGTTTGGTGTTTCAATGTTCTCTCACTACAGTATCCGGAATGCATTATCCAAATGCATCACAGAATACTGGGAATCCCAGTGGTGTCAACCAGTCCTGACTGCTAGCCACTGAAATACATGGGTTTTCCATTACCCATCATTTATGCTAATTTCGAAAAATATGGTTGAAAAAGCCAGAAACTGAAAAAGTAAATGTTTTAATATTACCAAAGAATGGATAAGGGGGAAAACTTGGAAAAACTGACTTTAGTCGACTGCAATGGATTGGCAGCCTGTCCAGGGTCTTTCCTGCCTTCTGCCCAGTGAGGGTTGGGATAGGCTCCAGCACTCCCTGAGACCCAGAAGGAAAAACGGCATAGAAGATGAATGATGAATGAATTTTAATCAAAAGAGAAATGCCAAAAACAGTCATGGAAACAGATTTTCCAAGTAAGTGACGGTATTTTGGGAAAGAAATGTCTTTCCATATCATCTGACAATGACATAGCAGCAAACAAATCATTGGCCATGCCTGAAATTGCACATGAGGTGCAATCAAAAAGTCCTGAACTAGTTTGAATTTGGCCCCCACATCCTTTAACATAGTCAGTGAAACACCGCTCCCAGTGTTTCTCCAATGCTTGGTACTCTTCTTGGATGTCCAGTTCTGTAAGCGCATCAGGCACTGTCTGCAACTTGGATCTCCTCCACTGCGTTCAAAAACTCCACTTTCAACATGGTGACCCTTCAGCTTGTATTTCATTTCGGAGAAGAGTAAGAAGTTGCAGGGAGCCAATTCCAGAGAGTAGGTCAGGTGGGTAGCGATGACTGCGTTGGTGCAGCCCAGAAGCTGTGAGCAGGCAGGTAGTCATTATGGAGCATAATGCTTCTGCGCCACAGTTCAGGTAGTTTGCAGCAAATGTTCTCCTTCAGATGCCTCAGAACGGTGCAGTAGAACTTGACACTGATAGTCTGACCCTGGGGGGATGAATTCACAGTGCACAACCCAGCGAAACAATGAGCATGCTCTTGGTTGCACTCTTGACCTAATGCACTTTCTTTGGTCTTGGAGACTGAAGGCTCTTTCGCTGCTGTTTGATCTCTGGGTCACAGCTTTAGATCCAACTCTCATCACCAGTGATGATCCTTGAGATGAAGGTTATGGTAAGCCTGTTGATGTACAGTACATCCTTGCAGATATCAACATGGTGGTGCTTCTGCTTGGGAGTCAGATGGCTGGGCACAAACTTGGCAGCGACCTGGTGCATGGTCAGATTAGACATGAGGATTACTTGAACTGTTCCAGATGACATGCTGACAGTGTCAGCAATTTCCTTGATGGTGATCCGAAGATCCAGATGCACAATTTATTCAATTTCTGGGACAATTTCAGTGGTTGTGCTTGTGAAGGGTCACCCTGATCTCTCAGCGTCCTCTAGTGACCTCCTAATCCTCTTGAAACGTGAATGCCATTTAAAAAACCTTGCCTGGCTCGTTGCTTCAGTGCCATAGGCTTCCTTAAGCATTTCAAGGGTCTCTGTTACCGGGTTCCAAAGTTTGACGCAGAAATTGATGTTTGCTCAAATCTGAGGTCCATGGAGGTCCAATTGCAAATGTGGGCCTGCAGGTGGTCACAAAACCATGGGTAACAGGTTACAACGTTGACTGCATGACATGCGGAAATCTGCTGCATGCACTTTACAGTGCCACACCCCATTCGTTCGCAACAGGAACAGCCCTGGAACCATTTGATCACACCCCATATACCATACTAAATAGTACATGAAATTAGATCACCACCAATAGTGCAGTTGCTATTTTGAACATGCTATTTAGTTATGGTAGTATGTGAATTGAGACACAGCCATCTGGACCGATGTTCCCAGGAGACCAGTGAGCAAACTGGAAGAGTGACTTCAGCTCTTGGGCAATAGCCTTTTCTGCCCAGCATCTCTAAACCGTTAGGGCTACAGCTTTCTACAGTCGACATGGGGCTGTCAAAACTGCGCTATGGAGAGCTAATAAAGGTTTGAACCCCTCCATGCTCAGGGAGCACCCCTCTTGCCTTGTGCACCAATAACTTTGGTCTTGGTCTTTAGGATTGTGGAAATTTGATACGTTCACATTGTCCAGACTTTTCCAGAAACTCACTGCCGGTGTGTGAAATGTTTGGATGGACACTTTACTGTAGATTCCAGTAAAAGGAGTACACTATAAGATACAGGGTAAGTAAGTTGCAAGAATTACCCCCAAATACCCACTTCAGTGCACCTAGACTTTACTAGTGATGCATCATCATAAAAGGGTTCTCACTCTATAGACAACTGCAGCACTGCAGGACAGCAGAATTCATCATAGGCAACAAACTTCCAGACATACAGGACATCTACCAGTACCATTGCCTGAAGAAAATCCAAAAGATCTGGTTGGACATTAGTCACCCAGCACATGGCCTGCTCACCATACTACCATCAGGCAAGAGGGACCGCAGCATCCAGGCTAAAACAAACCAGCTAATGAACTCAGGGCTACATGCACGCAGACATTTACAACGACTCCCATTAACACCATGTAAATTTCACCAAAGACTGCAATGATGTCATCCCAGACTGTCATGGACTGACTCAGAACAGCAGCAGGTCATCTTCAGTGACGAGTACCACTTTTGTCTTGGTGGAGACGACCAACTAATCTGTGTGGGGAGGCACAGTAGTCAGCGCCAAGATAAATAGTTTGTTGTCATGTGTCACACGTCCAGAAGGCCTGGTGTCACTCCACCTCCACCCCTACCGCAAAATCTGCAGGAACTGTGTGTATATTGCCCATATCAGTCTAAATTTATCATCATTTATTGTTTCTGGTAACCTTTACCTTCCTTCACCGTAGCACTGCAATCCCACACTTCCTTCTGGGGGCAGCTATTCTTTGGATGATGAGTGTAAATAATTAAATCTGTGGTTCAGTCTGGCATTAGTCTTACAGCACTGATCTCAACTAGTCATGAGCCTCTCTTTTCCATGCTAACTAGTACCAGGACACTACAAAATACAAGGTAAGTAAGTTGCAATAATACCCCCCAAATATCCACCTCAATGCACTGCGTATATTCTTTACTTCGGATGCATCATCAGAAGGGGGTTCTCACTGTATGGACAACTGCAGCACTCTCTCGCTCTCTCTCTCTCTCTCGTACACCTGGTGCACCTAGAATAAACACTCTCTCTATGAACTTCCAGTGTAATAATGTGACCGCTGTGATTAAAGCAGGCTGAAACCGGTCCTACTGAGTCTGATGTGCAAGGTGGATTAGTGCACCATTTCTGTGGGTGTGCATTACATCCGCTTTGTCCTCCAGGTCACACATCTGAATCCCCTGTAGCCAGGAAAGAAGTACAACAATCTGGAGCGACAAACTAAAGTCAACAATACAAGGAACACAAAGAGCGAGAGAGTGTGGGAGACAAAGAGAAAGAGATGAAAGAGGACATGGATCATGTTCCGTATGTATGCTCACCCTGCATATGTAACATATGGGCAAATCAAAGTGTAGCCTACTGTCTATAGGCAACCGCATACCATCCTATCAGCATACCATCAAACATGTGCTTCTTCTTTTTGCCATTCACAAAACAAGCAACTAAGCGTTTGGAAATCCTTGAAAATTAAAGTATTATCTCCAGATTCAGATGCTTCAAGACTGATGTAGCTTTGAAGGGACAGTACATCAGTATTTGAAAATTCCTGCCCAGTGAAATTATAACCAGGTTATAATTCTCGCTGGTGGTGATAGTAACCAGACGTCTGAGGAATTTAATACGTCTAAATGTTCGCTCTCAGAAAATCGTTGCATTAAACGGTTAATAATTTGCTGCCTGATGTCTAGGACATTTTTTCAGGAAACATTTTTTCATGAAACGGCTACATTTGAGTCAAAATAACGCAACGCCTGGTTCCTCTCCCACCGCTGTGAAGAAAGTAAGTCAGTAAGCTTCCCTGCAATAAACCGTTTCCCAGCAAAACACTCTCTTAAAGGAGAATCAGAGTTCTACATTTCTGCATAATGGCAACTTTGAGAAAGTCTTTAAGTTGTATACACGCAAAAGTTCCTGTTGGTCAGATCTGCCTGATTTTCATTCACCGCTTTCTGCATTCCCACTGACATTGCACCCAGCATACTGTTTCATATGTGTGAAGTTCCACAGGCTGGTCCACCCTACAGTGCCACACAGTGGCCACCGCTGGAACACCAGGCTCAGCCAAACACATTGATCAGACTGCTCTGCAAACTTGCCTTTACATGGATACTCTGATTTAAAGCACATTCTACATACAAGAACGTATGTGTGTACCTGGACTGCTATACGTGCAATTATATCAAAAGCAGAGTAACATGCATTAAGACCAGCCCAAATAAAAACACAGAGAACGGAGCATCTGTATCGATCGCTGTGTCCACCAGAGGAAATAAAATCCTTCTCTATATCACATACACATAGGCAAGGCTGGGGGTGTCCTAGGTGCTGGCAGTAGAGGAAGGCAGCCAAACGCAAGCTTGTGTAATAAAAAGACCCTTGATCCTGAAGTATCACATAACTGGAGTATGATTGCTCAGTTTCAAATAAACAGTGGCAGTCAAATAAAACGGTGGCTGGGTAGCCAGCTCTCTAACTCTCTCCCCCTCTCTCTCTCTCTCTCTCTCTGCTGTAGTACCACATTACCGGGGTGATTTCCTCCGGAGGTACACCTGTGAAGGCATGTGCAAAAGCCCTGCAAGAAAAATATTGTGTTCTATAAAACTTCTCCATAATCGGGCCAGGTGCAATAAATCCGGGGGCAGAAATATTAAGTGGGGCCGATATTTCCTGGCCCCTCTCCAGCCCTCCTAGTAAAAATCACCAGTCGTCAAATGACCTCAGTGCTTAAGACATATATCACGCAGCACCCCCCTCCCCATCGCCAGCCCCCACCACCACCACCACCCCATATGGAGAAAAAAAGGAATGAATAAAGGAAAAAAGCTGAATGCATGCAATGAATTGCCTAGCCAGGCTAAATGCATAATGCTTATACACAAATACAGCTCATATATCTACTATCTTAAATGACCAGTGAACCTCCTACACGTGTTTTCTGATGGTACCCCATCCACCAAAGCCAGATTCTAAATTTCCCTCTTTATATCTAAATATATCCATCATAAAACAATGTCTCAGGCAACTGGACGCATATTCATAACTATATCAAGCTAGAGGCATCAAATGGTTTAGACGTCTGGTTCCTATAGCCGCTGTTGAGAAATATTCGGACCCCGTATTTTTCCTAAAATGGAACACTTTGCATGAAATCACTATGAATGATTATGATTAGTCCTAATGATTTAATTATACAGGACGTTTTGGGTGGAAAATCGGTGGGATTCTACTATAAAGAGCCGATATGATATTGTTTATTTTTGCATGAGGTCCACATAACTATTGTATGGTTTTGTGTACGACAAGTGGTCATAATTCACTTTTACACATTGATTCTCCAAGCTTTCCTCAATTGTTCTGAAATTAAACTGTGTCTTATGTAAATGTCCACTATTCTGATTGGCCACCCTGTTTCAGAATGCATGGGCTGAAATGCTCCTTATCACTTGTAACAGTGTTAATGGGCGGGGCTAAACTGCTGAATATTGTGTAGTGTCCTGCTACTAGCTAGCATGGAGCCATGGACGCATGCAAGGCACAGACACACGTCAAGCCCCCTGGGAGAAAGTTAGACACACAGAAAGACACTTTAAATATTATAAATGGTTGTGACTGTTAGCTTAAAGCTGTATATGCATGCTTATTGGGCTGTACTGTGCTGGACTGTGGGCTGTTTGGTGGGATGGTGCTACAGTGTTGGCGCTTACTATCAATGAGAGGTGTATGGCATTGATGACCTGCTTGCTGTCCTAGCTGCACTGGCAGTACTGATGCGCCGCTGATGCTGTGTTCAATAAAAGAGCATTTGCTCATGTCCCATGTTTTCTCATTCTATGCCAACGCCTCAATATGTAAACATGTAAAATAATTCACCTATGACTGAAACGTACTTGGGAGCATGTAATATCTCCACAAGCACCAATAACAGCTGCACGAACCGGACAAGGTTCTAAATGTAGGCCACATCAGTGTTCAGCCACTCTTGCATCAAAGAATTGTGCAGTTGAGCCAGATTTGGTAGATGCCTTCCCTGGTACAGTTCTGAGGAGAATTTCCTGTAGACTGGGATTTTAGCCACTGCTGGCAGAACCGTATGAGCGTACACTTCCATAAACCTGCAGATTCAGTTACTTCCTTCACACTATGGTCTTTGGTAAACCCAAATGCAATCACTCCTTTTAGCCAATCATTAACATCTGCTTTGGAGCCATTTTCCACACATGGAATGAGACATTCACTGCACCTCTTCTCAATCTATGGATCCCGTCACTCACACCCTGCAGGGACTTGTGGCCCAATCATCCTAGTGCAATGCCATCTGCAGGAGCCTGAAATTACTACCACCTTAAAAACGCAAGGTGACTCATTTTTTGTCTGGTGAGCTTATGTTTACCTCATATTTCCATTTACTGACCACATGGTGTAGAGAGTGAATGAAACTTTCCATGTTATGGGCCCTTTAAGAAAGGTGATCTTTATTCGCCCCATGTCACTCGCTATGGTCGTTTGCTGTGATGATGTTCTGGATAAGGACAAACGCATTACACCAAACTTATCCCAATGGCATTTTCAATATTCATTAGATACCAAATTATGCAAAGCAGGCTTATGGAAGACAGTAAAAGCATTTATAAGGGAGAGACTGCAATTATCCATGACTTATAAAAGCAGAGAGTGCGGCACAGGCAGCAAGTCAGAGACTCTCCCAAGGACATCAGAGTGAGATTTCTGTTATATATATATATATATATATATATATATATATATATATATATATATATATATATATATATATATATCTTTCT
>CM067486.1:29882974-29904461 GCA_034552555.1 Semaprochilodus insignis | reverse complement strand
AACTAATTTACTATAGAAGGAAATAGTGCTTGTATACATTCATAAAAAGACACTCGCCAGTCACAAGTGCATGTGTACATATTTCTGTACTGTGGTCTATTTACCCACAAAGTCAGGAACAATATGTTTTATCTGTTCAGTGATGCTTTGATGTGTGATTGTCAGTCAGTGTTTGCATTAACCCCATCCTGCTTCACCTGCCTTCCTCCAAGTGGTCCTTGATGTAGTCAAGGCCTGAAATGGACATTTACGTGGATGCTAAGAACCCATGAACAATCTTGTTTCGTTTTGACAAGTTAGGTTTTTACGTGCACATAAGCTGAAAGGAACGAGAAATTTCAGATTAATGTAGTGGAGTGAACGGTCAGATATTTGAGTTTGAAATGTCGTGTAGTTAAAGCACGTCCAAAATGGAAATACTTCAGTAAAGTACAAATACACTAAGTACAGTAACTAATTACATTTATTACTTTATTACTCTCCACCCCTGCAAATTACAGACTAATCAGCTGTTTTAAGTTCATGCACTGCATGTGCATCAGACTGAATATTTATGTTTTATATAATAAAAGTCCCCCTGTTTTTCAAGCTGTGTTGAAACTGACAGGTTTCATAGCTTATTTTTGTTCAACGCAATGCCTGCAGCTGATAATGAGACAAGACTAAAACTCTCTACTAAAGACACAAGACTTGTCTCTCATTTGAGACTCCGCTCGGCATGAAGCCACTTGTGAACATCTCCGGATTGGAAATGACAACCACGAATTTGCATGTTATATAAAGCTGTAAAGCTTGTCCAAAATGGCTTTCTTGGAAGAGCCTGGGGTGGGGGACTGACTCCCTGGGACTGGCAAATCTACCCCACACTATTACCTTGACCCCTCCGAATTCCAGCTTTAGTCCCATCACTATTCGCACCTGTATGCATTTTAGGAGGAGAGAAGAGGCCACGCAACAGCACTTGTATGCTCTCTGGGCGCTAACGTGATTGATGATCATGGGAGGCGAGCGGTGAAAATACTGCTAGCTCCAGCTATTTATAAATACCAGCACTAGCCGTACCCCTGCAAACTCTGCTTTCGCCCACACCGCATATGCATGGCACTATTAATAGATTCCAAGCTGTACAGGAATATGTTTAATCGTGACAAAAAAAAAAAAAAAGAAAAAGAAAAACGCTCCATTCGGAGTAATGTTTGACAAATGCTGACTACTGTAGCGGTGATGACGGCGCGGTATCGTCAGTGCTGCGCTTTTCCGGCCATGGGCCGCTTGTTGAAAGTGCGATGGCATGTTCAGATTGCTAATGTTCCATAAAATCTTTAATCTGTTTCCATATAAGATGAGGAGGATGATGTATCGCCCGTGTCAGATAAATCAATGATGAATGATTGTGCGCATATATAAGCTCCGTATCTCAGCGGAGCTGGTTTTACTCGTGTATGAGCCTGTAGATTGTTTTGTGCATGTGTTTGCACATGCCTGCATGTTTGTGGAAGCAGCCCAGTCCAGCATACTGTTCAGTGAACCTCCCTTGATATTCTAAATCCCTGTATATATATATTTTTTCCCCAGATGTGGGGTGGGCTTGTTTTGGCCTGAGGCACCCCTGACCTTTATGGGGTGCGGCCAAATTTAGGCTGCAGTAACAGATCTAAAAATCAATTGCAGTGCACGGAGCAACATGACTGCTGGAGCAGCAAGGTTGGCTGTTTGTTGACCTAGATCTCCCCTCAGACATGAAATAGGTAAAAATAAGCCCTTTAGTAAAGTGTATGTGTGTTGCAGGGAAAGTGAGCGAGGAGCCTTATGCAACTCTGCCAGTAACTTACATAAAATAACACAAACAGTTGTGAGTTAGTCATCGGCCTTGTCATTCTGGAAGGCTGTGCAATCTCAGACATGGTAGAACTCCCTCCCAACTCCACACTTTCCACTGAGATACACACTTGCCGGGCCTAATTTAGCTAACGCCATTTGTACAGCGCCAGTTCCTAGACACAAATATCTAAAGGTCAGCACTGGGACACCCATTCGTTATCTGGCTTAAATGAAAACAAGTCTTTTGTCAACACCTCACCACTACCAGCTATATTCTGAATTAATAAATAAGTCTGTTAACAGGCAAAAGAAACAACACTTGCTGTTTTGAACTTCAAGTTTGATATATGGTATTTTGCAAAAGTCAAATATCACCCTTCATTTGTTGGAAGGGGACGTATTATGCTCATTTTCAGTTATCAAAATTTTATATTTGGGGTCTTCTAAAATGTGTGCTGTACATCCTTATTCACCCTCTGTCTGAAACGCTCTGTTAGAGCTCCTGTGTCTTTAGGCCTGCCTCCTGGTGAGCCTAGTGTGGTTTGATTGGTCAGTTCAGTGACTTTACTCTGATTGGTCAGCCACCAGATCGCCATCCTATTACAAGCTATGGCTGTTCTTACAATGGTGTCAGTTCTACGGTATCAGTTTAAGTCAGAGTCCGATCCTGAAAGTCTGGGAGAAGTCTAGAAGTTCGTAGGTCCACCTCAGCAAGCTAGACCGAAGCAGGACTGAAGCTCTCTGTGCTTTGTGTGAGGGTGTGCCAAGCTTGCCAGTAGGCTGGTCATAAAGCTTAATGGGTCCCCTGTAATTTCCAGTCATAATGGCCACTAAGAAGCAAGTTATTCAAGCATATTTACATATCTACAGCATCTATTATGTTTCGAATATTTGCTTTCGGTTTTCCAAGGAAATCTGCACGGACCCTTTTCCACACCTCCAGAGTTCATTCTCGTAAATTGATCTGAGTAAAACCAAGCACATTCAGTGATGCTGAGGTCTGAACTCTGGGTTGGACAGGTCATTGTTCTGAGAACGCTGGCAGCTTCTTTCCCTTTCCTTCTGCAAGTGAATTATTTCATATCTAATCTCTTTAAAAATATCTCCTGGAACAATAAAGCTGATGAAGTCAAATGCGACATCCAAAGACATTGCACATACAAGAATAAATATCTTTTGTATGCTGCATGCTAGCAATGTTCCACAGAGATGGAAGTGAATGGCAAACAGCCATGCTAACTACAACAATAACTCTTCTCTACATGGAAAAATGGATCAATAATCACAGAAGACATTTAGTGGTATATTTGTCATTATGCATTTATTTCACAAAGTCTCCAAAAAGATCAGGTTTAAGTTCAAGGCCGGATGCCGGAGCTTCTGAAAAGGATATAATTGCTCCAGCGCCCTCACTGAAATGGCACAACGCTACCCTTCCAGGAAATGTGAAAATGAATCTGTAGCATGCAGCATTCCCAAGATTTATTCTTTCATGCACAACGTTCTTTGATCAACCTGAGAGGGTTAATGATCATTTGGACACCTTTATAAGCTCAATGGACTATGACTGAAACTTATCTAATAGTGTGTAACACAAGCATGAATAACAGCTGTGACTGGATTTGGCATGGACTAGACAAGATTCTGGATGTAGGCCACATCAATGTTCAGACACTCTTGCCTCAAAGAATAGCGCAGCTGGGCCAGATTTGGTGGATGTCTTCGCTGGCACAATTCCGAGGAGAATTCCCTGTAGACTGGGATTTTTGCCACCCCGGTAGACCCGTATGACCGTGTACTTCCACACACCTGCAAATTCAGCTACTTCCTTCACACTGTGGTCTTTGGTCATGACCAACCACACTCACTCCTTTTAGCCCATCATTAACATCTGCTTTGGAGCCATTTTCTAAACATGGAACGAGACATTCACTGCACTGTACCACCTCTTCTCAATCTATGGATCCCGTCACTCACACCCTGCAGGTATTTATAGCACCATCATTCTTGTGCAGTGCCATCTGCAGGAGCCTGAAGTTACTACCACCTTAAACATGCAAGGTCACTAATTTTTTTTGTTCAGTGAGCTTATTATATCTGCTTATTAAGCCTATTTCGTTTAGCCCCAGCCTTTCAGGATTAAAAATACAGACCAATCAGGAGAGAGGTCATTTAAATACATCAATAGCAAAGTTCCAGTGACAAAAACAGCCTGTTCAACTCTAAAAGTGGAAGGGATGTTAGCCTCAGAGAGAAGGCCTTTCTCAGCTATGATGGTTAAAGACAGACATACCAGAGTACATCTGCATTATATAAATAACTGCTGTGAATGGTACAGCAAACGTCTTCCCTGAAGGTGGCCAGTAGTTTCAGTTCAATTGATTAATCAATGTGTTCCATTAACACAAACACTGGCGCTCCTTCTTCAGCTATACATAACACTCCAATGGACCAAGCATTACAAGCTATCAGAACATAACATGCAAAACTCTACCAATGGACTTCAATCAGCAGCCACAGTATTCCCTCAGGCTATTATGAAGATGCAAGACTGGTAAATTGAGTTTCAAATGAAGAAATGAATGCAGCAGGATGGTAGAAGTGAATGAAGATGAGTGGTTCAGAGGTGCTAAGTGGGGATGTCTTTGGAGATGAAGGCAAAGACACAAATTAGGCACTATTTACATAGAGAGAGGTGAAAGAACAGCCTCTCAGATGCAGATCTGAATGATTGGGGGGGTAGAGAGAGAGAGAGCAAGAGAGTAGAGAGAGAGAGAGACATAGAGAGAGCAAGAGAGAGAGAGAGAAACTAGACACAGAGAAAGAAAGAGCAAGAGAGAGACAGAGAAAGAGAGAGATAGGGGAGAGAGAAAAAGAACATGAGAAGAAGGGAGAGAAAAGAGAAAAGAAGGAGAGAGAGAAAGAGAGAGATAAAAAGAGGAAAGGGGAGAAGGACGAAAGGGGAGAGAGGACAGAGATTAATAAGACAGAGAGAGAAATTGATGAGAAAAGGTGAAAGACAGTGAGAGAAGAGAGAAAAGAGAAAGAAAAACAAAGAGACAGAGAGAACAGAAAGAGAGATATACAGAGACGAGAGGGAAGCCAAGTGGGAGAATGATAGAGATGGGAGAATAAAGGAGAGAGAGTAGGAGAAAAGGAGCTACAATAAAGACAGAAATAGAGAGGAGACAAAAAAAAGAGAGAGAACAGACAGAGCGAGGAGAAAAGGGGAGAGGAGAACAAAAGGAGTACAAGGAAAAACAAAGAGGGGGACAGAAGGAGAGAGAAAGGAAAAGGAAAAAGTAAAGGAAAAAACATGACCAAAAGAGAGATGGGGGGAGAAAGAAGAGAAAGAGGAACAATCAAACAAAAAAGAGAAAGAACGATAGAGGGGAGAGACAGAGAGACGTAGTAGGGAAAATGCTAAAGAGAAAAAAGAAAAAAAACAAGAGAAATAATAAAAAAAAAGAGAACAGCTATAGAGAGGAGACTAAAAGAGGAGGGAGAGAGAGAGAGAGAGAGAGAGAGAGAGAGAGAGAGAGAGACTCTTATAGTATGTAATGGGAGAAGTGAATTTGGAAGCTGCAGTGATCTCCAGTGAAGTACACCTCGGACAGAGTCCAGCTTGTGCTCCATCTCCACTGTTATATCACAGTGACATCCCACGATTCTCTGCACTCTCAGTGGGCGCGTGTGAAGATGTTCCGAAGACGACCGTTTCAGTCTCATGATGTATCTAACGCGAACTATTCGAAAATGCGAGATCAGATGTGGACTGGGATACAGACCAGGTTTTGTGCTGAACCTGCTCTATGTGTCTGAAAGTACTTGCATACTGTACAGACTGTAGCACAGTGTGCTTATAAGGCTACACAACACCGACATAAACCTTTCCTGACAACTGACATAAACCTGTGCAAACATTTGAAAGCCTTAATCCAGCAAGCATCAGCCATTTATAGCCTGTAGGGCAAAATGACATCAGAACTGACCAAAGCTGGCTCTTTTAAACAAATGAGGCTTTTTTTTTAATGAGCCTTTATAAATGTTTATGTAGGTTCATGTCTGTTGTCGTAAAGACATGAATCAGTGAACTGTTGCTGTATGGTTTTTCAGCTAATGTACAGTATCATCATTAATACAAAGCTGTACTTCAGGTTTCTGAAGTGTGATGTCTCTCATGTATATAGATCATAGACTGAATTCCCAACAGACAGACCCGGCAGGCTTATTTTTACAGCTCCGTAACACAGCAGACAGGCAGAAGTGCATCAGCAGCATCACTGAGTTACAGTTCACACCGAGCGCCTTCTGGTTCGATAAACGCTCCATGCGCAGTGACACACCGCGGATCTTAATCCGGTGGAACACTCTGGCAGAAACACGCACACGATGGCCACCCTGCATGACATACGCACGGTAGTCAAAACACAGCGTCCGTTGGAGCGGGCACCGGGAGAAAGCGTGACTGGTAGCAGATGGACAGAAGAAGAGGTGTTTTTTTCCCCAAAGCGAATATCTCATTTTCAGTACGGATACTATACTTTCACATGTTTGTCTTCTTGTGCGAGCTAAAAGAGGAAAGCCTGGTCATTTCTACAGTATAAACAGGCACGGGCACACATGCAGAAGCTGGGGCGTGCCTGGTCAACTTGCATGCTTCGTTCATATTAGCATATAACATCGTGGCTGTCCAAAGAAAAAAACATTCCCAGTTTTGTCAATTTTTACTTTTATGCGTCATTTGAACACAGCAGCTGCTCTTTACACTGGGTGGAAATTTCATGATGAATGGACCCACAGAAATGGCCCAAAACAAAAACTAAAAAAGTCTGGTTCCATTGACTTACATTAAAGTTAAATTGGGTTTTTGCCCTCTCCTGTAAAGTTGCTATTTTGGAGATACTTGTTTGCCTTTGGACAGCGACAATATGCAGGATGCATGCTTGTACATCTTAAGAAGTCAAAGTCACTCTGTGTTGTGGCATTGTCTCATACAAAGATGAACATAGCAGATAAGCGGGCAGCTGTTCTGAAGTCATTCGAGAACTGTGCGTTGCTGTTTCCCCACCCCGAATCTCATGATTAGCCCAGGACCTCTATGTCCTCATAGTTAGTGACAGCCATATTTGCTTTAATGTTAAATGAAGCACCAAAGACAAGCCTACTCAGTGGAGTGAAATAATGCCAAATGATCTGCCATTACGGCAGAGCGCCCACCCTGTCGCACTGTTTGACTGAATGTGCTTGTGTATGAGGATTTGAGGATGAGGGAGGAATGAAAAGTAGCTCCTGTCCATTCTAAGTATCTACTACAGGGGTTGTCCGTATTTCCCAGCATCTAATGTACTAAGAAAAAAGATACAATTCTGATTATTGGTAAACGCTATCAATAATGTAAGGATCCTGAGTGGCACAACTGTCTATGGTCTATTAGTCCCATTGTCAGGAGATTCTGCGGTGCCACAGCCATGCATGGCTGGGAGTGTAACTGAGCATAACTGGCCTCACTCTTGTTAAGAGGGTGGGCAAGATGACTCTCCCTCCTCCCCCTGCCGCCACTTAGTGTGACGCTAGCCAATGTGGAGGTCTGTTACAGCCACTTCACACTGGACGTGTCTCTAAAGGGCTTTTAATCATCCATCTGACCAAACAGATAAGCTTCCAATTTACACCACCAGTCAAAAGTCTAGACACATTTAAATAAAAGGATGTTGCTGGTGATCTTAAAGACTCCACAGGCTTACACTAAACACTTCCAACTGATGAGATGTCTGAAACAATACATATCCTGATATACCATATTTCTGCCATATCGCAACCTCTAATATATATTTTATCTCTGTTACTTGCACAGTTTAAAAGCTCTATAGTTCTCCTTTCAGTTTTGTGAATATTTATGATGGACAGACCAATAGAATTAGTCCAAAACTGCTTAGAAAAATCCTCCTGTAAAGTTCCATTTTGGAGGTTTTTAAGATGGACTGTATTTCCATGAGTGCTGTTTTATAGTTTGATGTCTTCACTTTTATTTTAAAGTAAAGCATTAAGATAAAAATGAGGAAACCTTCTACGAGTAGCCGCGTCTAAACTTTGGACTGGTACTGTAATCAGTGTTTCAATGCATGGTGGCCACACCAGTCACTTATCTGTGAAAATGAGTCTGTCCAACCTGCTGTGTTTCTTGCCCACTTTCTACAGCTACAGATTATAACTTACTAGTAGTTGCTGAGCAGCTCCTGTGCTGTGCTAACCATGTGTGGAGGCTACAGATATGATAAGGACTTTATCTGACATGTACAGTTGTTTAATCCGACTTTTTGATCTGGTTTTGAGAAAAACTCTTAAAAGTAAATAAATAAATAAATAAATAAATAAATCAAAATTTCCCCTTTATAAATGAATGGGGTGGAAAAGTACACGCCTATTTACTGTACTTCTGCTTCTACTTCCAATCCCTTTTTGGCCCCACCCCAACCCTACTGTTTCCTTTAACCCACAGCCACCAAACTGCATGTACTCACTCAGGGCAGATCTCTAAACTCTAATCCTCAGAAATACTGATCGGCACTCCTCTATGTGTTGTTTATTCATCCCTTGTTCCTCCCATAGCAACCATAGCCCAGCAACAGCCTAGCAGGAAGTGGGAACCATTTAAACTGCACAAGTTTTCTTCAGGAAATACACTTTTCTAGTTATGATTTCATCACAGAAGAACAGACTCTGATGTTAGTGCTGTCAAATTAAAAGATTTAGTTACAAAAAGCAAAAGATGAAAAAACAGCTGATATTACTGGCTGAAGCATTTGCATGTAGGGACTTCAGGGAATGTGGATTGGACTTGCCATCACTCACCTTCATGGTTGCTTGTGTATTAAGTGCGCTATACTTCGGTGATATTGACATGTGGCATAGCATTAGGTGAACGAAAAGAAATGTCAGATAGCATTCTCCTCCAAGCGTGTTGAACTGCCTACTGGCGTTGCATTAGCAACACAATACTTTCTAAAACTGTAGTTCAAAAACTCCTAGCAAGCCTCCTAACAAAATCTAGCAAACCACCTGCAAGATGCGGCAGACCACCAAAATGGTCCCCATCAGATAAGCATTGGTTATAGTGAGAGAGAGAGCAAGAGAGGAGAAAACCATGCATTTAGAGTCAGATCACATAGCGCTGTGTTCCTATCTGGGTGAGCGAGAGTGAGTGAGAGAGCAGCATTGAAGGAGTGTGAAGAGACATGCAGGCAGTTAGAGCATGTCAAGCAGAAAGCCTATCGGTAGGGCTGGACCCCCTCTCTGTGCCCAGCTGAGGTGCTGAGCATGGGGGAATCGGCTCAGGACACGCAGAGAAGCCACGGCGAGCCACAGAGAGCCGCGGGGAGCCTTAAACCCTGAATCAAAGGCTGCCGCTCTCTCGCTGCGAGTGTTTACTCTGTCTAATGCCCCACAGCTTCCTCCAGCACTGGGCGTGTGACAAGACAACATGGCAATTCATTGCAGTGATGCTCGCACACCACTAGGGGAGCTAATCAGGGCCGAGAGAGATCTCAGTGTAGAACGTTTTTTGTTGCTCACCTTAAAATACATATTTTTCACGTGGCAACAAACAGCAGAAGTAGTTTCAGTCAAGGAAATTAATTGATTAAAATGAAGTAAGGCAACAGTTCAGATGACGAAAAGCAGCATTCCTTATCGATCCACACTTTCCGTTTATACAGTGTCGCTACAATAGATGTAGTCTCCACTCTGGCCTTCTTGGGTTCCATAAAAGTGTCTGCAATGGTGGGATTGAGTGGAGCGCAATCCTGCTCCGTTTTACACAATTGCGCAGCGGTATCCCAAAACGCTTGACCGCCAGCTCTAAAATCACCATCTCCGGTTTAGCACCGGCACATATTCGGTCCTTATATGGTCCCCTCTGCAGTAACTAACAGAGCTGTCAGCAGAAATGTTTGCCTCAGCAAGGTCAAATTGGCTATATCCTGGGAAAATGGATATCGGAGCGCAAAAACAGAAAGAAAGCCCGAAAGAAAGTGTGGACTATTTCTGAGCTCTGTCATTTGTATGTAGGTACCCAGTGAAAGTGGCTGGTTTTTACTCGAACAATCATTTCATGTCTGTATAAACAGAGGCAGGATTACTGGTCCACAGAATAAGGCTATTTCTGGAACATTTCAGGCAGGCGTTATATAACACTTGAAGCTTCCAGTAAAACTTGAACATCCTGTAATAGGAAGGTTATATAGAATTAATTACTTGACTGAAAATGTGCAAAAATGAAAAAAAAAAAGGGAAAAATGGAAATTGGATTGTGGTCTACTGCTGCCCTGTGCCACAGTATCATCTTAATGTCTTGATTTTACACTAATGAACAATAGTCTGCAACAATCTGTCGAGTGGCAGTCACTGCCGGACTCTATTCATAATTAGATCTTAAAGCTAGAAGACTAGCATGCAAACAACATAATGTATGAGCCAGTTTTATTGAGGGAAGAAGACTTTCTAGGTGGAATTCCCACTGTCCATTTAAAGTATACTTGTTTTACAACAGTAGGAAAACAGTAAATATATAAATGATATATATATATATCAATATTATGCTGCAAAACAACTATATTATATATAGTNGTCTGAAGGGGTTTTACGTTCTAACAGGAGCATCAGCTGAAAATCAAAACGGCTAAAACGATCACCTTTGGGCACCTTTGATTGTAGCAAAGCACCGTTAGCAGCCAAGATTAGGTGTAAAGCAATACCATATAGTATGTGATAGCACCACAGGACTTGTAGTTTAGTGCAAGACTAGGCTTATTTTAAGTCCAGACAGTGCGTCCTCCACATCAAACACCAGCATCGTGCTCCCTATCAATATTTAAACGTGGCGAGTGTAGGATGCAGAAGGCGTGATTATACAGCTAAACTAATATCTAAATCTTTGATAATTCAATATGCAAACATTCTGGAATGAAACTGGCCCAATATATATATATATATATATATATATATATATATATATATATATAGTACTGTATTAATTGTGTATATATTAGGCTACTAGACTTCAAAAAGGTGACATTTCACATCCATGGCTATCATCTGGTTTAGAACTAGGGTGGCCACATTCATAACCCAAAAAGGAGGACATCATAAAGGGAGGGTGGGGGTGGGGGGTCGTTCACGATACTAGAACAGAAGTAAAGTCATAACCTAACCTATATAACACATAAATGAGTACTTTACTCACCTAATTGGGTGGAATGGATGACATTCATAGTCAGACGGGAGCTTATTAATTTACTAGCATTTAGAGGGCTGACCTGCGGTTATTTACAACTATCACGTACGTGCAGCGTTATTTCATTTTAAAGCCTCAGTGGTAACAAAGATCCTAAAACCCCTAAAGCAATTTGGTTCAATCCAGATTGTTATTACGTGTGGTATACAGGAAGATACAGCCATGTGAGACTTCCCGTTAGTTAGGCCTTCAGGAGCTGGAAATATAGATTATCTTATCTTATAGTATGTTAATGCCTGTTAAAAGATTCAAATAAACACATATCATTACAAGCTACAATGTCTGTAACTAATCTAGAATGGCCAAAAACTGTTTATGTGCACCAGGATTAGCTTAGCACTAACGTGCCATTAAAAAATCCATAAGATGTGCTAGCAAAAATGAACATGATCGTAAAGGTGTTTTGCCCCCCAGGTTTAGATGCTGATTACTGAGCTGACAGTCTGGCTTCAGCAGTTCATCAATTATTACTACATCTTTAGCATATGAGTTTACTCCCTACAAAACTACTGAAACAGCATTAGTGATATTTCACTGCTTCAGCTGGCTGTCACGCAGCTAATCGCTAACTGCCTTGACAGGCCCAGGCCAGTTTCACTGTCCTGAATTGTCTCCGTGGTCCGGCTGTATCCAGGGTTGACTGCCTGCTTTGATCCAAACTAGCGCTCTGCACTCCCTTCCCTCGGCAACCCTGCTAGAGACTCAATTTGCTGGAGATTAGGGGAAGGCTTTGGCCAGGCCAGAGGCCCGTTAACGCTCATGCTCTCTGTCTCGCTGCAGCTCAGCCAGGCTGGCAAGGGGGACCGTCATTCAACCTGTCTCTTCCCCTGCCCTCTGGCTGCTCTATAGGCCTGTGCATGTTCAGGCTGTTGCCAACCGGAGGCTGTCTCAGCTGCTTCATATCAATTACTCTCATCCAGGCCTATTTCTCTTTGTTCTTGACCTCATTTCTTTGCTCAAATTAAATTCTAAAATTAATGAGCGCCACCTCAGGAACGAGCGCATCAACCGAAGCTAAACTAATGAAAGTGCACAGCGTGCACCTCTGGTTCAAAGGTAACGGCATCAACCTGGGGCGCAAGCTCAGCGAAATGCATCTGCTACAAACAGACAGATGTATCTCTGTGTCTGCATATCTCTGTATCTCAATTCATCCATGACCAGTGTACTATCTCCTTGAATGAGGTTAGATTGATATACCAAGAAATGAAAGCTACATTAACATCTGAAAAACAGATTTGTGATTACTCTCCAGTACTGCTGTTATTTTTCTTAACAATTAGCCCTTTACAAGAAAATACCTGTGAATTCCCATAAGGCATGTTGAGCATTCATTTTGTGACCAGTGAACTGTCTCCTCCTCCTATTATAATGTCTCTGAGATCGTTAGCAATATAATACAGTCCATGAAAACGTGGAATCAGTTGCTCAGAAATTAATATGTGGTGCTGTGTCCACAGCTAGGCTTCCTTGAGATAACCAACCTCTTATTTTAGTGTATTGAAGGAAGAACTACAAAAAAACGATCAGAAAATCGGGTAAGAAAGCCATGTTAACACTAGAATAGGCCTACTTGGCCACGTGAGCCGTCAGTGCCTTAAATTGCATGCAAAATACTAATAGTCAGTATAGGATGTTATTGGGCCCATATCAATAATTAATCAATAATTAAGACAGCCAATTGACTAAATAATTAATCTGTAACAAATTAGCTTACTCACTACAAGACTCTCCATTTAATGTTTTTGTGCCAACTCCAAGTTACTATGACCAAAATGCTGTACTAAATGCTTTATTAGGTGGTCCAATTTGTCCCAGCTCCCTTGAGTCCAAGGTTTTGGTTTCAGGTGCTCAAACAGACCTTTGCTTATGCATGTTGTTCCATGATTTGGTGAAAAGTAGCATATTTTAAGATCCCGGATCCCGTAATGAAGGATGTACCAATGAGGCCCTTGTCATACATTCTCAAGTGATCTGATCACAAGTGGATGGCAATGTATTTACACTGGTCATTTGCATGTCTTGACCATGGAAATGTGGCACTATGTAAAGCCAGGCACACACGGTGCAATTTTAGAAATCTTGGTGTTTGCTCACAGCTCACACTGCACATTTGAATGGCCCACCGTGTGCGGGGAAATCCTGCAATGTATGTACTCACACTGTGCGAAATTATTCTGTGCGACTCACATGATGCAACGGGTGCTCACAATGCACATGAAGTGCAACCCATACAGACAGCTCAGTTCTGTCCACAGACAATTTCCAATAAAGCTGTTTCGTTCAAAACAACACACTGCACGTCCGAGTCCTGAGCAATTACACTGGCTGACTCTCAAATGACTCCCTGCTTATACATAGTGCACCACATAGGATAAGTGGCTCCTGCAACCAGCATGTCTAATACACAGCCATTTGGGATTCAGTCATGTGTATACAATTCCATACTGGACTAATGTTTTGGTGCCAGAACTTGTGAAGTGCGCTACGTGGGGTGTTCAGATTCAGCCACTGACAAACCAACTGTGCTACAACAGCTTAGCTAACTTTACTACCCTGCACTGAAACTGAAAACCAGCCAAACTACAGAGACAATGTAAAACATCACTGCAGTACAGTCTGCATATACGGACGCTGGAACTGTATATATCGACTCTTTAGCCTGCGTTTATGTGTGTGCAGCTGGGTAGGAGCTGTAGTTATGACTGTTTGTTTGTAGTATTGGGTGCAACTTGGGTGCACAAGAGATCGTCTTGTGAAATCTGCTTAAGCTGTGAGACACGGGACCAACATGTCAGAAATGTATCCAATCGTCCAACTGCTCAATCAGAGCTTGCTTGGGCAATTAATCGGACATCACTTCCCCTCTCACACTGCACAGCAAACGACACCCGAGGATGCTGAAATTCGGCCTGATCATGAAATTTAGTCGGGTCCGACCAAATCGGGCTTTAAAACGTATACCTGGCTTAAATTAACATTGATAGAGATGATGAGTCCTCATTCATGTACATATACAAGATGCTGCACATGTTCCAACTGCATAGATTGCTAACAACATGTAAACAAACGGGAGATAAGTAGAAGACATCTACGCATCTATAGTTTGATTATGTGGTTGGATGGTCCTTCATGGTTGACACTTTAGCCCTCACAAAACCAATGTTATGTGGTCGTATGCTTTCTTGACAATCTATGGTTTAAGTGTCTGGAGCACAGTGCATCTTTGAGGCACGCTGGACACCCCACCCTCCCCTGACTCCTGCCCACTTACAACTGGATCACCTGAAACAAGTCACTGTCAGGGGTCCAAAAAACAATCACTAGGTTCTTTTTTTATTGTCGCCACTGAACTCTCCTAAACTCCACATTAAACTGTAGAACCCATATTGGCCAGGGCTTGTTGCAACTGTTTGAAGGCTGACCCAGTTGCTTCAAAAGAACTGTGCTCAGTGCCCAGTGCCCAGTGGCAATGCCCAAATGCACAAATGGCTTAAATGGCAGGGGTGCCAGACTGATGCCACAGAGCTGAACAAACTGCAAGGTCACATGATCTCTGGACAAAGCTGCAAGAAAAGCAACACTGATACAGATTCCTCTCATAGCACAAGCTATCGCTCTTGTTTTGATGTCAGAGGTGATTCATGGTGCAAACTTCCAGAAAGTGACACAAGTTATTGTTTTTTATGATGATAATAATACATGGCCAACATTCAGAGCTGGAGAGTTTCTGTGAAATGGGTTACGGACAGTAGGTCACTGTTTGGCGACGTATCTCGTACCCAGCCTCATTAACAACTGAAAAGCCCTCGCGCCAACTGCCGTCAGCTGAACTGCATCTAAACTACAGTTTCACACAAAAGCAGTAATAAGCGTGTTATATACAAAGACCATTAACGGCTCCAATTGTTTGTTTTATCAGTATCTCTCTCCTAATTTTCCCTCATTATTTTGCTCTGCTGTGGTGAACGTGTCATTAAACCTAAAAGGGAGCACAAGTACTTTAAATGCACATTCCTTTAGTTAGTGTTCATATAATATTTCCACCTTGCACATTTAGGACGCTCGAAACACAGAACTGGTTCGACTCGCTGAACATAAAATGTTTTGACTGCAAGGTTTCCTGCATCCAAAGGAAAGCTGTTTCTTAGGTCTACCTTCCTGTCAACAGCACCAGGCAACAAGACATCTGTCACAGTGTGGTGCTTAAGTTCCTAGATGGCATCAATCAACTAAGAGAAAGCAAAAGCAAGCTTTCCTGGGAGAATATATACAGTGCATTGGGAAATAACAGGAAATACATTCAAATTTAACATCGTCATGACTTATAAAGTCAATTATATCTTGATTTTGTTGTTGAGAAGTGCCTTTGCAGGATTGCCTTTAAATGCTTCAATGCATACAAGCTCAAATATGACATGCATTCACGTCTAGTTTTTCAGATAGAATGGTTGAAAATCAAACATGAGTATACCGTCTTTGAGAGGATCAGGGACCACCCTTTTCAGACCAGACCTTTATATCATTGAATGTGTTTGGGATTACGTGAGTTGTAAGAAACAGAAACTGCAACTAACTTCATAGACTGTGGTATAAGGTACAAGGTGTGGTAAAATATACCTGCAGACCTCTTTGAGAAACTGAAAGAAAGACACCCAAAAGAAATTGGAAGCTGGGTTGAAGGTAAAAAGGTGGAGCTGTGACTGAAACAGACCAAATAGCATGTAATAGCCCCACAAGCATGAATAACAGCTGTGACTGGATTTGGCATGGACTGGACAAGTTTCTGGATGTAGGCCACATCAATGTTCAGACGCTCTTGCTTCAAAGAATTGCACGGTTGGGCCAGATTTGGTGGATGCCTTCCCTGGCACAATTCTGAGGAGAATTTCCTGTAGACTGGGATTTTAGCCACTGTTGGTAGACCCGTATGACTGTACGCTTCCATACACCTGCAAATTCAGCTACTTCCTTCACACTATGGCCTTTGGAACGCCCAAATCCAAGCACTCCTTTATGCCAATCATTAACATCTTCCAACCCATTCTCCAGACATTCCAGGTATTCATTCATAGCTTGTGCTTTGAAGCAGCATTATGTGAGAATTGGTATTTGTGCTCTTGGGGTCCCTCTACAGCTGCAAAGTGTGATTCACTTTTACACCACTGCTACAAATACAAATTGCACTTTGTGCTCTGTTGGCGCACTACTGTACACATGTATTTGTATATGTGCAATCCAACTTCCCCATCACGCAGGCGTATGGACTGTATGGACAGTTTTGGCTGATTCTACATGTAAATAACTGAAATTGCAAAGGTAATCTGTAGCGTCCATATGCCTGTGTGACACACATGAATGCAAAGGGGAGTTGGATTCTGCAGTGGGATCATGATTTGGCACAACATCAGAAGAGAAAGAACCATGTCAATTTACAGGAGTCATTTTACAGGCTTTAATACAGGAGGCTCATTCGATGCAAGATTGACAAAGACTGACCATCCTTTTTTTTGCATGAGTTTCATGAATTTCTTTACATGCTGTCCTGAAACAGGTTAGATGACTTTTGGCACCTGGAAAAAACTACAACTCAGTGAGACGGGGATGTCACCAATAAAGTTACAGCCTATAGCACAATCCTTCTTTAATAGCATTGGCAGAAGCGAACACTCTGCTGAGGGATTGTCATTGTTTTCCCATTAGCTCCTTGCGTCTCTTTTAACTCTCACCAACAAGTAAAAGCCGGTCTGGGATTTATTCTGGTCTCTTGCTCGGTCACTCTCTCTTTCTCCTCTTCTTTCTTTTCTCCAAAGTCTTCTTTTCACAGCCTCTCCCATGATCAGAATACCAAGCTACCTTATAGCTATAGATATTGCTGAAGGCCCATAGTAGTTGGTGCGCGACATGGTGCCATAAAGCGTTCTCCAGTTTTTACAAGAGGTCTTGTGTCTGCTCTTCCAAAGTTACATAGTTCTAGCAGGTGTTCTGAGCCCAGATCGGCAATGACAGACACGCCATTCTCCCTATTATTGTCAGTGTACCAGCAAATTGATTTAGATTTTTAAGCTGTTTATAGTAAGATCACCACATAATGTTGCTTTATTGGTTATTCTGACTGGAAATGAAATGAATGAAGGGTGATCGCTGACGATTTGGAATAGCACTGTATGTACGTTTAACTTTTCAGTGTATATGACATTAACAGTTCTGCAATCTTGTAGCTCTTCATTATGACTATTATGCCATAACTTAATATACACACTGACTGCATCTTCTTAGAGGTAAATAGCTCCAGTTATAAAAGTTGGACATTTATGACCAGTGGAAGGAACCAGGAATAATAAATGATGATAAATTTAGACATGATATGGGAAATATTTATTGAGCTACACATACAGAAGTAGTGTCTCTCAGTATGGCGTTGGGCCGCCATGTTGGCCGACACAACATGCTAACATTCCTAATGGTGTCCTTTGATAATGCATCCCATGTAGCTTGAATATTCTCACACAGTTCCTGCTGATTTTGTGGTAGGGGTGGAGGTGGAGTGACACCAGGTCTTCTGGGTGTGTGACGCATGACAACAAAACGCTCATCTTGGCTCTGACCTCGGTGCCTCCTCACACAGATTCGTTGGTCATCCTCACCAAGACAAAAGCAGGACTCGTCACTGAAGATGACCCGCTGCCATTCTGAATCACTCCATGACAGTCTAGCACGACACCATTGCAGTCTTTGGTGAGGTTGACGTGGTGTTAAGGGCAGTCATCATTACGCTCTGAGTGCATGTAGTCCTGTGTCATGTAGGCATCTGGCAATGGCGCTGTCACTAACAGGATGACTCATGGAGGGCATTACTGCTTGCTGAATGTCCACAATCATGGCTGTTGGGTCAGTCAGCTACAGCGTTATGGGACATCCTTGCTTACGTCACAGCCAAGCATAAAACTCTGATCATTCGCATGTCTCACAATGTCAAACCTACCCACCAAGTCCCATTCCTGTCGGTTGATTCCTTCTGGGTTCCTTTTTTGTGCAACTACTTTTTTGAACCTATGCTTTTTTGAGTACTGATAAAAGAATATGTAATAAACCTTTACAGAGCTCGTATTGATTTGACCATTTTAGTCCATTTTCTCCAATGCAGCTACTATGCATACAGAAACAATTTCCAGAACTGACATACCGGGTACACAGTGTGTATATATATATATATGCTGAGTTGCTCTTGCAAAATATGAATCTTGCAACAAATGACACACATTGTTGTTGTTTATTAACGCCACTAAAATTGTAAATCATTGCTGTTCTGTGACACCAATACTAATATACTGCCTTAGCCAATATCACCCAGTATTAATCTTGTTTTTAGGAGAAAGCTGAAAAACTGCAGAGGCCGTGCATTTCCAGAAACTACAAAAAAAACTCTCAATCTGCTGCTTCATTATGGCCAGCTGATATGCTGTGCACTGCAGTATTGACCAGCCCATCACACTGGTGAAATCCACTGGATTAGCCTGCTGGTTCTGCTTATCTCCCCCTCTGAGGTCCTCCATCTCCGGAGACCGCTACAAGCCTGCTGCATGTTTTCGGCGAGGGCAGGGGACGGTGAAAAATGGTAATCTTTAGTTCATTTCTGCTAACCCAAAATGATCAAACAATGCCATGTGGTGCCTACCATGAGACAGAGAGACCAACTGTCCTGTGTTAGCCTGGACCTTGTTTTGATCAGATTCAGTTGAATGCAGTTACTGTCGATATGTGAAGGAAAGGTAAGGCCGGATGTAAATGTGAATGATGGTCAAGGTGTTCCATCATGTGTTTCCAGTTTAAAAGTAGGCAATGGTTTATAGGACCCAAATAATGGGGTTATAGATTATTCTCTCACTGAAAATAATGGTAGTGGACTCCCAGGTGGTCCATGTATCCACGCGTTGGCCTTATCACCACCATATCAGGAGTTTAATCCCCCCTCCCCACCCGACAGCATGATGCTAGCCAATCTGGGGATATGTTAGCTGAGTTAAGCAGTTTGTTTTCCCTTCTGTGTGTGTTGATCTGTCCAGTGTTGTTATGTTAGCAGCACTTGTCGTGGTGCTTCAAGCTTCATGCTTCAAGCCTGGTAGATTGATAGTATCATGTGATGGGGAAATTTGGGCATGTACTTAAACAATGGGAAAGAAAAAGGTTAGAATGGTACTTATTAAGCATAGTGCATAATAACAACAACATTGACAAAATCATTTCATAAACATATCAGACGTCATGTGCTGTCATGAGTTGTAATGGCAGATTATGAACAATAATATAACAGTGTCATCTTACGGTTTCCAGTTATTGTCAGGTCAAAATGTTTGATGACTGTTGCTAAGTGTAGTTTAGTTAGTTAGCATCTTCTCACCTGTCATAACAGTTGCCAGTAATGGAAACACTGCACTGCTATATCTGTCATGACAGCCATAGATGATACCTGCTCTGACATGAATATGGCATGGTTATGTCACGTTATGTCATGGTGTGTTATGTAGCAGGGTAAAGATTCCAGTCATGCATCTATAATAACAACAACAGCAACAACAAAAACAACAACAACAACAATAATAATCATAATAATAATAATTTCATTCATAAATATCTGGCAATGCAGATGCAAAAGTATTTCTAAAATGTATAAACTGGAGCATGAACAAATCCTAATATTTTAGCACAGTAACCCAGCATCACCTAAACATTCTGCCCTTCCTGAGTACAATAAACACATCAAATATTATGTCGGAAATTTCAACCAACTCTAAACACATGTCCCATGCGTGTATGGATATGATTATGATATTATTATGCATCCCTAATTTTTGTTCCAACTGCCAGGCTTCTCTAGGTCGCTCAAATCAGCAGCGGAGGTTTCCAGGTAGGACCTGACTGACCCACTTTGATTAGCATATATATCATTATGTATATATTCCGATGTGTTGCTGGCTGTGTTGTAGAGTGCCATATTCAAAAAGCAGTGTGAGCTGAAACACTCCTTATAACTTCAGCGTGAATGGGTGGGGCTAGCCGGGTGTTGTCCAGGCGGATATGCATGAATGTGTTGCTTTTACCACAGAAACAATGGATTAAAAACTGGCTGTGTTCCATAAATGGACATAAATTGAGGTCTTGACAGCGAATGGTATGTTTAATAGTGCTTACATCAAATTTCATTTTTAAAAAAAGCAAAGAAAGATTGCTTTCCCATGATGTAGCCCTTTTAAAGGAAGAATATTGAATCAGTATTGCAAGTGCCTCATGCAATATTCCCCAATGCAATGCAATATCAGTATTTGAAATGAAAAAGTGGTATAGTAATAATCCCCCCTTGTGCCGGATACATAAAGACATTTTATTCCACTTGACATTATGTTTCACTTCACATTATAGCAAGTGTATATATACAGTGTATTTATCATTTTGAGGCCAAGTGAGCCTCTCCCAATGCTTTTTGTGCATAACTATACCCAGGACATGTTTAACCTTAGCAATACACTCACACTAAAGAGCTGCTTTGCTCTGTTCCCTCTCTGGGGAGGGATGATGTTTGTGTGTCCAGCAGTGGTGGGGGAGGTAATAGCCCGTTCTTTGGCTGCCCAAGCTGCTGTCAGCATGTACACCATGGCTTTGATCAATTGTAGCAGTTGCGGTGATGGGCGTGTTGGAGACGGTTCTTCCTCATCTTTACACCATGAATTAAACCGCTGGACTGGACTTAATGGAGTGAAAAATGGCACTCTGACTTTTACATGAGTTAATTGTTTTTCAAGCATGCTTAACACAGAGAGGGGAAAGGATGCTTTTATCAGCATCGAGTAGGATTGTTTTAAGGGCTGAATGCTTGATGAGTTTCGCAGAGCAAACACATTTTTCAGAATCAAAAAAAAAAAAAGATAGGCAGCATCCTGCCCAGTGAAGTATCAGTGCAGATTAACAGTCCAGGCACACAATTCAACGCTAAACAAGCACTTGGAGCATAAACGCAGGGAGCACATGGATTTACGTAATTGCTGAGACAATCATGGGCTGTTTCACTACACCGTGGCACAGAGATCCAAGTCAGTTATATTTATGGCAGAAATAACGCTTTTGTCTAATGAGAAAATACGGCACACTTAACATTTTTATGCAACTCCACTTCACATCAATGCAGAAGGCAGATTTCATTTATTTTCTGGGTAGGCCACATACTGTAGCTTTGTTAGGGTATGTTATGTTTCCCAAATGCACTATGTCTGGCAATGTTATAGCATCAGGCTGTGCAAGTTATGCAGTGCAGTGATGATTCTATATATATATATATATATATATATATATATATATATATATATATATATATAT
>CM067486.1:29838614-29863103 GCA_034552555.1 Semaprochilodus insignis | reverse complement strand
AACATAAAATAGAAGCTTTTTCTGTTGGTGGTCTCAGACCTTTGGACCCCACTGTGTGTATATACTGTAAAATACATACTTTACTTTTTATGTAAGTCAAAGTGACGAGACGTTTTCCAAGTCATATTAAGCACTTTCGTCTTTATAAACTATATCTTTATTCTATCTATTGTTATCCTATCTTTTATCTAGCTTTTGATAATATTTTGGCAGTAAGTGGGTTTTGCCAGAAGAAATATTATATATAATAAAAATAAATAAACATATGTGCAGTATTTTATTTTAAAGTTATTAATATCCTTTAAATATAATACAACCAAGTTAAAGCAATGGCAACTATAAACCCCAAAAAGGCTTGTAAATACTGGAATTCCTTAAGGAAAAATGTGGAGAGAGCTAGGCTAACACACAGAATGTACTGTTTATCAGTGCATTTGTATTTGCTGTAATGTTTTGTGTTTGTAATACAACGTTTTTAGCCTAAATGCCTACTGTCAGTTTCCCATATGCCTAGGACTAATGCACAGGACTGTCCTGGAATATACATTTTGACATTTATAGCATGCATTAAATATAGGTATATATCTAAAAACGGAGTCGTGCTCTAGACTTTCTAAGAATGTTGGATAATATTGGTGCTAGCATTCTGTAAAGTTTCTGCAACCAGGCACAAAAAACAAAAAACAAAAAACAAAAAACAAAAAACAGGTTATGTGGGGGAAACATGGATAGATCGATAAAAGAGCCAGTCTATTTTATCTCTTTCCAAACGTTCTTCTTTAAGGTATCATGAGCCAAGTTGGTTATATCTAATGTTTATTTCAGCAGATTCATATTTACTCCTTAAATTTAAATTTAATCCTTAAACGCGATTAAGTTCTTGATCTTAAGGCTCATTATACAGCAAGTACAGTGAATTATTCAGTGCCTATAATGAACCTGTGGAAAGATGCTCAGACTTTAACTTAAATAAATGAATTAAATATGTATAGCTTTTACATGGATGACTACCCAAGGACTGTAGCATGATGCGTTCATGAAATTTCTATGAAGGTTTGTGTGAACGCTGAGAATCCCAGAAGGCTATTATGGGAAGTCACACTGTGTGTGGTTTTACATGTGCTATATTTACATTAAATATTTACAGAATCTAAAGCTTAGATAGCTTGTACTACAATAGAGCTTGGAACAGCGGTTATACAGTAGCACAGTGGAGGTACAAAGTGGAGTTTCCAGCTAAATATAGGAGACATGTAACATGGGTTTCTTTAATTTTGAGGAAAGGAACTTCACAATGTAGCAATGTGCTTATCTATACTGACTTCATTGTTTGGCTTGTTCAAACCTGCTTTAAAATTGCTGCTACATTCACCATAAGGGTAAAGGCGATGTTTGGTGAGATGTTTCTGTGGTAATAGTCTCAAATGCACAATAAATGAATAATCGCTTGTCGCACTCATCTTGGGAATCTGGCATTAAAAAACATTTCTTATTCCTAAGATGTGTGATATTTTAGGTGACACACATTTTCTTTTGATGGAGTATCACAGTTTACCTGTCAGTTGTGTTCGTATTGACTGTTGCCATTGCCTGAATTGGCTGAACAAGGCCAGCCATTAACTTTCATGAGAGTTTCATGGAACTGTGATTATGGAAGAGTCCAAAAGCGAGAGCAGAAAGAAAGAACGTTTCAATGATTTTTGTAGCTAAACTGATAATGGTCATTTAGTTGTGGAGCACATTGCTGCAGTGATGAATTACCGCAACTTCATGAGTCACCAACTTCAAGCACTGAACTTAGGGGCTGATTTCCTAAAGTCAACATGCTGTGAATTTTCACTTGATGGTCGATGGGGGATGATGGGAAGGGGATGTAAAACATGGTTACTTTGACGTTTTCCAGATGCCTCTGGTACACGCAGACACAATCGAAAATCAGAAGAGGTCTCAAGGCAGGCAAAAGTCAATGCACAAGAAAACTGAATGAAAATGAATGAATTTGGCTTTGCAAATAATATGATATTGTGATTTGTGCCTAATATGACCAGAGACATGAACTAACAAGGTAGAATAAGTGCACTTGCATGCATGCTTCCAAATCCTAAATAAAACAGGGGTCATGGAAAAGTTATAATAACTGAAAATGAAGCTTTAAACTGGATTTAACACATAGAAGTCTGGAGTTATTATTATCATTTTGCTGTTGCATTCTTAGTAATTACATGATGATCTGGATTCAATAATGACTACTTACATAATTAATTACATTAGATATGTAGATCATTATTTACATTTACATGTATCTTATATCCAGGTTCTGCATGCCTTTTTCTCAGTTCGTAAAAATGTTTTCATATCAAATCAAAGTTTGTCACATACATATTCATACATGGTACAACTGCTCACATGAGACTATAAGATAAAAAGTATACAGATAGATAAGTATCGAGAGATATAGTATAAAAGATAACAGTATAAAGATCAATATAAAATTAAATAAAATATGTTAAAATAGTAAATTTTAAACAAAATGTAAAAAAAATAAAGATGTTAAATAAACATAAAATAAGTTACAAAAATTATGTATAATTGTATAATGATGAAAAATAATAACATATAATGGTAATAATGATAATGTACATAAGTAATACAACTATATAACTATAAGTAAAAGTAAGTGTGGAAAATATATATGTATGTATGTATGTATGTATGTATGTATGCATATACAGTATATACACAGGAGAGGGCAAAATTGAATTCTAATATAAGTCAATGGAGCTAGACTTTTTGGGCCATTTCTGTTGGTCCATTCAGCATGAAATTTTCACAGAGTGTACATGGCAGTTGCTGTGTTCAAATGATAAAAAAAGAAATTTAAAGTAGCTCTCACCTCAAAACAAGCTGTACTTGCAGTAGTAGTAACGACAGATAAAATATCTGATGAAAACTTAAAACTGAAACACCAGCATTTCTCTGCTTGTGTCAATGAACCAGAAGTTATGAATGCCATTAGACATCACGCTCCTCTTATCGTCGTTGATATCCGCAACTTCCAAAGGATAATGCCGTTCTCAGGGTCAGATCAGGAAAGGCTGTTAAACAAACTGCTTGCATAATGGCATCCCTCCTTCAGTCTGAATTCTTTCCAAGTGCTGGAGTGAGTTTTTGCCAACTATTACGCAGATAGTGCATTACGTATTACCTGTCAGGGACAATGAAGGACAATACTGAAATCAATAGCTTAGCCTTTTTTTCCTTCATCCAGCTGCTCGCCTTTGGTGTCTGGCTGCCGAACCTCACGGAGCTGTGCCCTGGGCCAGCGTTGACTGGTGTGTGGCCTGTGGTCGGCTACACACAGAGTCGTGCTGCTGGACTTGTTTTCATTGGCTATATTTAGAGTGGCCTGCTCCTCTGCAGATAGAATACTAATCAGTGCACTGCAAAGCTAGAGCTAGAGCTGGCAAGTGGCAGACTCATCTTTCTGCACTGTTAAGCTCACGCACACATACACACACACACACACTCACACACACACACACACACTCACACACTTCATCTCCGAGGGTGCTATAATCTCCCAGTCTAATAATGTTCACTTCACACACTAAATTTCACCAATACGGTTCGGAGAATGAAACAGAGGCAATGCTAGCCAGGAAAAATCGTCCAGGAGCCTAAAATACTACCACAATCATACCTCTAATTTCTATCTAACGTTGTCCACATTAGGCTAACAAAGGCTGGGGACTGTCTTACGAAGCACGTTACCCTTTGATGAGGTCCCGACCAAAGCCTGGTCCACTCTAAAAACCCTAACCCATGCTGAAAACATAAGAGACCCCACACATAATGACCTTTTTCCACTGTATTTTCTGACCTCGACTGTTGTTAGTCATCAAAGTCCACACGCTACACGATCTGCCCTGAACGAAATACCACACACTTACAGCTGTCATTGCTGTCCAAGGAAAAACAAAGTATCTTCAAAAATGGCAGCTTTACAGGAGAGGGCTAAAGCCTCATTTAGTTTTAATGTTGGCCCGTTCCCCATTCATCATGAACCTCTCACGCAGGGTAAACGGCAGCTGCTGTGTTCAAATGATGCAAAACATACATACATGAGATACATGTTTATCTTTGGGCAGCGACGATGCACAGTCCTGACCGAGAGCTCTGATCCTCGCAGGATCTTCTCACGAGCTGCTACGTCATGACAGCATGCAGGACATTTCTTGCATACTACGTGTAAACAAATATGGGGATGACAGCAACGCTGTTAGTGGTGAGCGCGATCCCATGCTACAAGATATTGAGTCATCCACTCCACAACTTGTCCACCACACACTACGGGATAGCGAGTCGTCCACCCCACACTACAGGAAACTGAGTCATCCACCACACACTACAGGAAACTGAGTCATCCACCACACACTACAGGATACTGAGACATCCACCACACACTACAGGACACTGAGTAGTCCACCACACACTACAGGATATTGAGTTGTCCAGCACACACTACAGGATACTGAGTCGTCCACCACACACTACAGGATATTGAGACGTCCACCCCACACTACAGGATACTGAGACATCCTCCCCACACTACAGGATACTGAGACACCCGCCCAACACTATGGGATACTGGGTCATCCACCACACACTACAGGATACTGAGACATCCACCCCACACTACAGGATATTGAGTCATCCACCACACACTACAGGATATTGAGTCATCCACCACACACTACAGGATACTGAAACACCCACCCCACACTACAGGATATTGAGTCATCCACCACACACTACAGGATACTGAGACACCCACCCCACACAACAGGATATTGAGTCATCCACCACACACTACAGGATACTGAGTTATCCACCACACACTACAGGATACTGAGTCGTCCACCCCACACTACGGGAAACTGAGTCGTCCACCCCACACTACGGGATACTGAGTCATCCACCACACACTACAGGATACTGAGACATCCACCCCACATTGCAGGATACTGAGTCATCCACCCCACACTGCAGGATACTGAGACATCCACCCCACACTACAGGATACTGAGACGTCTAGCCCACACCTACGGGATACTGAGACGTCCACCCCACACTACGGGATACTGAGTCGTCCACCCCACACCACGGGAAACTGAGTCGTCCACCACACACTACAGGATACTGAGACATCCACCCCACACTACAGGATACTGAGTCGTCAACCCCACACTACAGAATACTGTGGCATTCACCCTACACTAGAGGATACTGAGTCATCCACCCCACACTAGTGGATGTGGAAGGCTATCCCTCATATGTTGGAAGCTCACCCTGATTAGATGAAGTTATTTTAATTGCTCTTCTTGGAATTAGTAAAGTTGCCTGAATCTAATTCTAGGCTTAAAGCTGACTAAGCAACAACTCCTGCTTCAGGAGACCAGCCACTGATCTAGTCCTGGCATTGTTTCCCCAACATAAAAAAATCCATTGTGAGCACATCAAACAATGAATGCCAGAACAGAAGACAGTCAGCAGGCTCAGATCAAGAATAATGTAGGCTGTGCTTTATGTGGATATCCTGCAAGTATCTATCCAGATGTTTAAACTGCTAATAAAGCATTTCTACTTTAATAAGAATCAGTTTATTCTGTTCAGTGTAAGTGGGATAGGGCTATTTTTTGGTTTGAATTAATTCTAGCCTTTACATTGTAAAGATTTCACTGTAGAGCCAAATGGTTCTGGTACTATGCAGTTCTGACAGGTTACAGATTCTTTGGGAATTCAGATACAGATCCTTTACTGTAGGCTATTGTTCTTAGGCTACATGACCCCTACATGAGTTTGTCATGGGAACTGACACAACTCTACATAAATGCTTATAAACGCTTATTGCAATAGGCGTCTCTCACTATAAAGGTTATGTCATTTGCCCGTTTTCATCAAAATCATCTAAAGTTTGGCCGGCCTCTCAGCAGACAAAAAGACAAATTAAAAATATGGTTTGAACCCGTTCCTGGTCATATTCTTTGGCTTACTTAATTTCAGGACATTACTCTTCTAGGGTGTACAACAGCCAGGGTAAATGCGGCCAAAACAGGAATAACGATGTCCTGGTCCCAAATTAAGAAGGAACTGTAAAATTAATGAGAGCATAGAAACGTATGGTAACCGGTATGAGTGTGAAACTCTTGCATACTGAGTTCATTCATTCATTCATTCATTCATTCATTCATTCATTCATTTATTTATTTATTTATATTTACAGGCATATCTTGGGCTTAGTAAACATTGTTCTTGTGTTCTACATGCTTGCATATTATCTACATGCTTAAATATTGATCACAAAATTTTGATCTTGCCCACATTCCTCATTTCCATCTGGCCCACTTGCACATTAGGGCCATGTGTCAGCCAACAGTAGGCAACTCTACTGTATCTCTGCCAGAAATGGACCAGATCTGTTTTCGAACCGGTGGGACAAATGCGTGTTTTAGATATATGGGTCACCTTTGGCTCACTGTAGATTGCCAGTGCAGACAGTGGGCCAGCAGTGCCATATCTTTGCTAGATGTAGCACACATTCACATTGTGTCTGGGTATTGGAATAAGCCTTTATAAACAATGATGTATGGTTATGTCAGTTGTCACAACAAGCCCTATGAACAGTGCCCTACAGTAGTCTTACCATTTCATGTTTCACTCCTGTGCTGCTAAACCAGAATCAGGAAGTAATGAAGAAAACTACACCAAAGAATGACTAACTGCCAACAGGCTAATACATGCTCATATACAGCACCCATCACAAAACATATTTGATTCCATCTGTCACTCCAACACCAGTTACTCAGCTTGCTTACAGAATCTTGATTCTCTAAAAGGGTGTTATTTAAGCACCAGTTACTGAAACCAAGCCTGCTCTGTAGTGTGTTGCACCTGTAGCCAGCTAACTATACTGGCATTATCAACAACACGTTAGCACCACTTCATCTTCCTGTCCACTTTATCACCAGACATGTGAATTGGTGCTCTCAGATATGATCATCTAAGCACTGGTTTACAGGAACCAAGCATGTGCTCTGGTGGGAAGAGCCATACACTTTTGTTAGCTTAATCTAGCTCGCTTAGCAGATAGCTGTGGGCTGATCCAGGCTTTCCTACATGAGTGTTGGATGTTACTAAGGCAGATGTTAGCGATGCAGGTCAAAATAGAGCCAGATCTTTATTGCCTATGCTTGTGATAGCAGAGCACAAGTTGGTCGAATCAAACCGATACAGAAGTGCTTTGATCTCTTTAACTCGCTGGGTTTGTGGTTGGTAGAGTGTGGTGGGTAACACCTGAGCATTGCACACTGTAGACTGGGGTTTGGCCCCCCTGCCTGGGCAAGCACACTATGCCAGGGGTTCTCAATTTACTCCGCTCCAAGGCCCACCTGATGATAACTACAAAGCGGTCCACTAGAACACTAAAATCAACTTATATGATTGATGATGATGATCTACAATTTCTCCAAGAAAGTGTGGTTAAAGAAAATTATGATATGTCCATATACAAACAAGGGAGCTGCAAAACCTCTACATCGGTGCTTAGCCTGCGGCTATGTTGTCTCAAATTGAAGATCTTTAGTTAGCCTGCTAGTGCTATGTTTTTATTTGTACATTAATATGCATATAAATTGATATTAATGTACTTCATGTACTGCTAATATAGGTATATATAATGTTTCCAACCCACTACAAACTACTGCCTCCACCTCATTGGTGGTTCCCTGGTGTTCCACGGCCCATAGGTTGGAAAAAACTGCCCTACGCTAGCTATACCAATAAGAATCCTTTGGCATGACTCCTAACACTACCCAGCACTAAGTCACTCTGGATAAGAGCATCTGCCAAATGCCATAATGTACATGTACTGTAAGTTAAGCTAGCCTAGTAAGAGGAGCTGGCTACAGCCCAAAAACTCCACAGAACTGGTTTCATATCACCTTTCTCTCCCCCTGAGACCAGCCACTGGACTTGCTTGAGTTGAGTCTGAGTTCTGAGTTAAGTCGTTATCATCTAAACTTAGTCTGTAAAGCTTCTGTTACAGAACTGAAGCCCTCCTGTGGTGGCAGATTTGGAAGCATGGCTAGCTAAGCTAATGGTTTCCAGCTACTCTCTTCTGGTTAGCAGTGCTGTTCAGCATTTAGAGTTTGTTGTTAGACTGAAGCTTTGGCATTTATTGAATTATGGATTTACTGTACTGCTTTAATTTATTTGGCATCTGAAAGCGAACGAAAGCTATTTGATTGTTTCTGGGTTTGAAATAACATGGCGGGGGCATAAAAACGACATAAATGTTGAACCAGTCAGTGAATAGCTACGTCATTATGTCATCCTAGCATAGCAGTTCTGTGGTTAACAATGTCAAAAAAAACCCCACACTTTTAAATGCTCCCTGTTGAACTTTGTTGTCTGTGTGGAAATGCCACTGGAATAGTTATCCTCCGTGCTCAGGACCGTTCAGCCCTGCAGCAGAAGAGAGGATAGGGTTATGGGATAAAGTTTTAATTGTTACATTAATTAAAAATATCAAAACGATCAGTTTTCATTCATTTCCACCATTCCGCCAGTAGGGGGCCTGCAGGAAACAGCCACTGACAAAGTGAGCACCTACAAAGCATCTACAGTGGGCCATCCAAGTAAAGCGTCATCTGTATTTAGATGTGGAGCTGTGTACAGCATGGACGTTCTGGCCGGTGTATCTGTGCTGAGGCAGGATAACACAGTGTCTCCTATGCTTTACGCATCCAGCCAACACTCAGCTGCGCATTTCCTGCCTTCTCTCTCTCTCTCTCTCTCTCCTTTTTCCATTCTTCCCTATTTCTCTTCAGTTCCTGCCTCCATCCCTTCATGATTTCTCTTCCACTCACAGGTTTTTCTATTTCTCTCCTCCCTCCCTTCAAATCTACCCCCTCTTTCTTCTCTCACCTCTCTCTCTCTGAAGGAGTACCGCAGCAGATGCCAAAAGACGGCATTAGGCAGAGGCCTAAATATGAATGCATCTGCATAACTGATACTGTATCCAGGCAGGCTTCAGCCTGGAGACGCTCTGAATCAGGAATGTGGAGGAGGGGCGATTTTCTTAAAAACAACATTAAGCAATATTTCAGAACCGAGGCTTACAGAACTTTAAGACCAACATATAAGCAGCATTTATAGGACATAGCCGGACATTGTTTCAGAAGCAATATAAGCATCTGTGCCAGTAAAACCAATGTCCATTGCTTTAAAGCCATCGTTAAAGTACAACATCTGCTCGGAGTAAAAACGTGTCTCCATACGTTAATGTATGGAGCATATTTAATAAAGTGCATCATGGCATGATAGAAGCAAGGATGCTGTAAATGGGTCACTGTGTGCCTGGATATGCCTTCAGGCTTTAGAGGCATCTGTACAGAGAAACAGAAATACAGTTTGGCTTAGGCCTGCTACGTGACATCTGTGCACAGCCATCAGAGCGGATGGTGTTTCCAGCGAAGTTTTGGTGTACAAGCGTCTGAAGATATGTATATATATTTAAAAAAAATAAAAAATAAATAAAAAAAAATAGGTGCACCCTGAAGGAATCGAAAAATGCGAAAAATTCAAGTTTCACGCTCAGTCGCACATGTGACATAAGCAAGAACAGGCCTTATCCAGTACCTGACTGACTATATAAGGTCATCCTGTTGTGCATGCTTTCCATTCTGATTTGTGCTGTTGCGTTGGTAGCATCCTTTGCAAGCGAAGCATGCCTCAGATCAGAGTTCGAAAGCAGTTCAACCAGTTGGAAAGGTCAGAGAGGGGTCGCATCTTAGGGCTCCGGGAAGCCTGGTGGCACTCCACCATGGTGTGGCATGTTGCGTTAACCAACATGGTGGCCCGACGCCATACTGAGAGACACTACTTGTGTATGTGTAGCTCAATAAATATTACCCATATCAGTCTAAATTTATCATCATTATTGTTCCTTCTGGGTGCAACTACATTTTGGTGGTAAGTGTATAATCTCTCTCTCTGTATTTTTCCTCTCACCCTAAATATAGTCAATAAGCTAAAGCATATACGCTTCTTTAGTTTGTATTCAAGCTACAAGGCTATATAGCCATCGGGCAGTGCAAGCATACCCAACCAATTTGCACAAACTGCATAGTCTAAATCATCACACTGCTTATATTTTATAAACTGCGTTAAGAAATAGACAAAGTTCCCCCTGCAAGGTGGATCTTATTCTTCATACCTGTTTTGTTCTGTGGCAGGGTAAACAGCAAACCACACACTGGTTTTACATTTTCACTTACAGTTTGGCTCGTTTTCATATGCAGTACTGCTCTAGGGAGCACATCTGTCCAACTTCTGACTATACAGATCAGAATTTAGGGGTGGCTCAATACCACCTTTTCCTGTCCAATATGTCTGATACTGATGCCAATCCTATACCATCTTTTTCCATCTGAGCTCCTAATATATTTGTATGGATGCATTCTGCTTAACTTAACCATCTTAACAGCATCATGTTCAAACTGTGAAAGAATTTTTCCTTTCCCCTAACGGAAGAAATGCTTAGACCATAACATAACTTACTAGGACGATACTGCTAATTCTTCTTTATTTTAGCTTGTTTCACATGCATTTTTGATTGGTTAGCACCATCATACATTCACAGTCAATGTAGTTATAGTGAAGCATTTATTTGACGGGTTAGGCTAATGGATCATACTAGATTCTACTTTTATTTCCTTCTGCCCAGTGATTTTGGCAAGTATTGGGCCGATACAGATACTGAGTACACGTACTGAGTACTGGTGCACCCCTATCAGAGTTCTGAAGACTTGATGCCAGTCCAACTGAATCTCATCCATTGCGGCAACATCAAAATACACATTACTATGTTTAAGTATGTTTTTCATCACTTTGCAAAAGTTTATTTTTGGAGAGGCCATCATGTCTCTGTTAATCTTAAGGAATCCCAGAGGACAGCTGTGTTGTGTGCTGGCTGAGGTGGATTGTTGCTCCTTTGCCCATGTGAGTGTGATGGCTGATGTCAGATATAGGTCAAATTGAAAAGACACTGTGAACGACCAACAGCAAAATCAGATTTGGGCAGCAAATCCAATTTGGGCCACAGACTAAACTATGTCTAAGTGTATCTATTCTTCAGTATTAAGCAGTGCAGTGAATTGAATTGAGTGGTGTGAGAGTGAGAGAGGAATGGCCAGAGGAATCACTTGTGGTCTCCAAGAACTGGACACTACAGAACAGTGTTTTCCCACTCGGTCCTCAGGGCTCACGCTCCACTTTTTTTTTCCCCCCCACTCACCTCTATGTGTCGTAAGTTAAAAGGTGGACTGTCTGGGGGACCCTGAGGACTGGGTTGGGAACCACAGCTATAGAGGCTGTTATTAAAAAAAAAAAAAAAAAACTTATAATAAATAAATAACATCCTTTCTTTGCTGACTCCACTGCAACTCCATCTCTCAGAAATGGGACATTCCTGCCCTGCGAGAGAGAGAGAGATTTATGGAGAAAGAGATACGGAGCGAGTGCTTACTATATGTTTATGGTTTTTCCACATACAGTAATAGTTTCCCTGGTGCATTTCCCCAGAGCGTTCATGAACATTCAACAGTGTTACCCCAATGCATAGCACTGCTGATGTGAGAAAAAGCTCCATTCTCCATTTTAACATTACTCTTAAATACACTGAATGCTGACAGTCCCCTTCGGGTCCTCTGGGCATTTCAGAGCTCTTGAAGCTAATAGAACACCTTGAAGTTGAAGTGAAAATTAGGCCAAAACAGAGGAAAGCCCGACTGTTTTTCTCCTCTGCTGAATATATATTGAAGATTGGAGGTTTTGGCATGAATGCAATAATGAAAGGATGCATCCAGTGGTGTATTGTAATCAGACGTACTCTCAACATTTAACCCAATGCTTGTATCTGCAGTCCGGCAGCCAAATACAAGGCAAACAGACAAGTGGGGGTTGAAAGAATATTGAATTCGCGGTCGGGGTCTTCCCCAAGACGATGCATCAGAAACAATGTCTGTCGGTCGAAGTACCGTAGATGGGCATGTATTTTTCTACCCCATTCATTCTTAATGGGCAAAAATTCTGAATTTTTCAGGACATACCCGAATATTTGGGAGTTGGAACAGTGCTGATATCTCTTAACTGTGGGTCTAGTTTGTGGACAATAAGACGAATATAAATCTTATAAAATGTATGTATTAGTGTTGTAGACATGGTGACCCCTGGTTCCCATCACCACTTCTGTTAAGCAGCTTTGGAATTCCCTTTTAATGTAAAAGCATTGGCAGCCGTTTCCACGTCATTCATTCTTAATGGGCAAACATTTTGAATTTTCGGAACATTCCTGAACATTCGGGAATTGGAACAGTGCTGATATCTCTAAACTGTGGTTCTAGTTAGCAGACAAAAATCTCTTGACCAATTAGAAGAATATAAATCTTACGAAGTGTATGTATTAGTGTTGTAGACATGGTGACCCCTGGTTCCCATCACTACCACTGTTAAGAAGCTTTGGAATTCCCTTTTAATGCAAAAATCGTTGGCAGCTGTCAGCAGTAGTTTCAGTGATCAAGTGGAAATGTTCACAGGAGACAAGAGCTGATGGAAGGAGATCATCAGTGGGCTTTAGATGCTCCTAGTTTCTCCTTGTAGGGTGAGGGTGTGTCTGAGCTTTTAAAGATACTGCCTCATTCCGTTCCTGGAGGGATTTCTGTGGAGAAATCAGCCAAATCCAAAGCTTGTATTTGGCTACTATACTGAAGCATGAGTTCAAAGATTTGTACTTTGATTGTTACTGAAATTCAGTACTTGTACTTTTATATAGTACATACAGTATATGCACATTTTCATTTAGACCTTTAAAGAGGAGATTTCTCTTTTATCAAATGCTATATTTCCAGTCGAGTTCCCACACATCTGAAAATTCAATAGTTCACATCATGCCTGGAATGAAATGTCCCATAGCTACCAAACACTCGTTCACCACAAAGGGTTAAGACAAGGTATATGTGCTAGTCTCTTTTACACTTGCTGTTATTTTTAAATACTCCATACATGTTTATACTATACAGGTACTTTATGGTTCACAGTACCCACACTTTCACTTTTCAGTGTTTCAGTTTCTCTATACTTGTTCATCTCAACCTGCCTGTGGGACATACAGACACACAGTCAACTGCAACTTTCCCTGGGGTTAACAAGATTAGCAAAGCTAGCACTTGGCAACATACCTAAAACATGTTGCGAGCAGTTTTAAGTATCTATAATTCATTATTTAATTCTTTAAGTAGCTGTCTGAGTAGTTTGATATTTTGCTTATCTTTGCATCCGAATGTGTATAACCCCAATTTAGAGAAAGTTGGGGGAGTATAAAAAAATGAAAGATAAAAAAAATAAAATGCAGAAAAAAAGGTTTCTTGCATTTACATTGGCTTTTCTTTCATTGCCGGCAGTATGAACCCATCATAGTTCATGTTTTGTCTGGCCAGGCCAACTCTATTTCTGGCCTGCAAGTTGAGACGGGGGCAATTTAGGGCTAGTAACGAGGTTTAAAAAATAAATAAATAAATAAATAAATACATAAATAAAAAAGAAATAATAATGCGACTTCTGACAGGTGATGTCAACAGATGATTGTAATTATGATTTGGTACAAAAGCAGTATACACAAAAGGTTGAGTCTTTGAGGAGCAAAAATGGGCAGAGGATCTCCAGTTTGTCAAGAAATTCAAGAGAAAATTATTGGAATGTTTAAAAACAATATTCCTCAAAGAAAGGTTGGAAGGGATTTGCATATTTCTCCTTTTATATTGCATAATATAAAACATATTACAAACTACAAAAACAGTTCAAGGAATTGGAAGGGATGTCAGTGTGTAAAGGGCAAGGACACAAGCCTAAGCTGAACACCCATGGTCTCTGATTCCTCAGATGAAACTACATCAAGAACCGCCATTCAACAATAGCTGATATGACCACATGGGTGAGGGATTCCTTTGGCAAACCTTTACGAAGCTCTACAATACAGAGTTACATTCACAAACGGCACTTTAAACTTAGAAGCCTTAGATTAACTATGTCCGGAAGCAGTGTTGACTTCTCTGGGCTCTGAGGTATCTGGGTTAGACCATCAAACACAGTGGAAACGTGTATTGTAGTCAGACGATTCAGTATTCCAGGTCTATTTAGGAAGAAATGGACGCTGTATGCTTCAGACCAAAGACAATAAGGATCATCCAGACTGTTATGAGCAACAAGTCCAAAAGCCAGGGTCTGTTATGGTATGGGGTCAGTGTGTCAGTGTCCTTAGTAAAGGTCAGTTACTCTCCTGTGATGCAGCATTAATGCAGGAAGGTACATTGAAATCCTAGAGCAACATATGCTGCTTTCAAGAAGACATCTTTTCTGGGGACGTCCTGCATTTTTCAACAAGACAATGCAAAACCACATGCAGCACAAGTTACAAAAGCATGGCTGTGGGAAAAGGTGGCACAGGTACTGGACTGGCTTGCCTGCAGTCCTGACCTGTCCCCAATAGAAAACGTGTGGAGAGTTTTGAAACAAGACATGTGACAGCAACAAACCTGTACCATTGCACACCTTAAGATGCGTTTGCGGAAAGAATAGGACAAAATAACACCTGAAACACCAGATCGCTTGGTGTCCCCAGTGCCAAAATGCCTTGTAAGTGTTGTAAGAAGCCATGGCAACATTACATTTATATTAAAGGCATTTAGCTGATTCTCTTATCCAGAGCGACCTACAACCGAGCTTAGTGTTCTGTTGGATAATGTTTCCTAGTTAGTATAAGAAGGTTAGAGTCTAAAACTCGCCATGAGCTCAGATGCTGCCCGAACAAGGGCCAGTGCTGATACCTAGAGAGTACAATACACAGACATACAGTATATAAAGCATAAGTGCACAACCTGGCAACCCCAACCCAGCGCTCATACCTAGAGAGAAGAAAGGCTGTGGTCAGTATAAGTGCCTAAGCAAATAATTTCAATATATACATCTACTAGTGCTCACTCACTTAAGTGCTTCACAAAAAGACAAGCCTTTAGTCTCGCGTTTGAAGACTGCAAGAGACTCAGCTGTTCGGACAGCCAGTGGAAGTTCATTCCATAATCTGGGAGACAGGACAGAGAAGAGTCTGGACGCTTGTGTTCCATGACTCTTCAGGGATGGCGGGTCGAATCGAGCTGTACCTGAAGCTCGAAGGGCTCGAGGTACAGATCGACTCTTAACCATTGCCGTAAGGTAGGGAGGCGCTGGTCCATTCTTGGCTTTGTAGGCAAGTGTCAGAGTTTTAAATCTGACGCAGACAGCTACTGGAAACCAGTGAAGGGACGGCAGCAGTGGAGTGGGTGAACGTGGGAAGATTGAAGATGAGTTGAGCTGTTGCATTCTGGACCAGCTACAACATTACAAAGTGGCAAATGCTTTACCGTCCCCACTTTTGTTGGAAAGTGTTGCAGGCCTGAAATGCAGGAAGGATGCAGGAGGGTGTATATTAAATGAAATGAAACGAAGTTGACCAGACAAAACATGAGACATCTTGGATTCATACTGTCTGCGATGATATAAAAGTCAAAGTAAAATATGAGAAATACTGTGTCCTTTTTCTGATTTGGGGTTGTAAATTTCTCATGTGTCAGGGTAGATTTTTCTAGGCAGTGTTTTTTTCTGTTTGGGTTACACGGCATATCATGTTCACTGCAGCTCTGGTTTAGACCAGAGATGAATCATGGTCTTGCAAGGCCTCTGGGTACAAAAGTCTTAGAAGCCACCCCCCCCTCCCCCCGCACACCAAAATTAACCAGAGATAAAAACACAAACAACAACCCTAAAGCTAACCCTAACCTTAACTTCAGCCCTAAACCTATTCCCTACACCCTAAGCCTTGCCTTAATTGTGCTGGTGTTAATAATTTAGGTATCTGTAGATCATTAGTATGTGACCATCAAAATAAATAGTGACCTAAAAACATAAATGCCCATTTTGAGCAATACAAAATGTACCCTTTTTAAGGCTTACTGTTATGTCTAACAGTGCATATATTTGTGTAAGATTTGAATCAAGATTTATTTTCTTTTTTCCCTTTAAGCCAAACTGAGTCATACTGCATTAACACAAGCAGGGGTTACATCCCAATTGAAGGACAACAACAAAAGGGTCATGTGTCAATAACTGAAAATAGAAAATGGGCCTGAAAGCAGATAATTCTTCATACATACTGTGTGTCATTCAGTCAGTAAGCTGTACACATTCAAGGGCTACTTGTTCGTCTATCATTTAGAGTATTTAAGTCTCTTCTAGCTTTGTGGGTTGTGCCAATAGGGGAAGTTGAGTTGATGTTGACTTATCACTGATGACATCATGAATTAAACCACAACAGAAAGGAACGCTTCGCATTGCTAGCCTTCAGGGAACCAGAAATACAGACCCTGGAATCTCGCAAATTTGTATCCCACTTATCCGCACTCAGACGGCCTTGCTGAGACATTGGCCTGCTCCAACAACACATGGACTTTTATTGTAGCCTTCAGGAATCCATAGATGTTCAATGTTTAATATCTGATTTTCGAAGCACTGTAGATTGGTGGAGAAATGTTAGAACGAAACTCCAAGGCTCTGTAGAGAATGACATGAGCCCTGGATCACATTGCTAGGTAGAAACTGGAGATATGGCCCACAAAATCACCAGGCTTCTCACCGATTCTCTGAGGCATTCATGTTGTTTAGCTTCAATCGCGTGATCTGCGACTTTGCTGAACAGTGAGGTTGACAAGTCAACTTGTCTTTGCAATCCCTATGGCCCAGTCATAGTAAGCCCAGTAATTCTTTGCTAACGCAACATGCCAGACCTCTCAGCATGGAGTTGTAGCAGTTCCTAATGGTGTCCTGTGATAATCCATCCCATGCAGCTTGAATATGCTCAAAAAGTTCCTGCAGATTGTGTGGTAGGGGTGGAGATAGAGTGACACCAGGTTTTCTGGATGTGTGAACAAACCGTTCATCTTGGTTCTGACCACGGTGACTTCACACACAGATTCGTTGGCTGTCTTCACCAAGACAAAAGCGCGACTCGTCACTGAAGATGACCCGCTGCCATTCTGAGTCACTCCATGACAGTGTGGCATGACACCATTGCAGTCTTTGACAATGTTGGCGTAGTGTTGAGGGCAGTCGTTGTAGCAGTCTACGTTACAACCCACCAAGTTTTGCTCCTGTTGGTTGACTCCTTCTGGGTGCAGCTATTTGTGCAACTAGTCTTTTGACGATGAGTGCATGCAGTAAAAGGTAAATCAGAGGCTCCTCCTTTGCTTCTACTCTTGTTTGGATTTATGCCAGAGATAATTTGACCACACAAGTTAAAGATCTCCACCTATTTAACGGGTGGGAAATGTCCATAGGCACTCAATCAGGCTACAGATGGTACAGGGCTTGGACTTTTAACCATATCTTGCCATACCACACTGCCTACTATTAGTGGGACAATAGGTCCAATTTATGCTTCTCAGATAGTTTATATTCAGAATGCACCCATTCCATGCACCTAAACCTGTGTCCAGGCATTGTAGTCCAGGACACAGCACTCAGGTGTCCACCTGATAACAGGTTTCATTCAGGACGGCGCTGGTTTCACACACTGTGCTTCGCACACGCTGTTTAGAGCCACTCAGGGGCTCAGATGCTCCAGGAAACAGATCAAACAGGCATGTGTGAAAACACCTGACGAGAGAAGGAGAGGAAAAGGTCTAGTGAAAGACAAACCGACATCAAAGTTAAGGGGGGGAGTGAGGATGAAGTCAAGACGAAGAAAAGGAAGTAGAAAATGAAAAGAAAAAAAAAACCCTCAAAATGATACGGAAGGATGACCAGGATGTAGAGGAATCTAGAAATAAGAGTGGCGTGAGAGACAGCAGGAAGGACAAAGAATCACACCGGAGAGTGTTTGTGTGTGTGTGTGTGTGCGCGTGTGTGCGCGTGTGTGTGAGAGAGAGCGAGATAGAGAGAGAGAGAGAGAGAGATTCAGATGGGGAGAATGAGTCAGGGAATAAGAATGAGAGAGAGAGGGAGTGTCCAGGTGCTTCATCATCTCGAATGACAAGCACAGCGGTCATGCAGTGCGTGTCTGTGTGTGTGTGTATTGGAGTAACACCGCCAGCGGTCATCTCACCGTCTGGCCAAGACCCACTCATCCCTCCCCACCCCCACCCCACACACACCTGGCCTACGTCCAGTTTTCAGCTCTCAGACACCTCCACCCCCATCCCACCCCCACACACACACACACATTTCTTCCTGGGCTTAAACTCTGTTTTTGTTGCCGCTGATATGAATCGTGATTGTAACAAGATCTCCAAAATCTGTTTCTTACCTCTAGAGTGTGGGGATCCAGCAGCGTCTCTGGATGCATGCCTGCTAAACCCCTGTGGTTTCCTCACTAACCGTGCTGGGCCATATGGATGATGGTTGGCTGGGATTCACTAACCTTGACTCTAAACTCCTTTACGCCCAACATCTGCTGTATGGGGTACAATTACGTCTCTCTACATAACAAAATGGCTTTCATGGTCTTAAATCAATTTAACTCATTTTTTGCATAGCATCAATATGCAGACATTGTCCCAAATGCAGCTTCCAGAAATCTGAAGTATCGAATATATACAGTGGGCCCAAGGTGACTAGCCACCTTGTGGTAGTAGCCTCAGGCTAGTGCAGATGGTGTTGCACCAGGATGATCAAGCAGGTGTGTGACGGCATTCATAGATTGAGAAGAGGTGCTACAGTGCAGGGAATGTCTCGTTCCATGTGTGGGTCCAAAGCAGATGTTAATGATTGGCTAATAGGAGTGATTGTATTTGGGTGTGCCAAAGACCATAGTGTGAAAGAAGTAGCTGAATCTGCAGGTGTATGGAAACGTACGGTCATACGAGTCTACCAGCAGTGGCACAAATCCCAGTCTACAGGAAATTCCCCCCAGAATTGTGGCAGGGAAGGCATCCACCAAATCTCGCCCAACTGCACAATTCTTTGATGCAAGAGTGTCTGAACATTGATGTGGCCAACACCCAGAAACTTGTCCTGTCCATGCCAAATCCATTCACAGCTGTTATTCGTGCTCGTGGAGGTATCACACGCTGTTACGTACGTTTCAGTGAGCTTATTTGCACATTTGTGCCAAGCTTATAAAAGTATTAGCTTCTTTTGTTAGCAGGCAAAAATACCAAACCAAGTGGCATTCATTTAAAACCAACCAGACATTTTCTTTCTGGCAACATGTTTTGTTACAAGGTGGCTGGTGAGTTTCACGTTGTTATTGTTTGAGCAGTTTCTGCGCACACTTCTGCAGACGAGATGCATCCGAAATGTCTTTGCACACTTCAGGGTTCACAATCCCACCAATGAACACAAGATTAACACCACCAGTGTAAGCAAAAAGAGATGTTTCTACCTCTGTGCTGTACAGTCAGGATGGAGTTCTTCTTCCAGGTGTCTCCACACAAAGAGTCTGCTATCAGACCATATACTATCATAAATCAGTTAGAGAAACATTTTATCAGCTAGCCTAAAGGACGTCATTAAAGTTCACCAAGTAAAGTATCCAAGGCTTATTCGGGCCATTGTTGCTTAGATTTCAATTTAAGGTGATTCAATTTAACATACATATTTATGTTATATTTAATGCAAAGTACAACAAACTTTGTCCCAATACAGCTTTCCAGAATAGTGCATCCAGCCTGTTAATGATCAAGTTAAGGTAAACGGTGGCAGGAAAAACTCTCAAAGAGCATGAGAAAGATACACTGAGAGGAACACATGTAGACTCAAAAAGAAGGCCCTGCTTGAGATTTAGGTCTCAAATACAAAACCAACATTATATTATTAAGATATGATGTCAATAGTGGATAATTCACTTGCATCCCCTAAAGACACATCCTTAAGCAAGCACGTTCTCATAGAATGCTCTTTGAACAAGCTCAATCATTAGATTCGTCCACTTGTGGAGAGTTTGATGCACAACCGATGTCACAAAATATGTGGCATGTAATTACATGTTTCCACCAGAGAGGTCAGTAAATCCCCAAAGCTTATACACTGCAGCTTTAAGATACAACTGAGACCGGATTAATCTCTTAATGCATAACTTGAGCCACCAGTTTTGGGTCATTGTTATTGTTTCACACTGTCAGTGCAGTTTTTTTGCCAAGTCCTGTAGTACATATGAAAGACCAACGAAACATTAATGCATTTAAGGGTTACCACCCTTAAAATCCCAGCAGTAAGGCTGTTACTACTTAGTAATAATCATGTAACTACTGTATCTCCTGTAACTACATGGTTTACAATACAAACTGGAGTTGTTCTTCAGTTATAGAAGTGTGTAATAAATGTTCAGACCTGCAGGCAGGTTATGGCCATTTAAAGATTAAACACTGGCACCTGGGTCATACAAAGGAAAGATGAGAGAGATAATGATCTGCTGGCGTACTGATGGTGTCTGACTTATAGAGAATATTGAGAATATAGTGCGTAAGAAGTTCATTAAGAACTTTAGGCAAGGATGAGGAATGAGCTGTACAATTCATTTACAGAATCAGTAATATTCATTCCTGAGGCTAAACCTTAACAAGTTCTACCAAGCTGTCAAATTCTCCGAACAGGAATTTATAGATGTAACAGTTTAGAACGCTGCTGCAAATTAATTGGAATAGCTGTATTTCCAGTTCATTTGAAGGTTAGGAGGAATTGTAGCGATATACAAAGCAGAAATGCACTTTTTCAAATTTTACCCGGAGCTAGTTTTCTTTTAATGTGAGCTCCGACTCAAAAGCAGTAAGAAGTCTCCAGGTTTTTAAGTGACTTGATAATTAGTTTTGCTCAGGAGCTTATGACTTACACGTATCAAGCTTCTAATTTCATTACAGTGTAGAAATCATGTAGTTTTATAGTAGACACAGCACTGTGCAAAAGTCCGAGACCACCTTTTATTCATCTAATATCCAGTTAAATGGCCATTAACCCTCCCAGACTGATGACTTATGTGGCATCAAAGGATATTTTACACAAAGCAGTTAGTATCTTGTGAATGCTGTGCACTAGATACTTGCTTATTTTGCCTGGAAAGGTAGCTTTGTTCTGTCAACAAGTCAGGAACACGGCATCTGATTGGTGGTCAAGTCAGGAGCACGGCCTCTGATTGTTGGTCAAGTCAAGAACACGGCCTCTGAATGGTGGTCAAGTCGGGAACACAGCCTCTGATTGGTGGTCAACTCAGGAACACGGCCTCTGAACGGTGGTCAAGTCAGGAACACAGCCTATGATTGGTGGTCAACTCAGGAACATGACCTCTGAATGGTGATCAAGTCAGGAACACAGCCTATGATTGTTTGACAAGTCAGGAACCCAGCCTCTGATTGGTGGTCAAGTCAGAAACACAGCTTCTGATTGGTGGTCAAGTCGGAAATACTGCCTCTGTTCGGTCAACAAGTTAGGAACACAGACTCTAATTGGTGGTCAGGTCCAGCACAGCCTCTGATTGGTCGACAAGTCAGACACAGCCTCTGATTGGCCGTCAAGTCAGAAACACAGCCTTTGATTGGTGGTCAAGTCAGGAACACACTGTGTGATTTGTCAACAAGTTAGAAACACAGCCTCTGGTGATGGTCAAGTCAGAAACACAGCCTCTGATTGTTTGACAAGTCAGGAACACAGCCTCTGATTGGTCGACAAGTCAGGAACACAACCTCTGATTGGTCGACAAGTCAGGAACACAACCTCTGATTGATCAACAAGTCAGGAACACAACCTCTGATTGATCAACAAGTCAGGAACACAACCTCTGATTGGTGGTCAAGTCAGGAACACGGCCTTTGATTTGTGGTCAAGTCAGGAAAACAGCCTCTGATTGGTCGACAAGTCAGGAACACAGCCTCTGACTAGTGCTCAAGTCAGGAACATAGCCTCTGATTGGTCGACAAGTCAGGAACACAGCCTCTGATTGATCGACAAGTCAGGAACACAGCCTCTGTTTGGTGGTCAAGTCAGGAAGCCTCTGATTGGCCACAGTCTCTGATTGGTCTACAAGTTAGAAACACAGCCTCTGATTGTTGATCAAGTCAGAAACACAGCCTCTGATTGATCGATAAGTGACGATCTTTTAAAAGACTGGTGGACTGAGAGACACTTTACTGAGGTAAATACTTTAGTACTTTTACTCAAGTGGAGGTCTAAAGAGAGGAACTTCTACTTCTACTGGAGGAATATTTTACCTCTCCACCTTAACTCAGCTACATGGTTTACAGTACTGTACGTAAGATTAATAAATCCAAAGCTGCACTGTCCTTTCTTAAAGATGAGGGTTCTTGTTAAATGTTCATTTCTATTAAGAACAAAAAAAAAAGTGTGCCACGGATGAATAGTAGAGCAGCTCCACATCACAGGTTCCTAATGAGAGAAAAAAGAAAAGAAAAGTGTTTCAACCTTGCAACATCAGAGAGGAAAAAAAAGAGAGGGGGAAAAAAACAGGGTCTCATTAAAGTGTTATAAAAAGCAAACCAATGCACCACTGGCAAACATGGAATGAATTGCCGTTTGGGATGCATCATCAAACCGAAGCATTATGCATTATGTCATTTTTAATCTAATATCTGTTCCCTCCATACGCCCTCCTCCCTCCTCCTCCTCCTCTTGCTGGAATCTTGGCTGATGTACAGAACACATCAACCTTTGCATAATACAACACAAACAATTTCCTTATCGCCTGGCGTGTGGAAGCAGATGAGAACGTTCACTGCTTCTCTCCTGAACACCAAATAATCATCCAGGATTTATGTTGGGGGCTTGTATTAAATTAATTGTGTGTACTGGGGGAGGGGGTTGGGGATAACTCTCAGGAATGGATTTCACCTTCAGTACAGTGTTATTGTACCAAACACACACTACGCTGTGTGCACTCCACTCATCCACTCTGCTGTGTAATATATTCTGATTTAATGCTGGAAGATGGATCAGTGATACATACATATACACACACACACACACACACCCACACACACACACGGTGGATGCACATGGCCAGGCGTGTTTAAATATTACCAGTTTTCCTTGAGGGCAGCGAAAAGCGCTCGCTCCTTGTGTTTGAGGAATTACATGATTCAGAAGGTTGAGGATAATGGAAAAGCTCAAGCGTTGGGCTTCGAGACTGTGTATGTGTGTCCTGTAGTTATAAATACAGCGTTATTCAATAAGATTAGAGACTGTGCTTAGAGCAACTTCCCAGCCTAACACACCTCCGAGTGTCAGGGAAAGGTCGGCTTCTCTCAAATCTGGGACACGCACTTGCATGCTCTTCATATCTCACTCACACTCATACACCCATATTCAGGGCTGTTATTTGTTACTGTGATCACTAACATTAAAGCCTAGCATGGAAAATAACCAGAACATGAAATATAGAATGGAAATAGAATAATGTACATATGCTATTGAAGCCCTGTAGGGCATAAAAGTTGAGGTACTTGTTTAACAAGTACCATTTCCATTCAGATTTGATTCATTAAAATAATACAAAATAAATATATAATAATAATCCAATAAAAAAAATAACAATAACAATAATTTTATATTAAAAGTAAACTTTTAATAGGTGATCATAGCAACTCCACTAATCATACAAAATTAATCTGGTTCTCTTAAAGACATCTTAAGTCATTATTTGTGACATGATTACATAAACTGTACCTACAGAGGAAAACTATTATGATGCTGCTTTGCACCGTATTATTTCCAACACAGCAAAAGACATTGTAATTTGCTTGTTTACATGGTATAGTTGATGAACTCATTTTACTCCACCATTAATATCATCTAATATTAACCTAAATGTTTTTACGTTAGACTACTTGCAACAAGATTTTACAGATTCCCAAATGCCCTTGCTATGTAACATACAAATCCCAGTAAAACACATATTTTGACATGTTTTGATCCTTTGAGGATTTATAAATAATAAATGTATCACACACCATCGTTATAAATAATATATCACGTTGCAGGTATGTAACATATCAATATGAAAACAGCTACCATGGATGAGATGCATTATATATAAGAATGGAGATAAATACACATCGGTTCTGTTTGTCCAGTGCTGAGGGAAGCTAAGAGGATCTTTCTGGGAGTTTTAGGGGTACAACTGTGTTGATATCAATACGAGGCATGCAATAAATATTTTAAGGCAGTCAAGTTACTGCGTGCCCCTCTGCACTATGGGCCGCAATGCAATTACCCTCTGAGTCGTCAGTCCACTGCTACTATTTAAAGCTAACTTCAAGGAAGTTCAGAATCTCCATTTTCCTCAATATTGTTGCAGATACACTATTTATATATATACACATACACACACATATATAT
>CM067486.1:29800451-29818626 GCA_034552555.1 Semaprochilodus insignis | reverse complement strand
CTACTGTCCAAAGACAGTCTCATCCAGTCCAACTCAGTCCAGTCCAGTCCAGTCCAGTCCAGTCCAGTCCAGTCCAGTCCAAAGACAGAACTTCGTCACACAGGTTTTATACACCCCCTCAAGATACAAAGAGGATGTGTCAGCTGTCCTTATCTAGTGTTAACAGTTGGTCAGCTGTCCTTCACGTGGCGTTTGACCTATGTCCTGTACAACCCTGATAACAATATTCTCTTAGGGACTCCTGTTGTACATGCATATAATTCCATTCTGATAATGCAGAAAACACTCTTGTATACAAACCACTGATATCCAACAATATTAATAAACTTAGTTCTAATTTCATACATTATGTATATAATACATATTGTATTATTTTTAATGTCACTTAGGCATTGTTAATAACTTGTATTTAGTACTTAGCAAAAGTATTTAGTGTTCTGTGGGATCCTTATTGTAAAGTTGTCTGCACATGTCTCTTACGAACTGCATTATATATACACATATAAGAGTATTATATAACAGAGGTGAATAAACATTACTTAACCAATATATACTTATCAATACATATCAATTTGACATGCACTTGATCGACTCTGTGCTCCTTCCAAGTTTCATATTTAAGATTATAAATAAGATTACATTTGAAATGATCAAAGACTTCAGGAAATTGTTCATTACTGCCTATTACTTACTGTCCCAAGTGTTGAGCCACACGCTTATCTTTATTATGATTATGATATTACTTAAGCATTTAGTTAGCATTATAAACTGCTTAATTAAACCTAAATGTTAGGCCTTATGTGTATCATTAGTTAATGATTAATTGCTACATTTTCTAACTATTTAGTAATGCTTATTACTGTCTTAAGTACTGTTAATAGACGTATCCTTATTGTGAAGTGTTACCATTACATCTCCTCTTTGAATTTGGCTTGAGGCTACTTGGCAGCAACAGTCTGCAAAGTGGTCGAATGCAACACTGAATAAGTATATTACGAGGCATAATCAGTTATAGCTAGTCTCTACAATCATGATTCACATTATTAGAAATCTTTACCCTATACTTCCACTTATTGCCCACTTCAGAACATTCATCTTCCTTATAGTCCACTACCAATGGTCAGACAAATGTTACTGTATGTTACTGCAGGTATGTTTTGTGACAATAATGGTTTTAAAGTCCAAGTGTGTGCATTAAATGAGTTCTAAAGGGTGCACTGCCTTCAATATCCCATGGAAAAGTAACATATGTGTACCTTTTTATTGCAGCAAAATTTGTTCAAATTTAGGAAGGAAAAATATGGTGTGTGTGTGCGCTGCTGCACACAACCCTGTAAAACCTGAAATAGCAATTTAAAAGTCAGAGGCATTGGGTCAGAGTTTCAAACATCAAATCTTACATGCTGTAGCTTTAACAGCTTTAACATAGAAAAACAACAAAGTGAAACGCTTGGAGTCAAGACAAGGTGTATGGAGTCAATGCAACGTAAATACAGGTGCATCATGTTCCTTAACTAAAGGTATTGCAGACATACCCTCAAGGGGACAACCTACAGTTACAGCACATCTGTTACTGAACGTTTCCTCAGCCGCCCTCTACCCCATTCACTATTTATTAGCTCCTGACTACAGGACGGCTGTTAGTCAGATATTTTTCAGGTGATGGACCATTCTCAACACAGCACTGACATTAGAGTAGCATGGTAGTGTGTGTGTGTGCATCAGGAACAGGTGAGTTGCTGGGGTTTTTAGGCTGATTGGCTGAGAGTGAGTCAGCACCCAAACACGTCCAGTCAAAAAGGCTCCATGGTCAGAAACTGACCATCAATTGAAAGCATGATTTATGGTGCATCAATAGACCTTGGGCTAAGGTCTCTAATTGTATAGCAGCAACTGTAGCACAGCATAAAAAGGTTCCTACCTCCTGCTAGGCTATGCTTGCTATAGGAAGAACAAGGGATGAATAGACAACATGCAGAGGAGTGCGGGTCAGTCTGTGGATTAGAGTTTGGGGTCTTGCTCTGAGTGTGTACATGCAGTTTGTTGGCTGTAGGTTAATGGAAGCGATAGGGTTTGGATGGGGCAAAAAATGAAGGGGACTCTAAGCGATTGTGGGGGTGGGGGGGGGATAAATAAATAATAAAAAAAAAAAAAAAAAAAAGACGAGTGCGGATCAGACCAATATTGAATTCGTACTCATGTCCGCCCTGAGATAGTATATGTGAAACAGTGTCCGTTGGTCGAGCAGAAGTACAGTAATAGGGCATGTACGCTTCCAGCCCATTCATTCTTAATGGGGAAAAATTCAGAATTTTTCAGAGTTTTTCCAAATACTGTAAGTCGAATCAAGAAGCTGTATACAGGCACACCATTCCCAATCAGACCGGACATTCTTGAGTAGTAACGGAATCGACATGTCAAAAACTGTGGGGCTAGTTACTGCACAAATATCTCCCAACCAAGGAGAAGAATAGAAATCTGATAATATAATAACATAACATAAATACATTTAGGTCCAATCAGGAAACCTAATGAGGTTACTGGAGGAACCCTTGATAGCGTTCATGCTGTTGTAGGAACTTGTAACTAGCTTAATGGATCACATCAAGCACCATGTTTCAGCTCTAGATTCATGAAGGCACTTTGCTTTTGATTGAGCCCTCAAGCACTTTTGAGGGTTCCTAGAGGAACTTCCAATAAGGTATCCCAAGTAAAAATTAAGTATATTTTAATGTGCTAAAAATGTACTTTAATACATGCTAAATACAAGTGCAAAATGTATATATTACAAGTGTAATAATTGCAAGTACATTTTCTCAGTAGTACTTTAGTGTACTTAACAGAAATACACCAAGTATATATAAGTATATTAATTTAATACAAATGCACTTTAATATGTACTTAAGTATCTTATATCATTAGATACTTAGATTCAAAAGTGGTCTCTCAAAATAGTACAGTTAAGTACAATTAGTTCTATTTAAGTATATATTTAATAGCACTAATGATTATATTTAGCATAGTAAGTACATAGTATATGAAAAGAGTACACTTTCAGTACATTAATTATAAGTTCAAGAAAGTATACTAAGTATACTTCAATTAAGTCGACTTCAGTATACTTTTTTCCCCCTGGGGATTTTAAGAACCTATGAATTTTGGAGCTGTCTGGATATATCCTGTATGTATATACTGTATATTTACTCTTTCACTCTCCAGAGTAATTCACTAGACTAAAGTACCTAAAAAAAACTTTACATTTCACAAAAACGAAAGGGGGAATTAAATGAGTTGAAATTCAGTTGCAAACATTTTTATCGTTTGATGTTTTGAGGGGTCATTTTTTGCACAGTGCCTATTAAACCGACTAGTAAATCTCTTCAATCAGAATTGAGATTCGTATTATGGCGCTTACTTCCTGTAAACTACCTAGTAGTCAAGATGTGTAGGTGTGAGGCAGAGAGCTGCAGTAAAAGACATTCAAACAGGCAGGTGTACTCCCATCTGTACTCCCACAGCTATTGGCAGTGTGATAATCCTTGTACACAGTTCCTCCGCGATGGAACGAGTTGCCTACGTCCATTTGTCTTGCAGAATCTACAACACTCATAGGCTTTTGCAGTCTTTGCTCTTTACCTTCTTGCATTGTATAACAGGACCATCTTAATGACATTACTTGATCGAATTTGTGTGCCCTTACTGTGCCTTGCAGTTTTGCTGCACTACATTTCTGCAGTAGGAAATTGCGCCTTTCCTGAAATAGAAATAGTCGTGTAGCAATTGCATTGATGTAGGTTCGTGCAGAGGTGCGTTATGTGCTTCATTTACTCCATTACATTTAATGAAGGATATTTCACACTCTTTCTGTATAGCTGTATAGAAGTATAATTGCCAGGGAAAAAGATGTTCAGCATTCTTCTCATAATAAGCTCCCCAGACCAAAACTTCCTCACCTCTGTGTTGATCTGGGGATGTTTTAATTATGCAGTAAGTCTGAACCACAGGCCCTACATCGAGCTGCCGGACAAACAGGTTTTGCCTTATGCTCATCATCTTACCGAGGAACATAACATTCCTACCCCTGTATTCCAAGATGACAATTCTCGCATTCACAGAGCTGCAGATGTGGCTGATTGGAATGATGAACATTCAGGAGCATTCACACATCTGGACTGGCCTGCAAAATCCCCAGATTTGAATCCTCTTGAAAACCTGTGGGACTACCTCGAACAATGAGGAAAACACAAGGGAAGGCATCCACCAAATCTGGCCCAACTGTGCAGTTCTTTGCTGCAAGAGTGTCTGAACATTGATGTGGCCCACATCCAGAAACTTGTCCAGTCCATGCTACATCCAATCACAGCTGGTATTCGTGCTTGTGGAGGTACTACATGCTATCAGGTACATTTCAGTCAAAGGCTGACTCAATATATCTAATATATCTATACATAATCGTATTCCTAATCCTTCATCCTGATTGGTTGTTGTCCTTGTTATCTGTTAGTCACATCACCAGGCCTCTGTCCAGGCTTAAGGTCCCATTTTTCTCTCTGGGTATTTCCAGTCAGGCACAGCCATATTATTAACCAGCAGTTGGGCTGAAAGTGAAGCGCTGATCTTGACCATGTAACAGGACATCCACAACAGCTGGAATGATGGATGATTCTGAGAAAAGAGATCAGCCCTTCATTGCCTCATATTCAAGATATGTTCTTCTTGCAAGCTCATAGTTCCAACATTAGGGTTGCAAGAAACCAGGAAAAGCTTAGCTCCTCCAAAAGAGCCTTGAGATAGTATATGTGAAAACAGTGTCTGTTGCTCGAGCAGAAGTACAGTAAATAGGCATGTACGTTTCCAACCCATTCATTCTTAATGGGAAAAATTCAGAATTCCTGTAAGTCGAATCAAGAAGCTGTATACAGGCACACCATTCCCAGACCGGGCATTCTTGAGTTGTAACAGAGTTGACATCTCAAAAACTGTGGGGCTAGTTACTGGACAAATATCTCCCAACCAAGAAGAAGAATAGAAATCTGATAATAACATAACATAACATAATAAATACATTTAGGTCCAATCAGGAAACCTAATAAGGTTACTTGGGGGGAACCCTTGATAGCGTTCATGCTGTTACAGGAACTTCTAACCAGCTTAATGGATCACAACAAGCACTATGCTTCAGCTCTAGATTCATGGAGGAACTTTGCCCTTCAGCCCTTCATTGCCTCATATTCAAGATATGTTCTTCTTGCAGTCTCATAGTTACAACATTAGGGTTGCCAGATACCAGGAAAGGCTTAGCTCCTCCAAAAGAGCCTCAAGCTCATTAGGGAGCAACAGTATAAAAGAGAAGATCAGACAATTAATAAATGCCCTCTTAAGTATACTGATAGTGAGCACTAGCTAAACTTTTGCACAGCCGTTGCAGTGTAAAGATTGCCTTCAATAATCATGTGAATGAAGACAAAGCCTAGTTAAAGACTAAAGGGTTAAACCAATTCAGCTCAACACAGTAACTCTCTTCCTTCATCCGTGCCTCCCTCACACTCTTCCTCATCGCTTGAAATGTTTTAAAAGGCTGATGAACGTGTCAGGCTATAGGAAACGCATGTGACTTAATTAGGGACAATAAGCTCTTATTAAGTCTTTCCTAACATACTCTCGCATCTTACATCCAATTAAAGTGTCAGACACAGAGACCGGGCAGTCGATTTGTGCATTGTAATGTATAAATTACTCTCTTTAAGCCGTCATTATGGGGCTAAATAAACCCCCTACTGTTCCCTCAAACGTCTGAAGAAGGAAGAAAAAAAGCTACTATTTCAGAATCTGCAGTTACTAAAGGAAAAGACGTAGCGAGACAAATCACTCAGCCAGTGTGCGTGAAAGTCCAGCAGCAAGCAACGGGACAAAACAACGGGAACGGGATCTGAATCTCCTGCAAATGTCAGTTTAGTTGCAAATCATCTCAGAGCGGCAAATCATTTTGAGCTGTGACCGAAACCCACAGAAAGGTGGGAATCTGATCATGGATCTGCGCTTGTATTCCTGAGATGCTGCAGAAATGCAGGTCCTAAGCCTGTTACTTCTCTCTCACTCTCCCTCTCCCTCTCTCTCCTCCACAACCCGTGACTCAGGGGCCAGAAATGTCCTCCTACACACACACACACACACACACGCACGCACACACACACACGCACACACACACACACACGCACACACACACACACACACACACACACACACACACACACACACACACACAGTTTAGCTAGAGAGAGAGAGAGAGAGAGAGAGAGAGAGAGAGAGAGAGAGAGAGAGAGAAACCCACAGTGACTGAGTCATTTACATGCTGCTGGTGTGAATGCCCTGTGAACCAGGCTCTGTGTGCAGCTTCCTGTGTTGATTCAGGACAACATCCTGTGGCCAGGCTCTGTGACAAAACATAAAAAAATGACCTTTCAGGTGTTCATCATGGTGCATCAGGACCTCAGTGTTACTGCTTGTCCAGCATGGCCTTGATATGCACTACCAGCCACGGGAAATGATTCTTTATACAAAAAGTGCATCACATGTTGCCTTCCAATCTGGACTTTTCTGAAACGTGATGAAATGAAACTGACCAGGAACGCCAATGGCTCATTCGCACCATCTTGTGTTGACCATCTCAGCCATTCCGCCGCGCACCGCCCGCGTAGCCCACTTCAGGTTATGCAGTCAGAGTGTTATGTAAAAGGATTTTCAGTGCGCAGCACCATCTGCATCATATTTCTGCTCTCGCCGCCATTAATAGCCAGCAAAACCCACATCCAGAAATAGCCGAACCCATATCTAAAGATAGCCGCAGCCATATCTATAACTGTGGCCCACATAACTCAGAATGCAGCCGTGCTCCGTGAGCCTCGAACCGCTGCTCGGTGCCAGCCAAAGTCCGGCAGAATAGAAGCAAAATAATGACCTGTTTTGACAAGCAATTAGAAGCGGTGTGGTCCATATACAGCAGATCAGACAGATGAAGGCGAGTCCAAACGCCTGACCCCTGCTGCTGCTGCTGTCCAGCTCAGTCCGGCGCCCATTATCCACTAATGATGCATTCGGACGGTCCTCTTGTAAAAGTTGGGAAATTGTCACATCACCAAATCTGAGTTACGAGGAGTTTCCATCGGGGTCATCAGCAACTGGTACATTTCTCATGTGATCTAAACACATATGTCTGTTGGAATGGACTACTGGGGGCTTGAACTGTAAGAGTGCTGTAAGGTTTGACAAACTAGAATTGACGCACGCTGAGCTAAAAGCAGAGCAAGGGTTTATTAACAAATCAGCAGCGTAGCTAAACGAGAATCTGGGCGAACATACCAAAGGGAGCAGACAAAGTCATGAAACCAAAAGACAGTCAGAATAGCAAACTAAACCAGAGGGATAAGCAGAAATGGGTAAACAAGATCAAACAAGGTCAAGATCAGAATATCAGTCAGAAGTCACAGGGATAGAATGCTCAGTAAGGGCACAGAGTGGCAATACTTCGCAATGTGTGAGAGGGAACCAGGAGTATTTCAGCAAACAGACTAAATGAGGCACAGGTGTGTAAATCAGTAGTCTGGGGATGACAAACGGGAAAACGGGGCGTGATTGGGCGATGGCAGACACGTGACTATGATGTCATTGGGTGGTGGATTCTGGGAGACGGAGTTCGGGAGATCAGAGGCATAAGGGAAACCCAGAAGCATGACAAGTGCTTGCAAGCCTTCTTCCTGGAAAGTTTAGTTCCAGCCTGTATACAACATGTTGCCCCATTGTTATATAATATTAATGTAGCTGATACAGCCAATCAGTAACATCTAGAGAAACCAGACTCTACAGGAAGATGGATCTTCAACAGTAGTGTTGGTGGCCACTGTTCTCATGCTTTGAGAAAATGCTCGGGCTGATGAGGTGCACATTAAAAAGGTCCTCGTGAACTTGTAAATTGTAGTTACCAGGTGTTTAGATTCGAGTGGTCACTGGCAGCTGGTAAAGCATGCTTATGGATATTTAAGGACCTTTGGACCTTTGTTGCGGTCTGAACAACATGAAACAAAACATGTTCATTTTTCTCATTGTTACTGTTTTTTCCCCCATAATTCAAAAACACCTGTTGAACTTCACATTGTGTGTAAATGTATGGGCAAACAGGAATAGGAATTACTACTGCTACACTGACAAATTAAAAGTAAAGATGTTTTTGCCTGTTTTGGAGGTTTTGTTTAGGGAATTTCTTTCAACAGCAAGATTATTTCAATATTTACCATTAAACCTAGTGTGCTCATGTTCTAAGGTTCTAAACTTGATTGGTAATTTGACATCATAACACGTTTATATGATTCTTGTTAACACATCATTAAAAAACTCTCAAACTGTCACCAAATTGTAACTACTAGACATTTACATTTGTGTGGTTATCTGCAAGTGGCAAATTCCTTGAGTGTATTGGCTTGGATTAATATGACATTAGTCACTTTGACTTCTGGAATTCTTGTAGCTTCATGAATCAATATACAGTATGTCCCTTTTTTCTCATTTAAAAACATCATTTAAAAACACCAGTTGATCTTTACATTGTGTGTAAAGGTATAAATAATGGACACATAAGAATGGCCCAGAATTACTTGGACAAAAAGTCTTGCTACATTGACACATTAAAAGTAAAGAATGTTTTAGCCTTTTTTCCCTTTAGGGTTTTTTTTTTTCAACAGCAACGATATTTATCATTAAATCTACTGTATCTATGTAGTCTTGTACTTGAATGTGATGTCCTATCACGTTTATATGGTTCATGTTGACAAATTGTCCATTCTAAGATATCTAGTTACCAAATCGTAATTATTAGGCATTTACATTCATGTGGTTATCCGCAAGTGGCAAATTCCTCAAGCGTATCGGCTGGAATTAACATGACATAATTCATTTAACTTCTGGAATTCTTCTCAATATACCGTATGTCCATTTTTTGTCATTTAATAACATAATTTAAAGACACCAGTTGAGCTTTACATTGTGTGTAAATGTGTAAATAATGGACAAATAGAAATTTCCCAGAAAGTCTTTTATAGCTTATGTGAGGCCAATCATTCTCTAAGTAGAGAGTTTAGGGCCAATTGTGTTTGCACACAGAGGAATTTGTATTCCACATTTAACCCATCCGTTAAGTGAAACACCCACACCCACACACCCACAGACCCAGCACACTTGCCCGGAGCGGTGGGCAGCCCTATCCACGGTGCCCGGGGAGCAGTTGGGGGTGACCCTCCGGTCACAAGGCTGGTTCCCTAGCCTCCAGTCCATGACTGCACCCCTGTTGCTACATTGACGCATCAAAGTAAACAATGGTTTTGTCCTCCACAGTGAAGCTCCCATTATGGAGACTTTGTTTCAACAGCAACGATATTTACCATCAAATCTACTGTGTTCATGTGCCAAGGTACTTGAATTGGATGTTATAACACGTTTATAAAGTTCATGTTGACAATTTTCCCCCAATCTGATGTGCCAAGACATCAAACCGTAATTAGGCATTTACATTCATGTTGTAATCTGCAAGTAGTAAACTCCTCAAGCATAACAGCTGAGGCTGACATGACACTGACTTCTGGAATTCTCGTAGCTTCATGAATGATTGATATATTTACTGTCAACTTGGTAAGTTGTTTAACGGCTTGGTCTGTTATGCTCACCTGGTATCAACTGAATGCATTTCCTGCTGACTGACATGCAACATCGTATTTCCTCAAACCTACCTCCCCTGTTGACAACTTTCAGCCATTTGAGCGAGACCTCCATGTGGTAAATTTTGAAATTCACAGTTTTACGGGTTTATGAGGGCTGTTCGAACGCCCCATAAATGTTTCTGACGCTGCTTTTGATTAGCCAGCTGTCAAGAGGCCCGAGCCCGTCCTCGCAGGGATGGTGTTTGTGGATCTGCGCAAGCCAAGGTCTCAGTGAAGTGCTATTTTGGTGGGGAGATGAAAAAGAGGGAGTCGCGTGCTTTAATGAATGCGCAGGACCATACTCCCATGTATGACAGGATAATTAGCTGCTAACGGTCGGAGGGAGCAGTTCAAAGCTCCAATTTATCCCCCAGCAAAGAGCGAGTGACACGTCTAACCAATCAGGTCTGCCTGACCTAGATCAGGCTCTAACACGCACACACACGGTGTCATCCGTTAAGACCTCGGAATTCTTCCTCTCCCGCTCTCTTTCTTTCTCCACACATATGCATTTATTCAGCAATCAAATATGCGGGGACAGCTGGCGTTATGAAATATGTTTTCAATATATGAATGTTTTCTCTGTTGGTTTGCAGTAAGCTGCTTAGAACAGGAGGAATATATATATATGAGCTCCCTGTGGTGACGTCAGTGAGCGAATATGTCAGGGGTTTAAACAACCAAAAAAAGTTTCAATGTGTTTTAGTTAAAAAAGACAATTACTGATTCATTCATTCATTCATTCATTCATTCATTCATCATCTGGGCTGCTTATCCTTGTGGATCCCAGACCATACCTGCAGAAAGCAGGAAAACTCCTGGACAAGCTGCCAGTCCATCACAAGGCAGACATATAGACTCACACTCATACACGGGGGGAGGTGTAATTTAGCATCTCCAATTGACCTGACTGCATGTTTTTGGACTGTGGGAGGAAACCCACAGACATGTAGAGAACATGCAAACTACACACAGAAAGGATCCCGGACACCCCAACTGGGAATCAAACCCAGGTCCTTCTTGCTGTGAGGTCACTGTGCAGCCCACTGCACCATCATGGCACCCCATTATTTATTTAAACCAGATGAACTGAAAATTGAAACATGCTAAAACATGATCGGATGCTGCTAACACAACTGTTGGAACTGGTACCATAAATGGAATCAAATGATCTTGAAGATTCAAGCTTCTGTGCATGTGCCTAATCAAATGCCAACAAGGGATTGACTATATCTGGAGACATTCGCAAACAGTTCAAGAAGACAAGGAGCTGAAGTATGTACAGATAAGGAAGTATCAACTTCTAGGGCCTTCTGAAGAGCTCTGCGTGACCCTTAAAAGGCTCTTAAACAAATACACTTTAAATTATAGTTCAACATTCAGTTCTAGTCTAACAGAATTAATATGCATATTATCAAAAATTTCATTCTGGTTAACATTAAATTAGAAGTGCTTGGAGGTCTTTTACAATCAACCATCACTGATTATTTAATCAATGCTGAAGATGATGCCACAATTTCAGAAATCATATAATATCTAAACTATATATGAATCATATTTTCTAGAATTCATCATTTTAACTCATTGGACTTTTATAATACATGATCCACATCATTTTCTTTAACAATATTACAAATATTAATTAGAAATTATCAGAAAAACGCCAAGGGTTTGCAGACAAGTGGAATTATAACTAAAGTAGGTGACAAGGACCACAGCCTAACTCCTCCTGTCCATCATTACATGTCCTAGCGCTCCTCTCCCCTCACCTCCTCATGATGAAACTTTGCAGCCCCCTACCACCACCCCAGCTCCTCCTTCTCTTCCAACTCATGCTCAGTCTTAACTAGGCAAGGAGAGGTCTGCCTTCAAGTCTCATCAGCAGAAGCCACCCAGAACTCCAGCCCAAGTTTCTCAGGAGTTCCCCTTCCTTGCCTCAGCTCACAATGAGAGTGTATTAAACAATGATACCACACAAACACGGTTCATAGAAAGAATGTCTGTAATCAGATCTACTCTACACTTTGCACTGGCGGTAATGGAGTATCCCTGCAGCTCTGGAGCCAAAGAAAAAAAAAATTGTAGGATGATGAATTCCCCACAGCAGGATATAATAAACAATACAGAGGCAGAGTCAACAGAGCCCGTTCTGCCTGGGCACAGTCAAAAGGGGAGCGAAATTGAGCAGAGAAAGCCACGGAACCCTCCACGAAGACAACGGGTACACCGCATGAGCGAAAAGCACTAAACTGCTCCAGAGTCAGCATGCAGGGGACTGGTGCGGTAATAATGTGCAGCATCTAATTGTCATGCACAGTCTGTAGCTGCGGAGAAGCAGTCTAATAGCACCATGCATCCCTACTGTTCACATTTCAGTCAGGTTGTGAGGAGGAAAGAAAGAAGAGAAAGAGGGGAATCATGCCAGAGGCTGGATGTTACATAAAGGATCAGCCGAGCCTTAAAAACTTTGTTTGACAAACTTTTTTTTTTCTTCCCTAATGTCTATTGGGAAAAGATGCCTTTTTGAAGACATCTCTTTGAGAGAAAGCAAAATTTAGATTTTGTTATGTTCAAAAAAGGGAACCTTATTTAAAACGAAAAAAAAGAAATGGTCAGAAAAATAAAAATAAATAAAGAAATACGCTCATCATCAAAAGAACAGCTGCCAAAACTAAGCAACCGGCAGGAACGAAACCTGGTGGGTAGGTCTGACATTGTGAGACATGCAAATGATTCAAGTTTCACGCTCGACCACACATGTGATGTAAGCAAGGACGAGCCTTATCGCTGTACCTGAGTGACCCAACAGTCATGACTGCAGACATTCAGTGAGCAGTGAGGTCCTCCATAAGTCATGCTGTTAGTGCCAGTACCATTGGCAGACGGCTGCACGACGCAGGACTATATGCAAATTTATCATTATTTATTGTTCCTGGTAACCTTTATCCTCCTTCCCAACAGCACTTCAATCCCACACTTCCTTCTGGGTGCAGCTATTCTTTTGACGATGAGCGTCAATAAAGAAAAACATGCACACAAACTTAAAGTGCCATTTATCATTTCAGCAACTCTTTTCTTCCTGAAAGTGACAGGTTCGAATCATCAGTGCACCCACATTCAACATCTGTTTAAATAACCCCACGGTGATAACACGGTGCGGTAAACACAGCGTCTCTGTCAACAGGCCGTCCAAACACACATTTGCAGATTTATACTGGCTCCCAATTCCAGCAGCTCAAATACAGCAGCGCACGCCACAGTTTTAATAGACCTTTACTCAGAAAGTCAGGCCCGGGAACGACATTGAGCAGAAAGTGGAAGACAAATAGGCCTAGCTCTCATAGAGAACAGTCAAAACAAAGAAAAAGAGCAGGACGCGAGGCCAGAAGCCAAACACACGCAGTCCGCCGTTAGGAATATGTGAGCATGTAGTATCTCCATAAGAAGTATGCTGCGCACTTGGTGGTGTCGTGGCTGTTGGTTGAGGGCCACCAGCGGGTTATGTTCACGGATCGCTGCAGCCGATGCCATTTCGCGGCAGCTTCAGACTGAGTGTCAACTGTCACTCTCGGTTACAGCAGTGCTGCGCTTGCCAGAGCAGCGGAAAGAGGCCGACTCCACTCTGACCCTGCAATTACCCCCAGCCCAATCATCGCACATGCAGTCTCCCTGAGAGCGGCATACCGCATCGAGGACTGAGAACTGGAGAGCGTGCAGAGGAAAGAGTTGGCAGGCCACACAGGCATCAGGTTTTTAGTCCTGAGCTGCAGCAAAATACTCTGAAATCACAAGGGGGCCAGATCGGTATTAGCAACGGTGCACAGGACTGCTTGCTCACAAATGGATGTAATGATTACTGATAAACTCCAAACAACAAGCATTGTACCAGGAGTGTATCACTCCTTTTCCCATACGCTCATGTCATTTAGGAACAGTTTCCCATGCCTGCTTTAGCTCCTTCCAAACACTGTCCATCGGTGGAAGGAGCCATGAGTGGAAAATGACCACCTCAGAACAACTGCTGACCAGATATTTGGGTGGTGAACAACTCTCAGCCCAGTCACACAGACATGGTAGCGACATGGTCTTGTGAGTGATGCTGGTATGAGTGTATCAGACATAACGGCATTGCTTGAGAGTGGTCCACCACCCTAAAATCCCCAGCCCAGACTGACTTTGTGGTTAGAAACTGACCACTGAAAAGGAATTGAGGGTAGCCCTTCAGTAGATGCTTCAACACAGTCTACTCTGCACACCAGCAAGGTGAAGCTAGGGAAGAGTTTCTCTGCCTGATAGCATGAACAGGTCATGGTCCTTGATGCACTGAGAATGGTCCAGTACCCAAATAATATCTGGTTTAATCCAGTCATGTGGTCAAAATTGATATAAAGACTGAAGCTGGTATAGAGAGCAAACAATAACTGGCTGCAACGGTGGCCTTCAAATCTGGACCCTGAACAAAACCCAGGATGGGAGGCTTAGCCAGATTGTTTTCAAGGAGGTGGGCAGGTTAGACACAGTTATTTTATTGGGGTAGACACAAACGGCTACAAAGAAAGGTGTGCAGTAACACTGGCAGTACTACAGCATTAGGAGGAGCTCTGGATTCTGGACGCACCTCTGATGAAATCTAGCCTGCATCAAACACATGCACGTACGCTGCTGTAAAGAGGTTTTAGCCAAGGTGATAAATGATAGTAAGCCATAGGCAATTTATCTCAAAGTCACATGACCTACTTCATATAATGTAGCTCACAAAGCAGCACTGCTGAAGCGTAAAGGGCAAATTATTTGCTTGGAAATTGATATTATAATAATCATGAAATGCAATATTAGTAATATTTTGTTGGAAAATTGTAATATTTAGATTTTGTTTATTAATATTTTTGTGTCTTGTGCTATTTCTATTCTATGCTGAACAAATCAAATCTTCAGTTTTACAATAATGTTGCAATAATGCATAACCGAATATACAGTAATGCACTAAATAACATATCTGGCCACTTTTGTATGTTCTATTAATGTAGAATGCCAATGTCAGCTCCTTCCTTAAGCAAAACCAACAAGAGTAGCATTAAGGTTTCAAGCAGCGTCTATTCGACTGCCATTTCAAAGTGCAGCGTCAGACCGTAACTGACTGGCAACTGCCATGATGGCAGATTTTCACTGTAAAAGCATTCTACTCAGTAGAACCTTTCAGTGGTGACGATCAATGATGGTTGCTTGTCACACTTTGTTTAACTGGGCTGGTCAGAAAGGTGGCCATGCTTCATTAGAGGGTGGGCACTGGCCACGTCTGGACACCACTTGGCTACAACCCTGCTGATTCATGGCCCATATTTGAAGACCTCTAGGCTGAAGTATGTAATTACGCATCTTAGGCGGTTCTCAGAGGGGCGGGAGTATTCACTTTGTGTGTGATTGTAGTCCACTGACTTCCGGCTTCCGCTGTGGCGGTCACGTCGGTTTCTGGTTAGTAGCTGTGTGCTATCGACATTGGTATATTTCTCGTGCTGCTTGCAAGATTTACCACCTGCACAGAAACCAACATGAAGTGTAAATATAATTTTTAAAAAAATGTCCACAGATATCAGCAGAGAGGGAGCGGTTCCCATGATCATTGCTGTGTTCCTTTGTGCTCCAATTCCAGGCGATACAACCTCTTTGCGTAAGACCCTGAACTTTGTTGCAAGTGGCTGAACAAAATAATGCGGGATTGTTTCACGATAACAAGTCACTCAAAGGTATCCAGCTGACATTTTACCAGCAACGAAATCCGCAGTACAGCACAAGGAAAGAGAATGTTGACAGTTGGGGCCATTTTCTCGTTATTTCAGTGGAACAACTACACAAAACCACAGACGCGATCGCAGGTTTGCCAGCTCCACGCACGACCTAGCACACTGCCGACTCAGTCCGACCCGGAGGAGCCTGCAGACATCCTCCAGCAAACAGATAAGGAGATGGTGCTAGTCGGTGTGGACCATGAGTACGGTGTTCCCAGTAACAGTGTAGTCGTGGACTGTAAACACTATGACAGTTTGCTACGGAGCTGTATTGCCCCAAATTGGAGCACAGAGGAACGATCATGTGAACCAATCCCCCCTCTGCTGATAACATGGACATTTATTAAATGATATTTACGCTTCATGTTGCTTGCAATCTTGCAAGCAGCACGAGAAATATATCATTGGCAATAGCGCACCACTACTAACCGGAAACCAGTATGACCGCCACGGCAGAAACCGGAAGTCAGCAGACTACAGTCACACGCAGAGTGAATTCAAAAGTAGCAGCTAAGTGTATCTGACCAATTGATTTTTTTTTTTTTACTGCCAGTATATTTAAGTACATCAGTACATCAGCTAACGGCAGATCATATTCACCATTACTGTTGATAATTACAAATTCTAACTCCCCCATTGCTTTGCCCATGCACTCACATGTGTAGTCACGCTGAAGATGCCACAGAGTGACATGGAAGTTTTTAAGCAGAGGGCAGCAGGCTTGGAGTTGGGAAGAAATGTGCAGCTGAGGTACAGTAAATGCGCTAGAGGCTTTCAACGGCATCATTTTCATTAGCAAGAAAACAAAGCAATAGTAATTGCAGCGATGTAAATTCATTGCACTTTATGTAGTGTGAACTTGTTTAAATATGCCTGAAGTAAAACGATCAGTTTATCATTATTGCTTACTTCTATTACTCCCACTCCTGGTGTTTATACGAGTGGGAAAATCTAATCAGAGCACGCTAGTGTCTGGCGCTTTACTGTCATATGCATATGTGTGTGCGATGTACTGTAGTTCTTATTTGAACGCCATACGACAGTAAACACAATAACAAATCATGAGAAAGTAGACAGCATTCTAACACCACAGGAGGCTGCATGCTGTAGAGGAAGCAGACCTGGTTAATCATGAAGAACATAGAAAGGAACAGCTGGAACTGGAGGAAGGCTGTACTCTGTTAAAAGAATATTATAGCAGTTCATCCACGCTTATTGCACCTTAATGCCTATTATTCCTTCTCCAATGGTAAACGCGAGTTTGCCATGCTGTCGCAATGCTATCGTTTATTCGATAAAGTAAAGAGCTCGGCCTAACAAGATTAAATTAAAGTACATGTTTGATCAAGCAGATACATTAGTGGGAATATACTTCTCATGGAAGTCACGTTTTATTATTAGCCCGATTAAACCAGTCGCTAATTAGCAATCCAAATATGTACATACGCTTGCTTAGAAAAAAACTGCAGGAGGCAAATTTCCACTAGATAAAGCAAAATCGGAATGTTTCGCTGGTGGGACATTAGGCTTGACCAGCTTAACAGAACAGATATATACACTCATCATCAAAAGAATAGTTGCACAAATAGTTGCACCCAGAAGGAATCAACCAACTGGAATGAAACTTGGTGGGTAGGTCACATCATGAGACATGCAAATGATTCAAGTTACACGCTCGGAAGCGATGTGATGTAAGCAAGGACGGGCCTTATTGCTGTACGGGTTGGATTATTGCAGGACACCATTAGAAACCTCTACAACTCCATGCCAGGACGTCTGCCATGTTGCACTGGCAAACATGGCGGCCTGACGCCATACTGAGAGACGCTACTTCTGTATGTGTAGCTCAATAAATATTACCCATATCAGTCTAAATTTATCATCATTTATTATTCCTGGTAACCTTTATCTTCCTTCCCAATAGCACTGCAATCCCACACTTCCTTCTGGGTGTAACTGTTTTTTGATGATGAGTGTACATGAGAGATATAAGCAGCTTGATGCTTTGGGAATAGAGCCTGCGTAACTGGTCCAGGTACTGTACCATCGACTAGGACTTCCTAAACAACTTTCTTTGGCAACTGAAACATCAGTACTCCGCAAGGCGTTCTCACTTCCAAGCCCCATGTATTCCTTATACATTCTCTTCTACAGGAGCCTGGTGGCATGTAATTTAGCTCTGGTGAGACAAACATTATCTGAGAGCCGGAGAGGAGGAGGAGGAGGAGGGGGAGGAGGAGGAGGAGTTTTTCCTCTCTTTTTTTCCCTGCCTTGAATAATCCAGCTGCAATCTCCGCCATTTTGGGGGCTGGGGCCGACAAAAGGATGTGATTTTTACTCTATAGACTGTAATTACTGTTGCAGGTCCTCATTGTGCTCCTTCCATTTAAAACGCAGTGTGTCCCTCCGCTAATGACTTGTTCCTGATGTGTTCATTCATCCTTTGCGCTTAGGCAATCTGTTTACCCAATAATTTACTCCATAGCCCACTCACTCAAGCTCCACATCTCCAAGAAAAAGGCTCAGGGATTACTGCTCATTGTGGCTCTGTCAAGCCCATCTGTGACCTAGAAAGCTTTAGCAGGCCCCTTTAAGCTCGCGCTGTTATCTAGCTAAATTGCTGGTGGAGCTGTGGGGCTGGAG
>CM067486.1:29786161-29800398 GCA_034552555.1 Semaprochilodus insignis | reverse complement strand
GGGGTCGGGGGGGGTGAGAGGGGGGTACAGCATGTGTGCGAGGGCAGAGGCGACGCAAGCTCATTTGAATGATTTTGTTTACCCTGGAGAAGTGCTTACTCCATTCATACGCTGAGAGCCGGGGGTTATAACTGCACCGCAGGTACGGGTGCAGCTCCACAGATTGCCACAGACGTGGTGAGCACAATTAGGTGCATTCTATTTCGGAGGACGGCACGGGAACGGGACGTGACGTGACACATCGTCCCGTGTTTGATTTTCGGCGCTCTTTGGAAGAGATTAAGTCAATGTCATTGAATGGGAGCTTTATCTTGACTGACAGTTCGCTTGTTCCTGGCAAAATGAGTTACAGTGGTAATTAATATCGGAAAACACCGTGAGTCATAATGGACCAGATAAGGACGAAATTAGGTCACCGTTGTGATTGGCAGAGGATTGGGGGGAAAAGCTTTTGAAACGAGCAGGAAAAAGAAGAAGCCCCCATTGATTAAATTATGTCCTGATTTTTCAGGATGAGTAATGTAGTAAACAAACCTACTGTAGATCATCAGCCCTTAGGACAAGCATTCATCTCACAGCATCAGCACCATGGTGAAGCTTTCTAGGCTTTTCTAGCACTCCTTTCAGTTTGGCAGCGCGCACACTGCCAGCTCCTTACTCACCGGGCCCCGGCTCAGCAGCTTGCTCAGATGCAGCTCTTCCACATGACTCAAACATGGGCAGCGAACCATATCAACACCAACACCCCATATGCGGCCCAACGAAACCATCAATGGCCCTTTTCGTAGATATGGCAAAGCAACTGGCCTCCAACAAGAACATTGATATTTACCAGTGGCAGAAGTTTAGGAACATGGACCGGAATCTGAAGTACGACCAAGTTTAGCAATCTTTGTTTGTCTTTTGACTCTAATACACAGTACGGATTTGCATGCACGGTATTCACAACTCACTGCATGAGAAGATAAATGCACAGCGGTCAGTCATCTGTGAAATCGGTCAGCAAATCACTGAGCTGCTGCTCCACCTCGAATCTGTACTGTGTCATAGTCAGGGCTTTGGAGCTCCTAATTGCTCTTTTAAAGTCATTGTGCTGGAGGAAAGAATTAGGATCTTAATTCCTCATGCTGACAGCACTCTCTTTGTGGTTCTCCTCATTTGTGTCACAGTAAGTAGCCGAGACATTCCATAGGTAAGCAAGGCTATTAGCATGTGTAACTAATGTGTAAATGTCATAGATATTGACATTATTGTTACTTGATTTGTTGATTTGTAATGACCCGGCTTCCTACAGCACCTTTGGATTCTGGGAATACTGAAGCAATAGACATACACTTAGGTGGCCAGTTACACCTTGCTAATTTTACTTGAGGGATCTGAACATTAAGTTGATGGTGCCAAGCAGAGGAGCCAACAGGGTCCAATGCGGTCACTCAAACATTAGAGTGTCTCAAGCCCAAGAGAAATGAAGTACTGCCTTCAAAAGTCATCAGTGGTCATCACGGCAGAGACAACAGCAACTGTGTAGTTTCCTTATTTGCATTCTCTTTATGTTTATAAGTTGCATTAGTAATGCATTAGTAATAAACATTTATAACAAGCCATATAACACGTGGTCACCAGAGATGCATTCAAGAAGCATGGCATTGGCTAATGTACATCTCGCTGCTTACATATACAGTCATATCACTTGAGTAAGATGTTAACTGTGAACAGGCCCTAAATGTCCAAATGTTTGAAGACACCTCTACTAGTTAACGAATTGAGCTACCTCAAAATCACTTATTATTGACACAGCCAATACAAACACAGCTTGCATCATTTCCATATGTGCCTATGTGACCATGCTCAATAGCAAATATCAGCTACAGAGTTACAGCACTGGACTTTGGAGCAGTCAGTCTGCATTCTTTGGAGTGATGGAGCACCATTCAAAACCTTACTGATGAGTTGGACCAGCATTTGCAAAGTAGAGCCAATCATCCAACATCAGTACTACACCTTACTAATGGTCTTGTGGCTGAATGCAACCAAGTTACTGCTTTAAGTCCGAAGCCTTCTCAGAGGAGTAGAGGCTGATACTCCAGTAAACGGGGAAGGGTACTCCCTCCCTCCCACTGCCTATGAATACCCTTGATTTCAAAGGAAAAATTGGATGAGCCGGTGTTTACGAAGTTTGTGGGATGTATACCAAACTTTCCAAAACTGTGGCGAGAACATAGAATTGGTAGGTTTGTAATAGTAAGCCACATAATATGGAGAACCGATTTTAATTTGCTTTTTGAAAATAGAATTTCTTCTTTTGATGATCGTTGACGTTCCTGCTGTTATGCCAATAACGTGATAAAAATGAAAGAGTTCATAACATATTTCTGACCTTGTACAACTCCAGTGATACCACTCTCTCTCCCTCTCTCTCTCGGCCAGGTGGTGGGTCAAATCGACAAGCTCACATCAGACTTCGACTTCGACCTGGAGCCAGATGACTGGACAGTGGCGACGGCGAGCAGCACGTCCAGCAGCGAGCGCGGCCTGGGCGAGGCATTCCGGCTGGACTTCCTCAGCCAGGACGTGCTGTCAGACAGCTGGGAGTTCTGTAGCTACCTGGAGGCCTCTAGCGCAACCGGACGGAAAACACCCCGGGACGAAGACCTGGAGGAGGAGACGGGGAGGTCAGCCTCAGCCACGCCCACTCCGGCCACAGCCAGCGTTTACTCCCAGATGAACGGGGGCCTACCTATCCCAAACGGACCTTTGATCGTAACCCCAGATTCGTCTAGCGAAGAGGCCTCCAGCTCCACTCACAGCCAGAAAACATCCCGAACCTCCGGGACCAGAGAACGGGTGCGCTTCAGCGACAAAATCCTCTACCACGCCCTGTGCTGTGATGACGACGAAGATGAACCAGAGGAGGGGGTGGACGAGGAAGATAAAGTGGACTGCGGCACACCGGACACGGACAGCGAACCAAGCCCGCTGGCCTGCTCTCCCGTCCCCCCTCTCTCTTCCTCGGAACACTCGCAGACTCTACACAATTTCCGGGAAACCTCTTCCGCGGGACCCTCGCCTGTCAAGGTGCCGGTGCTTGGTCCCCACACATTGCCACGCAAGGGCCTCCTTAACCCTGGCTGCAGGAAAAAACTGCTCCGCAATAGCAGTACGCAGACGGTGTCAGACAAGAGCACTCAGACAGTACTGCCCTACGTCCCCAGCAAACAGAAAACCAAGGACCACTGAGGGGATACTCGAACTTAACCATAAGAAAACAGAGAAAAGAAAACGAAAACCGAGAGAATATCAAAGTGACTGTCTACTATTTAATATTAAATACATAGATACTAGATTACAACACAAATTAATAAATGAATTACTAAATAAATAAATTATATATGGGAAAATATAATTTGTCAGATTTCCTAACGTCATTTTACAGCTCAGGGATTAAAATGCAAGAGACCTATATCTCCCAAGTTGCGAGAGGTGTGGCAAAATTGCAAGCTTTTGTTTTTGTGAAAATCTGAGTGATGAAAGCACCAGGATGTGGATGATATTACCATGTTCATTTTATGACATTCATATGTAAAAGTTCCATTACTGCTATGCCTGCTATGCGTATGTCTAGACTGGAGTTTTGCTGGTAGTGCAGAACTCAATATAGTCCCCATTCTTCAGTATTCCGATGTTTATACTTGTAGCCTAATGCAGTCTGTATTCCACACAGTACATCCAACGCTCAGTGAACAAAGGAACACAATCTACCATCATAAGAGCCCATATACACAACAGTGAAAGGCAAAGCGTGAGCTATATTGACTGATGTTTGACTTGCCCTTGATTTTTATAAACTATTCCAGCGATGCATCCCTTCATCTGGTGCTTCGTCTTGGGCGGGCGAAGGGTGGGTGGGGGTGGCGGTGCTGGCGGTGGCTAGATTGGGGGGGAAAAAGGAAAAAAAAACAAGAAAAAAAAAAAAAAAAAAAAAACCAACATCATTTCGGGTGCCTGCTCTCTACTCTGACATTTACTCTGTTTCCTTTCCCTCCCTGCTCTTGGCGGAGTAGGGCAAGGTTGTTGGGGGTTACGACGCGAATCTCAGAGCACAAAGCCAAGATGCAAAAGGTTATGTCTCTCCATTCTCAGGCCCAGTGGGGACTCGTAGACTCAATAGTGCTGTTTTATTCACAGGGATGATGCCAGTAGTGCCTGATCAATACTGCTGGTTCGAGGCCCAGTGAGGGGGCTTCCGCTCTGTTCGCTCGACCCCCTGCTCAGAGGCCCTTTAACAAAACCCACCTCATGCTTGGTATTTAATCTATGGGGCAGAAAAGAAGTGGGGGAAAGGGAAAAAAAAAAAAGATCCTGACCTGAGGGAGGTAGGGAGGGAAAGAAAGAAACAAAAAGAAAGAAAGAAAGAAAAGAGGAAGGAGAACGGAGTGTAAATGAAGGGCAAAGTAGTCTAGTAAAAGGAGCATCTCAAGACAGATTGGTCTTAATTACGCCTCCCTGAACGTGATCATTTATTCCCAATCACCTCTTGGTGAATCATCTCCTAAGGGAGGCAGCAAGGCCACTGCAGTAGATCCTCCACAGTGATCTATACCCACCAAAACCTTAAGGGATTTTAAGCAGGTAGAGTCAGCAATAGAAGCTTGTGTGGAGAGGTAGATTTTTACAGCGCTAAATATTAAAAGTCAAGAGTTATTACTGCTGTACAGTTCATTTGTAATTAGACATTTAATTTCATAGAGAGTTATGAAATGACAGTGCCGCCCACCACAAAAAAAAATTCCATAAAATGAAAATCATATGTATTCTACCTCCCACAAAACCAAATGTGGTATGACTTGTAAAATTAGAATTTCTCCAATAGAAAGAAGAAATTATTCAGACTTTTTGCAATAACTGCAACTTCCACAGCATATTGTGGCTGTCCAATCAAATTCTCCATAATTCCATATACACACGCACACACACTAGTGCCTGAGTGGGTAATTAGGAAAGTTGGAAGAATTCCCAGAGGGCTGTTGCATGTTGGACTGCTAACTGCAAGCTAATAAATAAACTTATGAAGGTATAACATTATAAATTATAAATGTTACAGTCATGTGAATATGTAATGCAGGGCTTAAACAAGCAGCTCCCATCACTAGTACTGCAGCCCCGGTTTGCTGATTACAACTTTTACAGTGCATATAATGTAGATGAAGTCAAGGAGGCGTAGGAGTGAGTTTGACACTTGGGAGGGAACATATTTGATACCATCAGTCAAAAGGTCATCACTAAATATGAGAAATCAAGACTCATCACTGCTACCGTATTCATCTATAATCACAAGTTCCATACTCAGTTTCATAGTGAGTCACGAAATGACAACACCCAACAACTGCCCAAGTGTTGACTAACTAACATGAAGTAATGCATTGGTTAACATGACGTTTTACATTAACATGCTTAACTGATGTTAACATGTAGTTGTTACATCTTAACATAAGTTAAACACTGCTAATTCATTACTTCATGTTAGTTAGTGAACACTTAATGTAAAGAGTTCTATTATTATAATAATATAATATTTTTTCTTTTATCATGATGCTGAAATTATTACAAAACTAAACTAGACAAAACTAAAGACTGCAATATGCTGAACAGAATGCAAGCAAAAAAAAATAAACAGAAATATTTGTACATTATATTTTCAAAAGTATAGACACGATATAGATGTAACAATTTTCTGATTTTCTGTTTGTACAAAAAAAACAAAACAAACAGGAACGTCTTAAATAATGTCCATTACTTCTCACAAAAAGGTTAAATTCCTGATACTGTGCAAGACGTTTACTCAAGAAGGGCAAAAAAGGGGAACCTCAACTAAAACTTTGGCTGTAAGACTTGCAGTACGATCCAAATGTGACCCACCCCGGACACTGTGACACTGGACTGTGATACTGTCCGTTCTGGAAAAGTGAAAGTAGCGTGTAGATTTGCATCACTTCATTCAGAGGCTGAAACTTTGGTTGCTTCCACACAGGTTATATCCTCGTTACCTAGTTAAAGGTTCCGTTGGAGCAGCTTTTGAAGATTCTGTTCCTTTTAGCGCTTGGGAAATAGTTCTGTTTGCTGGAGCACAGCTGCTCCGTCAGCTCGGTTGTTGAGTAAGAGTTTAAGTGGGTTATTCTAAATCATATAACACCCGGTCTAAAAACAAGTCCCACTCCAAACCAGGTATTTATAGCCCAATCATCCTTGTGGAATACCATCTGCAGGAACCTGAAGGTACTACCACCGTAACCACGCAAGGTGACTAATTTTTTTTGGGGAGCTTTACCTGTGCGTGTATACATACATATACACACATATATACACACACACAAAGTCTTGCTGTATTAACTAAGTTTAGAACATAAAGATACTCTTTTAGAGATACAATCATTTTAAAATACTGCTTCCCATCCCTGGCCTGCATATTTCTCTAGCTCTTTCTTTAGGCCAACCCACCTGATCTATCAGCCTGTCCCGAGTAAAGGTGCTGGAGGAACACTAAAACATGTATCTCAGTACTCCAAGAGAACATGCTGCTTACCATGTTGATGTATAGCACATACTTTACAGTATGCAATTTTCATGAGACTATTAAACACAATGCCGATGAAGGAGAAGCACTGAGAGCACATGATTGATAGGGTGTAAGGCCTTCTGATGAAAAACCCAGTACTGTTTTTCGGGGACCGTGCTGAAAGAAATGACGATAATCATCAGCAGAAATGAAAGCTGTCATTCCAGCGCAGCCTCGACCGCAGCTGCCGCGGAGGCAGACGCTCCGCTTACATTTTCATTCGTCTTGTGTATTTAACGTTGGAGTGGCTCCGTGAGAAGGATGCATCGAATAACAATCAAAGGATCACACCCCGCTGTTCTGCCTGCCATTTCCTCCGTTAGATTGAGGACCAACAGGTCAGCAGACGCATTAACAAACAAACAAAGCGCTCGCCAACACCGCCGCACGGAAAACGCATCAATCACCTCAAACACAAACAAAGGCCAGATTCTAAAAGCCATGCTTCAACAACTCCCTTACAGCCTTCTGCTGTTGGCTTATTCATTTTCCTTTAAACAACTCAAAGGAGAGGGCAGCATTAGTCAAATTAATCATACTATTATTGTGATTAATATTTAATGAATCATAAAGGTAACAATTATGAATCTTATCATTAGCATCATGATGAACAATCGATTCAGTGAGACGTAACTGTAGGACAGTGTTAATTAGGCTACATGATGCTTTACGTATGGGTCTGTCCGTCATGAATATTCAGAAGTTGAAAGAATAACTACAGCCATCAAACTGCGCTTATAAATAAATAAATAAATAAATAAATAAATAAATAAATAAAGAGACGAAAGGTTTTTTTGTGCAACTAAATATATATCAGAGGTGGAGATATGGCAGAAATATAACACTGAGTATATGTGGTATATCAGGATATGTATTGTTTCAGACATCTCATCAGTTGGAACTGTTAAGTGTAAGCCTGTAGAGTCTTTAAGATCACCAACAACACCATTTAGTTGGGGGTGCCATGTTATTCCAACTTCACATTAATGGAGAATTCCATAACCTTGTCAAATGTTCTTAGAAATTCCGTCTTTGAGATTAAAACAAAGTCTTTTTGTGTCGTTCAGTGTACAATGATTAACTGTAGAAACACTTACCGACTTAAGATTTCATTACATTAGCAGCATTAATTTATCATGAATAATCAGCATTTCATCAGCAATAAAGGTATGAATGGTTCATCACTTCACTTTAGGGGCCACAAACATCATGAATTCATCATGAATAATCAGTAGTCAATGCTTCTATATGATGTATTGAGACATACTCTGCACAGCGTTGTATTTTACTTACTCTGACGCACCTCAGCGAGCACAACAGGAGGCTGTAAATTAGCAAATGAGTTCAATCAGATGGGCTCAAGGAGGGAAAGCACAAAAATGCATATAGTGTGGGGTCGCAGGACTGGGATTGGGAACCTCTGATTTAAGGAGTCTCATGCTCCTAGGAAAAAGGCACTGCACTGGCCATAGTAGTCATGAACTCATTTCTGAGAACAGTTGTAAGTTTAGGATAAACTATTCCCTCATGATGCACTGTGTATCTAAGGTATCATTTTCAACAGGTATGAATTAAAGATGAATTATTAACTAGGGCTATTTTGATTGTTTCTTAGGAGCTCCCTCCATGCCCATCTTTACTATGTTCAACATGTTTTAAAAAGTATATCATTGCTGTCCAAAGAAAAACAAGTACTGTATCTCCAAATTTTGTCGTTTTTCTTTTTACTTTTATGCACCATTTGAACACTGCAGCTGCCGTTTACACTGTGTGTAAATTTCATGATGAACGGACCAACAGAAATGGCCCAAATGTGCTTGCAAAAACTGTCTGGCTCCACTGACTTCCATTAAAATTAAATAAGGTTTTTGCCCTCTCCTGTAAATTTGCCATTTTGGAGATACTTGTTTTTCTTTGGTCAGCGGCAATATGTTTTAGGCCATAATTGTCTCAAACCCATTTTAAAACAACCTCTCAGACATCATAATCATTTTTAGAACTTTCTGAGAGGAAGCTTTAGGAGGCATTTTGAGTGCTTTAGTCCTGTACACATCATCGCTACCACTGTGAACGAACCTGACACGGTAAGTTTCTGTAGAAGCAAGCATTTCACATCAAACCAGTCTGAATGACTTTGTTTACGTCTTAACCGTTTAATTAGACAGCGATTTTGAGAGTGCTGATTGAGAGTGAGTTTAATTTGAGAGAGAGTTTAATTGAGAGTGTGTTAAATAAATAACTAAAATTATAAGGTTGTTCCGGTAAGAACTTTCGCTCTGATGAATAGACCAACTGAGGTGTCGGTTTGTTGCTGAAAGAATGACTGAATTATAACATTTTGAAATCTTGCCACGCCGCAGTTTGAGTTGATTTCACATGCGGACCGCGTGCGGCCGCACCGCGTCAATCTGTGACACGAAAATAACTTTGTCCTGCTGTTCATTTGATGAACTGAATGACATTGGTAGAACACCTCTGGAAGCACGGCTGATGAAATTTAACCAATTCACTGTACCCACGTCCCTTGCCAACGCGATGCCATCCTGTCTACAAAGAAAACATACCCAGCGAAGTATTAGGGAGGTTATTTAGCCAATTAAAGCATATAATGGAAGAGCAGTTTTCTGGTACAAACTTATTGGAAAGTGCAATCCAAGAGACAGGAACTAATAAGCCTTCACTTTGAGAGGCTGGCAGAAGGTTGGAGAACATTATTAACTAGTGGGAGACAGACGAGACAGGGTTGCAGACTTTAGATTCCACTGCCTCCAGGCCATCATTACTTTGTGGCCAAACAGAAGCGGACAGTATTTCATTAGAACTCCTATCACCGTCAGTGGAATATGTATTTCGTTATACATACTGGGATAGAGTGCTCGGCTTCTCCGCTCTCGCTTTTTTTTTTTTTTTTTTTTGAGGAATAAACATGATTTATGAAAAAGCAGACATTCTTGCATTACCTCTACCTTTAGCTTCAGTTCTAAACATCACTGAAATGTACAGCTGTGTGCAGATGTTTAGATGCTTCTGGTCAAATTCTGTAACTTCCTTGGTTTTCTGAATGTGAATGTGTTTACACATTTATACATCATCTACAGATTACTGTTTAACATCATCCACAATTACTGTTTAACATCTACAGATTACTGTTTATTTGCGGAATTCCATAGAAACGGCCATAGAATGGAAAACTGCATTTACACTGGCATAGCTGAAAAGGAGACTTCAGGACATACAGCAGAACTGTCATTCCATGTACCTCCCTAGTTTTCTCCTGCTTCAAACACAGTTCCTGAATTTGTAATAAAAGAAAAAAAAGGGCTGGTAAAACAGGTAGATTCCAAAGTCCTGAACCGCTACGGAACAGTCTTGACTCCTTAATATCTATGCCACCAAAAGCATAAAGAAAAATATGTGGAGAAATCTACTACTCCAGCCTGTGAAGGCGATATTGGCACACACTTTTCATCCTCTTTCCAAGCACCTGAATGGTCAACAGGTAAGGTTGATGTTTGTCTTAAAATGACGCTGAAATTTGCTTTCTATTCTAGCTTCTTAACTGGATGTCCAGTTCCACCTTAAATGCTACAGTTTGTATAGGTCATTACAACACCATGCATGGAACATCTGCAAAACAAGCTGGTGCAAAGGAACCCAACTTTAACAAGGCCCTGGACAACTTTGAATGAAAGTGTTTAGTTTGCTCTGCACATTTCACTCCAAGCAGCTTTTAAACCTTGGACAATATTCAGCAGTTTCACACAGCTGAAGAGCAGAGCAGTTCCACCTTACTTAGCATCACAACCCCAACAGCAGACTGTAGGTAGCAGCCATGCTGTGTGACTATCAGTGTTTGCCGGTTGAAACTTCAGATCAATTTAAACTGAGAGTTTCATAGTGAGGAACAACTTTAATTTACTGTGTTGTGTCTAGATGAAAAGTGAGTAGCTGGTCACGTTAGCTACTAGCAAGCTCCAAGTAACTAGCATTAGGCTAGCTAACTAAATAATATAAAGACATAGCTTATTGATACAGAGGTTCAATTTATTTTCCTGTCTGTGTCTATTTTGACATGTTGCTTCTGTGTGATCATCACGGTGTCTCACTGTAAACCAGCCAATCAGAGCACAGCTCATCACAGCAGAGCTTATTATTATTATTATTATTATCATAGTGGTGTAAATGGGCAGGTAAAAGCACATCTGGATGTCTTTCACCCTGAACAAAGTCATATACCTTCTACGTACCCATCAGAGAACAACTTAAAATGCATTCTTTAGCACCATTATCAAACAACATAATAGCGGTACATCTATTAATAGTACTTAAGGCATTTACAAGCATTACTAAATAGTTAAGCAATGTAGTAATAATTCATTGTTTAATGATGGAAATAAGGATCAACCTCATTATAGGTTTAATTAAGTAGTTTATAATCCTTATGAAATGCTTAGGTGATGTCTTAATGAATCATATAGTCATTGCTATGATTCAACGATTGGGACAGTAAGAAGTAAGCACTAATGAACAATTTACTGAAATTTGATGAACAAAATCTTAAAGTCTCAAACATGCATCTTAAAACACTTCATAAATGTGTCGAAGCACATTTATTAAGTGCATACCAACTATTGCAAACTACTATGATCTTAACTAAACTTAAGAGGCTTTTGGGAAACTGGGCCATGATTAGTTGGAACAGTGAAACATTAACATGCAGGGTAAGAAAAATCCAGGAGCAAATCAGACAGCAGAATTACACATATGTATTTAATGATTAATTGAGACAATACTTAATTGCAATTAGTAAGGATTATAAACTACTTAACATTTAAAATACTGTTCCAAATTTTAGCATTAGTTAATGATTAATTGCAAGATTATTTCAATATTTAGTAATGCTTATAACTTTAAGTACCCTAAATAGATGTACCCTTATTGGTTGCCAACTTTTTAAACTACATTTTTTAATTTAAAAAAAGTAAGTAAAAAAAAAAAAAAAAAAAAAAATCATAATTTGACTCTTCTAGCTTGTTTTATGGCTGGAGTCAAAGCAGAAGGACATTTAAACAGACATATAGTTTCCACTTCAAGTAAAGTCTAAGAAAGTATCTCAAGTTCACCAATTACATGTAAACCTACTCACTAGCAGGACCTCTCAAATCTCCCTGGCATCAAATACATGCAGGTTTCTCTGGAAAGACAGTTGGATAAGCCGGATCGACTGTTGTCCTATTGTTTCTGACGTCCTTGCACTAAATGAGTTGTAATTGCTCCTCATTTGTCCAGTATTTAAATGGCTCTCTGCTAATGAGCTAGGCGTGACTACAGCATTTAAACTTGGGCAGGTCAAACGGATTAAACTGGCCATTAATTCCACTGCTGAAGGAAACACATCACGACTGACATATCACAAACCAAGTCTGTTGGTGTTTTCTGAACTGAATGGACTGATAGGAAAAGCCCCAAATTCATTGTCATAATTCATGACAATTAACTTCACTTATTTTTGAGGCTTTTGACCTGAAACTTGATATTTACAAGATTCAAGGATTCAAGGAAGCTTTATTGTCATTCGCATCACATGTGGTACATGGGGTGGAATGAAATTGTAGCACTCAAGGACCCAGTTACACCCAAGCAGCAGTACTTAAATAAAATATACATAAATATATAAAAATACATAAAAGAATATAGAAAGAAAGAGCAGCAAGGAAATTGAAAAGGTAGCAGCAGAACACTCATGAACACTCATTGAGCACTTTATTAGGTACACCTCCTTGTATCTACACTCACTGTCCATTTTATCAGCTTCACCTTTCACCCTGTTCAATGGTCAGGAGCACCACAGAGCTGGTGTTACTGCAGTGCTGAGAATGATGCACCACCCAAAAAATACCTGCACTGTGGGGGTCCTGACCACTGAAGAGCAGGGTAAAAGGGTGATAAGGTATGTAGAGATACAGATGAACTACAGTCTGTTGCATTGTAGTCCTACAATGTGCACCTACACGCCAAGTGGAGCTGAGAAGACACATGTAGGCTCACTGCACATTTCTGGGCCACCAACACGCTCTGGAATGATACTGAGCTACAGTTTGCGGTGCTAAATCTAGCAGCATCTTGTGCGTTTATTAGAAGGTTATGAGTTTATGAGTATGAGTTTCCGGAGTCCTGCATTAGTAGTGATACTGTCAGCATTTTGGAGATAAATGTGGGGAGGTTACATGGATTTAAGGCTTGGTTTGTTCTGCTTGACTAGCAAGTCTCCTGCTGCAAGTTTCTCCTGTTGCAGCATTTGAACGAGGCTTAGCAAATATGGGTTGTGTATATTTTGCAGGCCATCACCCTGCCCGCAGGAGAGGAATGAGAGTTCAGCCGACCCAAATTTGTCATGTCCACCCAAAACGGGCATTCTTGTTATTGCTAGCGTATAGAATTTGATAAATTGTTTTCGCTGGCTGCAAGTGTTACCAAAGGCACGTGAACAACCTAGGGGACAACATGTGTCCATTTCAACATGTTGCTTCTATGTGATCATTGTGGTGCCTCACTGTAAACCTGTAAATCAGGGCAGGTATACTGGTGGAACAATATGATATGGCCAATATTTATTGAGCTACACATACAGAAGTAGTGTCTCTCAGTATGGCGTCGGGTTGTCATGTTTGCTAACAACATGAAGAGGTTCCTAATGGTGTCCTGTGACAATCCATCCCGTGCAGCTTGAATATTCTCACACAGTTCCTTGTGGTAGAGGTGGAGTGACACCAGGCCTTCTGGATGCGTGACAAAGCGTTCATCTTGGCGCTGACCACGGTGCCTCCACACACTGATTGGTCGTCTCCACCAAGACAAAAGTGGGACTCGTCACTGAAGATGACCCGCTGTCATTCTGAGTCACTCCATGACAGTCTGGCACGACGCCATTGCAGTCTATGGTGACGGTGACGTGGTGTTAAGGGCAGTCATTGTAACCGTCTGTGTGCGTGTAGTCCTGCATGGTGCAGCCGTCTGTCAATAGTGCTGGCACTAACAGGATGACTCATGGAGGACATCACTGCTCGCTGAGTGTCCCCAATTGTAGCTGTTGGGTCAGTCAGGTACAGTGATAAGGCCCGTCCTTGCTTACGTCACATGCGTGCCCAACAAACCTTTCATCTTGTCGGCTGATTCCTTCTGGGTGCAGCTATTTGTGTTACTGTTTATTTGATGATGAGTGTATAAATGAAGTTGGCAGGTTTTGAATAGTGTTAAAAAGGTGTTTTATATCGTTACACTATATTTTGTTGGTAAAATACAATATAAAAACAGTTTTAAAGGAAAATAAGAATTTAATAAATCCTATACAGTGTGCGTGCTCTCTCTTTGGGTGAAAGGGTGGGTTTCTGGTGGGCCAAATCAAACCCCGCTCTCTGGGCAGCCCAGCTTTTATAGTCTGCTCTGTTTGGTTTGTGTTTTTTGAAAGTGGCTCTCCGTCTGGTCTGGTTTTTTGAACACGTGTAAAGTGCTGCTGAGCAGATCCTCTGGGTTTTTTTTTTTTTTTGGTTATCCGAAACGCGTTTTAGAATGTTCAGTAGTGTTTGTGTGTGTGTGGTATTGAAACGTGGTCAGTGCTGGACAT
>CM067486.1:29752493-29781734 GCA_034552555.1 Semaprochilodus insignis | reverse complement strand
AGAAGAAGAAGAAGAAGAAGAAGAACAACAACAACAACAACAACAAAAGAAGAGAAAGAGGAAGCACAGAAGATAAGGAAGAAGAAGAAGAAGAAGAAGAAGAACAACAACAACAACAACAACAACAACAACAACAACAGAAGAAGAGCAAAAAAGAGAACAAAAGAAGATGAAAAAGAAGAGAATAGGGAAGAACAAAAAGAAGAAAGAAGAAAAAGAAAAGCAAGAAGAATAAGAACATACAAAGAAGAAGAAGAAAAAGAAAGAAGAGCAGAAGACAATATGCAGCAAGAAGGAGTTGTTGGAAATCGAATGAAGTTGTATGTGTGTGAATGTAATGATGATGTATGTATGTGATTACAGTATTAGAGTGAAAGGAGAAGGCTACTGGGGAAAACTGTGCAACTGAAAGTAGGCTCTAGTACCCTGTTGGTCCGCCTTTAGCCTAGATACATGATATGCAGTTGGGCATGGAACCATTCAAGTTCCATATGCCATCCTGCAGCACATTTGCCCACAGATGTTGCAGCTGGGCTTGTACATCCTGCACACTCATAGACTGCTGAAGCCAGCATCCCAGCTGGTCCCATAAATGCTTGATTGCCGATAAACCTTGCCGTGTATGGGCGAGCATTATCCTGCTTAGAAACACCAGCTGGAAGCCCTGCAATCAGAGGCAACACATGTGCCCGGAGGATGTCCTGCACATATCGCTGAGCTGTTAGTGTCCCTCGTATAACTACTAGGGGTGACCGACTGTTGTATGCAATGGCTCCCTAAATCATCACACCAGCAGTTGGGGCAGCGTGTCTCTCCACAGCTAAGGCAGGATTAAAAGTGTTCACCACAAGGCCTTCATATTCTAATCCAACCGTCGGATCCCAGACAGAACATGGACTTGTCGCTACAGATGATACAGTTCCAGTCTGTAGCAGTCCAGGTTTTTCACTCACAACACCACTGCAGATGTAGGCGACAATGGCTGGCTGTCAATGGCAGGACACGTAAGGGGCAGCGCGATACTAAATTTCCTTCTGCTAAGCGTCTGGAAATGGTCCAGGCAGAGACAGAAGTGTGTAATGAAGGTGCCACCTGTGTCTGGATGGTGGACAGGGTAACTGCTTGTGCTTGTCGGCAGATCAAACGATCCTCTCTACTGGTGGTCTGTCTGAAGTCTGCTTGCCATGTGTGCGTGCCCTCACATAACCACACCACACCTGTAATCATTTACATAACTGCCTTGGACTTAACTGCATGCCAAGTTGTGCAGCAATCTGAAATTCACATCTGGGTGCAATTTTTTGGACAATAAGCATGTATTATTTTGCTGCTGCTGTTGTTGTGATTTTTCAGTTTTTGATCATTTTTGAAAATTGGGCATATATTTCATGATGAATGGCCCAAAATAAACTGCCTTAAATGGAGGGGAAAGTCTGGTTCCATTGACTTGCATTATATGCAAAGTATGTTTTTTCCTTCTCCTGTAAAGTTGTCATTGTTGGAGGTACAAGGTGTTTCTGAAGGCATCAGTATGTGGGTTATTATTGCTACGGTGTGCAAAACTATAGATACGAGTTCAGAGTTTCTCTTCCCATCATGATTCTGTCAGTTTTATAATGTTCTGGCTGACTAGCAAGTCTCCTGCTGCACTTTCCCTACTGCAGTGTCTGAATGATGCTTAGCAAATGCCTCAGGTATAGTTTAAACTTAATTTCCTGCAGGAGAGAGTGAAATTTCTGAATTTGGCCCACTCAATTTGTCATGCCCAACTGAAAGTGCAGTTCTGTTGCTGCTAGTGCCTGGAAGAGATACGAATTCGCTAGACTTTGGCTGCCAATGTTACTATAAAGACAAAGGAGAACACCCTCAAGGACCATTAGATTCCCAAAAAAAAGAAAAAAACACAGCCTGGAACATTCGGTACTGGACCAACCGAAAAAGCACAGTTCTGGTTTCCTAGTGCCGAAAGTTCTGGCACTTGATCAAATACAATTACATTTCAAACTGACTCAAAAAGAGCAAACATTCAGCCGCTGGTCACTTACTTACAGACTGCGCTGAACGTGATAGGCGTATGAAACAGTATGTGTTGGAAAAGGGCTCTTCAGAGTTAGCGTTCCCCCGAATGATGGAGGCACATGTCACACAGACATTAGAGGTCACTCCTCCACTGAATTGTGGAAAATGGATGACAGGTGTGTGTTCTTGGTCGGCGAATGGGACTCCATGAAGCAGAGAGCTCAATACAGTCCCACTGATTACTATGGATTGGCTGGCTCGCCATCACTACTCAGGCTTGATTTGTTTCATCTGTCATTATTTCCTGCTGCAACCAGAACAAACTATTTCTCTTCTTTTTGCCATCTCGTCCTCGTTTTTCCCCCTGCTGTAGGATGCTCCGTGGAATTGTCGGAGGTAAGTATGCTTTAATGTAATATTCAAGTGAAAGAGACATGATAGAGGCTGCGGTCGGACCTCGGCGTCGATTTGATGAAAACAAATGTATTTCTCATTCTGCGGCATGAACTCACATAGCACGCGAGATGAGGTAGAAAGGATGCATGGAGCCTTTACAAATCGCCTTCATTCACTCCATAAATAAAATATATTAAGCCAGCGCCCGGCTGCAGCGTCCAGGTGGCGTGTCAGCTTTAGGGCTTCATTCCGAGTTGTTAACGGTATCTACAAGAGTTTGTTTGTGATTCATGCTCATCGTTTTGTTTGCTTGCTTCTCGCTGTCGAGTGCTGTCGACTGAACTTGGCTTGCTTTTGATTCATTTAATCAGTAGGGCTGTCTATCGGCAAGGACTTGGTGATATGCAGCATGATCAGGGGCATAGCACCCAAATCCTGAAGTCCCCAAAAGAAGATAAACTAAAGGGACAAAAAGTCATTTATTTAATAGGCTGTTTTTCTTAAAGGTGTTGCTTGGTGTGCTTTCAAGGGTTGAACAGCTGACAATCAATAAAGTAAGTGTGCTCTGAAGCATCAGTCTTGTGGTTTCATAAGAACTGAACTTGATCGCTGTTCAAACCAATCAATGTACACTCGTCGTCAAAAGAATAGCTGCACCCAGAAGGAATCAACCGACAGGAATGAAACTTGGTGGGTAGGTTTGACACATGCAAATGATTCAAGTTTCACACTCGGCGGTACATGTGACGTAAGCAAGGAACCGCCTTATCAGTGTCCCTGCCTGACACAACAGCCACGATGGCAGACATTCGGCGAGCAGTGATTCCCTCAATGACTCATACTGTTAGTGCCAGTGCTATTGATGGACTGCTGCACAATGTAGGACTACAACGCAGACCGTCACGGCGACTGCCCTTAACAACACATCACCGTCGCCAAAGACTGCAATGGCATTGTGCCAGACTGTCATGGAGTGACTCGGAATGGCAGCGGGTCAGCTTCAGTGAAGAGTCCCACTTTTGTCTTGGTGGAGACAACCAATGAATCCATGTGTGGAGGCACCGTAGTCAGCATCAAGATGAACGATGCATTGTTACACGTCACACCTCCAGAAGGCCTGGTGCCACTCCTCCTCCACACCTACTGCAAAAGTTTTGCCTTCTCTGTCTCTTCTCACTCCTTTCGTTTGGTGAGCTCTTGATTTTGGCTTCATGTTAGCCAGGTCAGAACTAGTGAACAGCCGTCTATAGCCAACAACAGAGAAGTTACAAGATAGACACGATAGGCGAGCGTGCCAGAGGATTAGACCACTTTTTTCCTAAGCGGGGGGATAACTGAAGCAAAAGATAAGCAGAACTTATTAACGTAATAACACTAGATACCACTATCTATTCATTTCTCAGGCTTTTGGAGGTCCCCCCTTAGTGAGGGCCCTTGTTAGTCAGGTCCACCATTACCCTCAGGCTGATGCCCCCCATGATCATGATACAAAGCTTATGATTCAATATATTGAGACATACGCTGATACTGTAAGCATGGAGATATATATTTCAATGTTTAATAAATCTAATTTTAGGAAAACTGTCATAGTATAAAGTCACACCACCATATGCATAGGTTTGCTAATGCTAACATTAGCAGTGCATCCTTAGGCTATTTGTTTATATTGGACAATAGCTGAATATTACAACACTGCTATCTATTGGTCGGGGAATTAAACACCACAAAGTGGACCACTGTCTGACACTTTCCATGCAAACTAGTAATAACAATTCATTTTTCAGAATCGATACAATATCACAAAACGTACCAAAAAATATATATATATATATATATATATATATATATATAAATATATTGTGATACTCAAGTGCATCGATATTTTCTTACACACCTATTAATCAGTCATTCAGGTTTTAGCTTTATGACTAAAATATTACTGGGAATAAATTCAAGCAATAATTATATATGAATGCAGTTTCCACAAATGACTATATGCATCAGGTTAGTTACAATAGCCTCATAGTTCCAGTGCAAAGAAGCAAACTTCAGACACCAAATATGTCTTGTCTGATTGACCACATTTGGTGTTGGGGTGGATTGTGTAAATTAGATTTTTGCATAGTCTTTGCATTAAAACGTTTTTACACCCATGTAGACATTAGAATCTCAGGCATTCATTGGCACTTTTCCTTCCATATTCTCTCTTTCCCTTGCCTTGTCCCTCCTCTTAATTTCCTGCCGAGCCGGGTGATTAATCTGGGACTTAGCTGCATCTCCCACTGCTTGTGAGAGAGGGTGCCATTGTTTCTAAGTGAGCGGCTTTTGTGCTGAAGTGTCTGTTTTTGATTTCCATCTTCTATCTATTCATCCACTTGACCAGTCTTTTTAGCTTTGTCCTTGATAAAATATATTGGAGATCCTGCCATTCGGTCTTTAAAGAAATTCTTCTGGCACTAATAGAAGTTATGTATTGTATTCCAATGCAATGATATAATTGTGAAGTTAATTGCACAATGAATCACACAATGAATTACTGTTCTATTTGTACTGTCCATTAACAGCTTTAAAGTCTGTAACTTGGACTTGTGCGTTTGTCAAATGACCGAAACACGGAAAATGACAAGGATACAAGGATACACAGCAAGACAGTTCATGAAATACATTATATTGCCAAAAGTATTTACTCACCCATCCAAATCACTGAATTCAGTTGTTCCAATCACTTCCATGGCGTGTATAAAACCACGCACCTAGGCATGCAGACTGCTTCTACAGACATTAGTGAAAGAATGGGTCGCTCTCAGGAGCTCAGTGAGTTCCAGCATGGTACCGTGATAGGATGCCACCTGGGCAACAAGTCCAGTCGTGAAATTTCCTCCCTACTATATACTCCACAGTCGAGTGTCAGTGGGATTTTAACAAAGTGGAAGCGATTGAGAACACTCAGCCACGAAGTGCAGTGGTGTAAAGCATGCTTCTCCGCCTGGCAATCAGATGGACGAGTCTGGGTTTGGCGGTTGCCAGGAGAAGGGTACCTGTCTGACTGCATTGTGCCAAGTGTAAAGTTTAGTGGAGCGGGATTATGGTGTGGGGTTGTTGTTCAGGAGGTGGGCTCGACCTCTTCATTCCAGTGAAAGGAACTCTTCTTGCTTCAACAGACCAGAGATTTTGGACAATTTCATGCTCCCAACTTTGTGGGAACAGTTTGGGGATGGCCCCTTCCTGTTCCAACATGACTGCACACCAGTGCACAAAGCAAGGTTCTAAAGACATGGATGAGCGAGTTTGGTGTGGAAGAACTTGACTGGCCTGCACAGAGTCCTGACCTCAACCCAATAGAACACCTTTGGGATGAATTAGAGCGGAAACTGCGAGCCAGGCCTTCTCATCCAACATCAGTGTCTGACCTCACAAATGCGCTTCTGGAAGAAAGCTCAGAAAATCCCATGAACACTCCTAAACCTTGTGGAAAGCCTTCCCAGAGGAGCTGAAGCTGTTATAGCTGCAGAGGGTGGGCCGACATCATATTAAACCCTATGGATTAAGAACGGGATGTCACTCAAGTTCATATGCACGTGAAGGCAGACAAGCGAATACTTTGGCAATATAGTATATCCATTCAACTGAAGACAAATGAGCACGAACGTGGTATCAATTGGTAATTCAAAAAACACACGTTTATAACTATACCTCCAATTATTTCTTAACTTACAAACACTTGATAAACAATCAACTAACCAGTACTAGAGGCTGCACCACTTCTGATTTCGGCTTCTGAAGAAGTCGACAGTTAGGGAGTTGACGACTCGCTGATGTCATGAATAAAACCACAGGAGAAGGGAACGGAACTTAAGGAATCTTATTAATGTTGATGAAACCAAACTCCAGAGTAGACCACAGCATGCCCTTTCCAACAAGCCCTGGACCACTTTGCTAGCCTTCAGGGAACCAGAGTTATAGACCCCGGAATCTCATGTTGATGACTTGGGCACACCCAAGTGAAGGCCTTGCCAAGACTTTTGCGGCGGTGATCCAGAGAGCCAGAGAAATTCAGACGTGCATAACTTTCCACAAATCAGTGTAACCAGCTTCAGACTTAAGAGGACTCTAGGGCATCACGTGCCCTCTACAATGACAAATGACCTTTTATTTAAGCTGTCGGAAGAAGACGGATATCTGAGGTACTGTAGACTGCCAGAAGAATGCTGGAACAACAATGTTGGAATGCTGAAGGTCAGTAGATGGCATGGCCTTTCCGACAAGCCCTGGACTGCACTGCTAGCCTGAAGATACAGACCCGGAAATCACCAGGCTCCTCACCTGTTGTCTCCTCTGAGGCATCCATGTTGGTAAGGTCAGTCATGTGTTCAGCAATGAGTCAACATTAAGCTTAAAGGGTCATCGCTGAGCAGCAAAGTTGTACAACCCTTGAGCAGCACACACTAATACACACAGCAAGATGACAGAAGTAGGGATGTGTGGATCGATACCCAACTATTGATACTTCCGATCCTGCAAATTACTCAATCAAATAGAATCGATTCTAGCACAAAAATATCAATATCATTTGTTTATTTATTTACCAGAATGTATGTGTAAACTAGCTTTAACTAACTAACTAAAACCAATGCTGCTGTAAATGATGGTGTAGAATAGGAATTACTTTTTCTTCCACCTTCTTCCTATGCTCCCAAATAAAGCTGGTTTTAAATAAATAAATAAAACAAAACAAAAACAAAAAAACGCATTTTAAACATAATGCACAAAAGTGACACTGTAGTAGTGTGCACGAGTGAATTATCAACAGACGTACAAGCAGTCTTAAGATGTAACTTCACATTGCTCTTCTATTTGGTTGACATTTACAATTTCTTACTAATGAAAATCACATACTTTAAAATATTGGTATTGGTATCGGGATATTAGCCGTGGTCTCGTTATTGGATCGATTGGAAAATAAAGTGGGGTCGCCCCCATTCCTAGAAATGGTAGTCGTGGGCTGTAGGTAAGGGAACCAGCCGGTTTTGGTTCCCTGAACTGAGAGGACTCCCCAACCGCTCCCCGGGTGCCATGGATTAGGTTGCCCACCACTCCGGGCAAGTGTGCTCACTCCCCCCTAGTGTATGGATGAGGGTGTTTTACTTCACAGATGGGTTAAATGTGGTAGATCTCAAGCATAAATGGCAAAATGGAACATACTTCCATTCCTACACAGCAAGCTGCTCATAGGATATAAATGGCTAAGACAAACAATCCTTGCGAAAGATCAAAAACCACTATATTGGTAATTTGTTGAAACAAAACGGAGACTCAAAGCATCTCTGATCCATACCTGTCACTGCGCTGACCTGTGTCTAAGCTAATTTCTTGGGAAGTTCAAAGACCCTCCAGTTCTGTACCTGCTTTGAAGAACCTTTCAGGAGAGCTTTAACAAGTCTCAAAGCCTTCAAATGACATTTCAACTTAAATCATCTTTACGTTTGAGATGTATGAAATGTGTCCACCCAGACAAAGCCCTGCTTTCTTCCTTCTCCTCACACACTGTGGAAAGTGGAACACAGCAGATGAAATAAGTGCTCTTTTGTTTATCATACCTTTTTATTTTGCTTTGGTTCATTCCAGGTTTATATTTGAGAAATAAAGTCAGTGAAATTGCTTATTGCCAACCACATATTTTACAGAGTATAAAACTTTTTCTTTTAACTATTTCCCTCGAAAGGGGCACCTAAATTGTGGGAAACGGTCTCACAATCTGGCAGCTTCAAAGACCCAAGGAACCTAATTCTGTGTTTGTCATTTGGGTTAATCAGCACACAGGTACTAAGTGTACCCTTTGAATCATGTTCCAATGACCAATAAATGGCCATTCTATTTCACCATATTTATCTCCACTCCATGGAAACTAGGTGGTCCTAATCTTGGGTAACTCATCTTGGGTAACTTGGGTAAGCATTCCCCTTAACCAATCACAGGGCTGATGTCTCTGGCCCATCCATGCCATACAGTTTCAGAGTCAGCTAAAGCTATTAAGCATAACCAAAAGCTAGCAAGCTAGGCCACCTGTCTGTGGCTGTTCACATGTTTATCAGTACATAATTGTTGTTCATTTGTCCATTCGTTCATTTACATATTTGGTTGTCCACGTCCGATTGTACGTTGCTTTGTCTGTCCATTTGTTCGTCCATGTGTTCATCCGTTTGTCCATTCTTGTATGTATTACTTACATCAGTCCATTTATTTCTTTATTCATCCGTCTATCTATGCGCCACTTTTTCATCCAGTTAACGTCACATAAAAGCTGTAGCAATATGAGCGACATGGTAGGCTAGGAGCATTGAACTGGTCTATCAAGCTTCCTTCCAAATAGCACTGCAATCCGCCGCTTCCTTCTGGGTGCAACTATTCTTTTGATGATGAGCGTAATGAGTGTAAACATATTTCTCTCCACTCTATGGAAGCTGGGTGGTCCTGATCTTGGCATTCCCATTACAAATCACAAGGCTGATGTCACTCTTCAGCATTTCAGAGTAACCCAGAAAGCTATAGCAAATCCACCATAAGCAAAAGCTAACAAGCAGGACTACCTGCCTGTACTACCTGTCGCCTGTTCCCTCATTTGTCAGTACATGATTGTTGTTCATTTGAACATTCATTTATTCACACATTTGTTTTTTTCTGTCCTCTGTCCACATGTCTGATCGTCCGTTGCTTTGTTTGTTTGTCCATATGTACATCTGTTTGTCCATTCTTTTGTGCACTACTTTACTAGTCCATTTATTTATTTGTTCATCCCTCCATCTGTGCACCACTTTTTCATCCAGTTAGCATCACATGAAAGTTAGCTGTCAGCTCTATACAATGATGTCAGCTCTATACAAGGGGAAAAGGAGGCTAGGAGTACTGGACTAGCAAGTTCTCAGATTGGTCTGGTCCACAAACCTGATCGTCCGTTGCTTTGTCCACTGTTTCTTCGTCCATATGTACATCTGTTTGTCCATTTTTTGCGTATTACTTCACCAATTCATTTATATATTTGTTCGTCCCTCTATCCGTCCACCACTGTTTGATCCAGTTAGCATCACAAAAGTTAGATAATGATGTTAGTTCTGTATAAGCGGCAGAGCAGGCTAGGAGCGTCCACGTAGTTCTCAGATTGGCCTGTTCAGTATATCTTATATCTAATAATAATAATAATAATAATAATAATATCATTATACACTACAGGCAAAAACTACACAGGGTAGGAAATATGGAGTCATGGAATATAAAGTCTCCCATTTATCAATAGTTGATTGCTTTGCTTTCTTGCCTGGTTGTGAGATTTCATGCAGTCTGTGTTTGTGCACTTGAGACCTGGAACTGATCGAAAGTTGCAAGTTTTCTGTTGACTGTAAAAACCTGCCATTAGCATATTTCAAAGAACACCGAGAACGTGAATCACTGTTGAACAGAGCTGGAGGAGTCGATAATGAAATGCCGATATACTTGAAGCCCATCCAATACAGTAGTCCACAGGTCTGCTTTGATAAGTTATCTAGAACCTGTAGAGATATGTACAACACAGGCATACTGTTCTATCTTTAGCACTTACCTTATTTCTTGTCTTGTTCTCATGTAATCATTACCATAGACCTGAAATGTTTGGAGATGTGTAAGCCACATTCTTATTTAAAAAAAAAAAAAAAGTGGTCCTTGAGGGGTTCTTTAACAAAGGATATGGTTCTATTAAGAACCATTTCATGCTTAAATGGGTCTTTGAATGGGAAAATTGTTTCTCAGATTGATGCCAAACATGTTTTGTATGTTTCTATACACATAGAACCACTTTAAGAAGGACTATATAGCACCAAAAAGAGTTTGGCATTATAACAATAGCAGAACCCATTTTGGTGCTTTATAGAAACATTTCTAGTTCCATGTAGAATCACATACACAATACATTCTCCATCAATCTGCAGAACTATTTAAGCATATAAAGAAACATTTAAGATTAAATGGTTCTATATAGAGATCATGGTTCTTAACAGAGCCATCCCCTCAAGAACCATCTTTAAGGGTGTAACTAGTTCAGATTACAATGGCAGATGTTTCTACTCTTATGATCAAACATGCAGATATCCACAGCAAATGAGAGCCCTGAGTAACGATACAGGTAGGATGCCATGATGGCTTCCTCAAGCTTAGAAAAGCGAATGGAATGTTGCTACTCGCCGAGGGAATTCTGCACAAGGCCATATTCCACATTTTCAATGGGCTTTGTGACTGATTCATGAACAGGCACAGACCAGTTACTGTTAAAAACCTTGAGAAGAATAAAAGACAAGGCAGGGGATGTGTGTGTGTGTGTGGTAGGGGGGTGGGGGCGGGGGTGAGACTAAGACTAGGCTGAAGACTCTTTTCAGTGTTGTGGACATCAAGACTGCATTCACAACAGACCTTACAGTTCGTCTAATAGTATTCCTAAATGATGAGTATTCCTCAGCCTTACCGCTGGAGTTGGACTTAAAAGAGGTGCTCCCAAAGCCTTTTTGACCAGCTCTGAATAAAATGCAAAGAAGAAAAGGCTTGCGCTCACAGGAATGCGCATTGCCTCATCAAAATTTAAGAGCGGTGAAGGCCGAGGGAGCTGCAATGAACTGCACTGCACACTGCAGAAGGTGTGCTCACATTAATTGTGCTGAAATGTGAGAAATCTGTTCACACTAGAATTTCTCTTTTTAAATCTGCCTGCCAAGCACAGATTCACTAGACCTTTCGATCTCTGGTATGCATGAAATTCTACATTTTGAATGCTCAAAGTGAGTTCTCATAATCGATCATGGCCATTTCACCATGTATCGATTGATATTCAGAGATAGAAATGCACTCATTGCCAAAAGAATAGCTGCACCCAGAAGGACATGTCAGAGTGCAGTGCTATTGGGAAGGAAGATAAAGGTTACCAGGAGCAATAAATGATGACACATTTAGACTGATATGATCAATATTTATGGAGCTACACATACAGAAGTAGTGTCTCTCAGTATGGCGTCGGGTCGCCATGTTTGCTAACCCAACATGGCGGACATCTTGGCATGGAGTTGTAGAGGTTCCTAATGGTGTCCTGTGATAATCCATCCCATGCAGCTTGAATATTCTCACACAGTTCCTGCAGATTTTGCGGTAGAGGTGGGGGTGGAGGTGGAGTGACACCACGTGTGACAAAACAACGTTCATCTTTGCGCTGACCACGGTGTCTCCACACACCGATTCATTGGCTGTCTCCACTAAGACACTGAAGATGACCCGCAGCCTTTCTGAGGCACTCCATGACAGTCCGGCACGACACGACATAAGGCCCGTCCTTGCTTACATCACATGCACAGCCGAGTGTGAAATCTGAATCATTCACACGTCTCACCATGTCAAACCTACCCACCAAGTTTCATTCGTGTCGGTTGATTCCTTGGGCGATGGGTGCCACTGTTCTTTTGATGATGAGTGTACAAAACACAAACATAATGGAGCGGCTTGGTTTTAAAATCACGAGAAAGGCCTAATAGAAGGAAAACCTGGCATCTCTCCTCCTCGTAACGCTTGAGAGCAGACTGCCTGATGTTTGAGTACGGGCTTACACTATGGAACAATAGAAGAATAAAAAGTCTCTCCACTTTGCACTAATAGTTTACCATGGTTGATTTGATTGCCCCAAATTAGCCAAGTCATCTTATAATTACTGCAAGTACAGCTACTCTCCTTAGCCCTCGTCACTTAGCCCTTATCAACCAAATATGAATTAAACACCCAATAGCTTGCTACCCATAAGCAATAATTACAAAGAGTTAATTTATTATCCTTAATATTATGACTGAATATACAATATTGACATATGAAATGAAGAGTCTGCACTGGCTGAGCAATGATTTCAGCTAATTAGGTTAACAGTCTATATAGATCTTGAAGCATTCATTTACTGTAGCAAGCGTGCAACTATAGCCAGTGAGTAGAGTGCAGACTTCAACCACCGGCATAATCATCCAGCGAAGAAAATATGGCAATATTTTTTATTTGAAAGCCACCAACCAGGGTGACATTCACATGCACAGTTTTAAAGGGGCGGCCTGGGTGGCCAGTGGTCTCCTGAAATCTGATTGGCCCATGCCAGATGTCAGCCCGAAACTTTTACTGTGCTACACGATGTCATCTTGCTGTGGGGTGGGTGCACCTTTAAGAGGGGAGTTGTTGGGAGGAAAGTCTTCAAACTGCCACCCGTCAGTGTATTGCTGATAAATGAATGCTAATGAACGTTCATTTGGGGGTCTGAGTTACAACTTAATTACAATAAAACTGTCAGCATTCTCCGGCCAGACCTGCTTCTCCTTTCCCTAGTTTCTGGATGTAGGCCAAATCAATGTTCAGACACTCTTGCATCATATTATGCAATTGGGCCAGATTTGGTGGATGCCTTCTGTGGCACAATTCTGAGCAGAATTTCCTGTAGACTGGGATTTGTGCCACTGCTGGTAGACCCATATGACCGTACGCTTTCATACACCTGCAGATTCAGCCATTTCCTTCACGCTATGGTCTTTGGCACACCCAAATGCAATCACTCCTTTTAGCCAATCATTAACATCTGCTTTGGAGCCATTTTCCACACATGGAACGAGACATTCACTGCACTGTAGCACCTCTTCTCAATCTATGAATCCTGTCACTCACACCCCGCAGGTATTTATAGCTTGATCATACTCATGCAGTGCCATCTGCAGGAGCCTGAAGTATCTACCACCTTAAACATGTTAAATGACTAATTTACATCCATCCATTCATCTGTCCATTTCCTTCTTAAAAGAAAGAAGCTTCTAGGGTCATAACTTAGAGTAATTTTCCCCAAAATTGTTAGGCGGCCACAGTGGTGACAGCGGGGCCCTTAGCGGTCAATTATCTTCTTTATTAGGTAGAGCGGGCTCTGTTCATTAAATATGTATAAGCACGAAATAACATTTACAAAGCCATACTTGATAATCTCCAAACAGCTTATGTCTGTCCCGATGGCGTGACAACTTTCATAACAACTATTCATGTCAGTTCTATAACTGATCGAGGACCCTCAAATTAAAATGGTAATACATTTACATTTATAACACTTTTATTAAACTCTGACTGTGGTCACTTGGGATGGGGATAAATGAAGGTAATTTTTCGCCGCTTTTTGCATGTTATGCAATGCTTAGGCATGTGTGATGAAGTCTCTTTGTAGGTCCCCTTTAAATAAACTTTAAATAAAGTGTCACTGATGCGCCATCTTATGCTTCCCTGGTCTGTAATCGAGAATAACTGCATACAGATTTTACATCCACAGCAGCCCATAGGTGTGAGGAGAGTACAGCAGAGTTTCCAACGGCTGCTGCACCCAGGCAGTATGCTACAAATTCTAAAGTGGTCACTCTGGGTTGAAACAGAGGTCAGTTTCACCACAGCACATGAATATAAACTACTGTTCATTTGAAAGGCACAGAGCCATTTTGGCTGAAAAATGCTTAATGCTTAAAGGCCAGCAAATGCTTTTCTGAGTGAGCACAATAAGACTGAAAGGAAAACTGGAAACTCTCTCATTCTGCAGCACATCACATCTTGTCAGCCTGTCAGTGCTTCATTGGCATTTACAGGTAAGGGCGAGCAGGCCGCAGTTTTGCTGACAGTTTAGTACAGCCGGTAAATTAAAGTTAAACGGTGATCGGAATGCCTGTGTTATATGGAGCGCCAGTGTCTGGAGAGGCCTAGGAAGCATATTTTAGCCTGTGAAGTTATTTAGTTTTCATTTTCTTATATTTACCTCTTTTTCCTGCACCTTGCCTGAAAGCAGTTATTCAGAATAAGAAGTTAATAAAGGAATAGGTTTTGAATTATCGTACATTGTATGTTCTAATTTACTTTGGCTGAAAATTATTTTAAAGCAACTGTTATGGTTTCACAAATTCTTTATGTATTACTGTATGTATATGTAATTGGACTACATCCATTGAAGTTAGCAACACTGTTCTCACACTCTGTTCACAACTACACATCAGAACAATAGGTGAAACTAGAAGGAAGTGTCCGAGTGCAGTGCTATTGGGAAGGAAGATAAAGGTTTACCAGGAACAATACATGATGATAAATTTAGACTGATATGATCAATATTTATTGAGCTACACATACAGAAGTAGTGTCTCTCAGTATCGTGTCAGGCCGCCATGTTTGCTAACCCAACATGCCAGACGTCTCAGCATGGAGTTGTAGAGGTTCCTAATGGTGTCCTGTGATAATCCATCCCATGCAGCTTCAATATTCTCACACAGTTACTGCAGATTGTGCAGTAGGGGTGGAGGTGGAGTGACCACGGTGCCTCCACACACAGATTCGTTGGTCGTTTCCACCAAGACCCTGAAGATGACCCGCTGCCATTCTGAGTCACTATATGACATTCCGGCACGACACCATCGACGTCTTTGGGGACATTGACGTGGTGTTAAGGGCAGTCGTTGTAGCGGTCTGCGTTTGTGTAGTCCTGCATCTTGCAGCCGTCTGCCAATGGTGCTGGCACTAACAACTCATGGAGGACATCACTGCTTTCTGAAAGTCTGCAATCGCGGCTGTTGGGTCAGTCAGGTACAGCGATAAGGCACGTCCTGGGTTACGTTGCATGTGTGGCCGAGCGTGAAACTTGAATCATACGCATGTCTCGCGATGTCAAACCTATCCACCAAGTTTCATTCCTGTTGGTTGCTTCCCTCTGGGTGCAGCTATTTTGATGATGAGTGTAATTCCGAATGTGATCAACCTGCATTTTGATTCAGGACATCACGATAGCTAGCTGGCTGATTCCTCTGGAAATATGACTCCAGCTTGAAACTCCAAAATGGAACACCAATTTAGGAAAGCTACGTGTGACTATTCTTGTACTGTCAGTCATCCTACCAGTGATTCTGTTCCAGGCACAACTTGTCAGGACTGAATTAAGTAGCTCAAGGATCATAAAGGTATGCACCATTAGGCCAGTAAAACAGCTCCATTTTTCCTTTCAAAAGTAATTACAGTTGTGAGGATGGTTTATCAAAATGTCATATGGCAAGACTGGAATGTGTTACTTAATAAACCACTTTGACTGCTGTGAGGCTGTTTTAGCTTCTATTTGGGGACGAACTTGTTTGTGGCACTTCATTGCTGGTCCTAAATGGCAATTGTAATGATGTATGTAATGATGTAATTATTTTGATACTGAAACTGGCATGATGAGGACGAGAAGAGTCTGTCCACTGATTTACTGCCTTCAACAGAAACATGATTACATTGTGATACACAGATAGACTAACATATAACCTCACGGAACTACAGGCAATGGAACAGAACAGAACAGAACCTTTATATTGCATCTTATAACAAGATCAGGGAACAGCCATGCAGTGTTGAGCTAAATGCGTGTGGGGAATACAGATTTATTAGGGTGGGAGCAAACTGAGGCTAAAATTTGTCAAGCAATTTATTAACGTATTGTAGGCGGAACCCAAAATAGAGGGTGATGGCACACTCAGTGTTATTCAGTGTTCTAAAGCAGTGGTGGATGAACCATGCACTTGAGTTAAAGAAGAGATCCCCACGGTAAAATATCCCTCCAGTAAAAGTAGAAGTTCCTCCCTTTAGACCTCCTGAGTAGAAATACTAAAGTATTTACCTACAAATGTACTTAAGTATGGAGAGTAACAATAGCATGATTTATTATGGCTCTAATGTCCTGTTATGATTTCTGGAACAAGACTCTTAATCAGCTCAGTGTAGGTGAAGAGACTCTAGTGTCTCTCAGTCCACCAGTCTTTAATAGAAGCTCATTAATTAGTCTGACACTGATGTCTATTCAAATGATCATAAATGATCATAAAGCCAAAAGGAAGGACAGATTTGGCCATAATGTAGTGGAAAAAACCATAAGATATTAGACTTTAAAATGTAGCAGAGTTACAAGATACACCAACACACTACTTACAGTACACTAACACATCACACTTACTGAGTTACCATACACCAACACACTACTTACAGTACACTAACACATTACACTTACTGAGTTACCGTGCACCAACACACTACTTACAGTACACTAACACATTACACATTACACTTACTGAGTTACCGTACACCAACACACTACTTACAGTACACTAACACATTACACTTACTGATTACTGTACACCGACACACTACTTACAGTACACTAACACATTACACTTACTGAGTTACTGCACACCAACACACTGCTTACAGTACACTAACACATACACTTACTGAGTTACTGTACACAACACTACTTACAGTACACTAACACATTACACTTACTGAGTTACTGCACACTGACACACTACTTACAGTACACTAACACATTACACTTACTGAGTTACTGTACACCGACACACTACTTACAGTACACTAACACATTACAGTTACTGAGTTACTGTACACCGACACGCTACTTACAGTACACTAACACATTACACTTACTGAGTCACTGTACACCAACACATAACTTACAGTACACTAACACATTACACTTACTGTACACCAGCACACAACGTTACACCTGAGGTTACCAGATTTTGGCAGTGGGTTTAAGAAAGGGTTTATCCTGGTTAGTGGCTGATTTCTCCGTAATCCACCTTCTTTAAGTTTAACAAGTTTTCCCAAGACATTGAATTTTCAATATAAGATAATGTCTGGCTTCATGACTATGCAAGACAACAAGAACAGGTGTTGATGCACATTTTTTTTTTTTTTACACAAGTCCTTCGATATAAAAATGCCCATGACTGGCTTATGACATTTAAGAAAAGCTTTATTTCATTTTTAGTTTTTTCAGAAACTGAAACTGAAAATCGCATTGTCTGAAATGAGCAGCTATAGCAAGAAACCCACTGTCGGCATATGAATAGCAATTTTGCATCTCCTCAATGCCCCATCCTTCCAAACACAAAAGCTATTCTCTCAAATAAAACTTTCCCAACGACGATGACAATCAGATGAAGCCAGTCATCACCACTCGTCTTTGAGACAATTTATTTTAGATGCCTTACAATGACAGACCACTCAAGCAGGCTACAGGAAGCAACACGGCCTCCTGGACTGTCAAATATTTAGCTGTCTCACTCAGAACACTGGAATTATTTTCCTCCGTCTCCTGCACCTGCATTCCCTGAAGAAGGATGTAGATGGATTAGGTTTTGTTTTGCACTTTATGTGTTGAGATGTAAACAACCCAAAATATTCACCTGCCTGTTACATATTCCTGACCCACGCCCAAATAGAATACCCCAACCGTAAGCCTTTTAGGATCATGCATAAAATCATATCAAGAAGGCAGTCTACCTCTCTCTTAGGTCATCACCAATATGTCATATCAGTCATGGCAAAACTTTAGATTAAGAAAATGTTTTACACCAACACTTTAGATTATATGAATGTTTCATGATGAATGAACCAGCAAAAATGGTCCAAAATGTCATCATCAAATCACACTGAGAACTCTGAATGCCAAGTGATAAATCATCTATACTAATACACTGTAATACTGACAAACCATGAAATTGCTGAACAGTTTTAACAGCATATTTGGTAGATAATGATATGATATAATGCACATACAATAGCAGAGTTTCAGTTTTTAATAAATAAATAAACAAATAAAAATAATAAATAATATAATAATAAAAAATAAAATTATAAACATACATGCATACATACTTTCCCTTTTGAAAATATGGTTGACATCTGGTCAACATACGCTGTGTAAGGAGAAAAAGCAAAACAAGCTACGTCAGGTTTGACCTAAATGCCATTTGATGATATGATACAGTAATATATTTGGGAGACAATGTGTGTAATATATCATAGCTGCCCAAGGAAAACAAGCATCTCCAAAAAAAAATCCATATAAGCTATGTAAAAAAAAAATTTGGCAAATTTTGGAGCATTTCTACTGGTCCAATCACAACATTTTTACACAATGTAAAAGATACCATTCCAGTGTTTGGTCGAGCATAAGGCATAATGTGCCTCTAACTGCTATTGTCATGAGTTTCCCCTTCCAGGTTTTGCATTGCGGCTTCTGTGGCCTTCTTACTATGTGTGTATGTAAAAGTATTCGCTCGTCTGCCTTTACACGCATATGAACTCGAGTGACATCCCCTCCTTAATCCATAGAGTTTAGATGTCGGCCCACACTTTGCAGCTATAACAGCTTCAACTCTTCTGGGAAGGCTTTCCACAAGGTTTAGGAGTGTTTATGGGAATTTCTGACCATTCTTCCAGAAGTGCATTTGTGAGGTCAGACACTGATGTTGGACGAGAAGGCCTGGCTTACAGGCTCCACTCCAATTCATCCCAAAGGTGTTCTATCGGGTTGAGGTCAGGACTCTGTGCAGGCCAGTCAAGTTCTTCCACACCAAACTCGCTCATCCATATCTTTATGGACCTTGCCTTGTGCACTGGTGTGCAGGCATGTTGGAACAGGAAGGGGCCGCCCCCAAACTGTTCCCACAAAGTTGGGAGCATGAAATTGTCCAGAATCTCTTGGTCTGCTGAAGCATTAAGGGTTCCTTTCACTGGAACTAAGGGGCAGAGCCCGCCTCCTGAAAAACAGCCCCACACCATAATCCCCCCTCCACCAAACTTTACACTTTGCACAATGCAGTCAGACAAGAACTGTTCTCCTGGCAACCGCCAAACCCAGACTAGTGCATCGGATAGCCACACAGAAGCATGATTCATCACTCCAGAGAACACGTCTCCACTGCTCTAGAGTTCGGTGGCGGTGTGCTTTACACCACTGCATTCGCCGTTTTGCATTGCGTTTGGTGATGTAAGGCTTGGATGCAGCTGCTCGGGTATGGAAACCCATTCCATGAGGCTCTGTACGCACTGTTCTTGAGCTAGTCTGAAGGCTCATGAAGTTTGGAGGTCTGTAGCAAACGCCTGCAGAATGTTGGTGACCTCTGTGCACTATGCGCCTCAACATCTGCTGATCCCGCTCTCTCATTTTACGTGGCCTATCACTTCGTGGCTGAGTTGCTATCGTTCCCAATCACTTCCACTTCGACTGAGGAATATGTAGTAGTGAGGAAATTTCACGACTGGACTTGTCGCACAGGTGGCATCCCATCACGGTACCACGCTGGAATTTACTGAGCTCCTGAGGGCGACCCATTCTTTCACTAATGTGTGTAGAAGTAGTCTGCATGCTTAGGTGCTTGGTTTTAGACACCTGTGGCCATGGAAGTGATCCCCCCCCCTCCCTGCTCCTTCAGCTCCACCATTCACTGGTATCTAATGATACTAATGCTAATTTCTGCTAGCTCCAAGTAAATTTTATGGACATTATGGATGTTCGGGATTTTTGAATTGACATTTGAATATTGGGCTGAATTAGGGGATTAGGAGGTCAACCAAGTAATTTTTTATTTTTTTTATTTTTGAAATGGAAGCACTGGCCCACTCTACTGCGGGTGTTCTACATTACACTGGCAGTTTCTAAGGAAACTAATTGTTTAAGAAACCCTGACCTACCCAGCTATAAGCACCAACATCCAGAGGGGCCAACTAAGGAATTTCACCAACTTTAATTTCACCTTTGCTCCCCTGGAGTTTAATTAATTCAGGCAATTATAGCTTTAATTGGATATATTTACCAGTTTTACAGAACCCAGGGAGCGCAGGGGGTCATGGGCCTGACAGGGGTTCTCCTGTGTTGTTTTTCACTGCGGTGTGTCACAAATACATTGGAGCGGTGATCGCTCTTAAACGAGCGCAATTAGTCAAATGTCATGTCCCATTCCCTCCTCTCTCCATGGCTTAGTGGCATAGTAGCTCAGAGGTAGAGCTTAAGATTAATAGCTGTAGAATTTCATTAAGTCATGTGCTTGGGGACTGCAAAAGACAGATAGAAAGTAATTAAACTCTGGCCATTTGCCTTAAGATTCCTTAAAATGATCCGTACTACCGTTTTCTTTGTATTTTTTTAATTTTTTTTTTTTTCTAATGGCAAATTTTATTGACATTTATTGGTACTAGGATCCCATCGAGGACCACCATTCCTTAAAAACTTTGTGTAGATGAAATGAATGTAAAAACTATTGGTGCAGTCCAGTTCTCACTGAGATTCGCTTAAACAACTCAAAATACCATCCAATCTCGTCAAGCCCCGTTAGACTGGGTTACAAGGTTCTTGTAATGCAGTCCTTACTGCCTTCCTACCGGCAAGTTTGGTACGCCATCACACAACCAAAGTGAGCTGAAGACTGAAGACAAACCACTCTGAAAGGTGGACCAGGTCTACGAAGTTCTTCTACCTGACTTTTAGGACTCTGGCTCAAACGGATACAGCAAAACGAACGCTACAGCTAGAACAGACATAGCGGTATGGGGCCAGAACTTGTAGCAGGATGCTGCTTTAGCAGTCGATCAGAGTACACTGGGCTCCTCGGGAGGTGGGGCTTAAAGACACAGGAGATCTAACAGATTGTTTCAGACAGAGGGTGAATACAGATGTACAATATGAGGAAAACATTGGATATTGGGAATGTAAGCATGCAAATTCATTCCAGTAGTCCCCAAAAATAAAATTAATACCCGGGGGGAAAATAAATAAATAAATAAATAAATAGAAAGTACACTGAAGTATACTTAATATGCTTCCTTGAACTTATACTTAATGTACTGGAAGTTGGATATTTTCCTATACTATGTACTTAGTATGCTAAATATAACCATTAGTGCTATTAAATATATACTTAAATATGACTAATTGTATTTAACTGTACTATTCTAAGATGCCTCTTAGATTCATTTAGACATACGACCCCACTGTAAGTATATCTTGGTTCAGTTTGATACATACACTCTAACACACATCTCTCTATCTCTCTATCTCTCTCTCTATCTCTCTACAGGGGTTGGACAATGAAACTGAAACACCTGTCATTTTAGTGTGGGAGGTTTCATGGCTAAATTGGACCAGCCTGGTGGCCAATCTTCATTAATTGCACATTGCACCAGTAAGAGCAGAGTGTGAAGGTTCAATTAGCAGGTAAGAGCACAGTTTTACAGTTTTGCTCAAAATATTGCAATGCACACAACATTATGGGTGACATACCAGAGTTCAAAAGAGGACAAATCGTTGGTGCACGTCTTGCTGGCGCATCTGTGACCAAGACAGCAAGTCTTTGTGATGTATCAAGAGCCACGGTATCCAGGGTAATGTCAGCATACCACCAAGAAGGACGTTTTCCTCCACCAGCATCACGTAGTGACCTGGCCACTATCCTGCAAGAAGAATGGCTTAAAATCCCTCTGACCACTGTGCAGGACTTGTATATGTCATTCCCAAGACGAACTGACGCTGTATTGGCCGCAAAAGGAGGAGGAGGCCCTACACCATACTAATAAATGATTGTGGTCTAAAACCAGGTGTTTCAGTTTCATTGTCCAACCCCTGTATATATACACACACATACATACATACATACATATACACACACACAAGCAGTTTTGGGCCATTTCTGATGGTCCATTCATCATGATATTTTAACATACTGTAAATAGCAGCTGCTGTGATCAAATGATGCAGAAAAGTGAAAATCAACAAAAATAGGGATACATGTTTTTCATTGGACAGTGACAGTATTTAGCACACTAAGCACCTAGTTAGTGTATCGAAAATCTAATGTACTGAAAGCATGCATCATGAGTGCAGTTAAGTACCTAAATTAAGTATACTTCAGTGTACTATGTTTTTCTCCTGGGCAGGAACATCTGATCCTTCACTATGGGACCCATCTTTATACATCTACAGAAGACAGAGGCAACAGGCACAGCAGGGGAAGAGTTACCTTGCCTAGGCAACACACAGCACAGGTCTCAATCAATATCATTTTTATGTGGGGGAAAAAAAAAAAGAAATCAGACAATAACGATTCACAAGATGTCCTGTCCCTCAATCACTTGAAAAAGCCCTCTTCAGAACATACCTTTAAGTGTGGGTGGAATTGGCAGCAATTTTTTTTTTTTTTACATTCCCGCCATGCTTGGGGTGATGGTTTATTGGCCGTTTGGAAAGTGCTTCACCTCCATTCATAAAAGGACGTGCCAAGAGCCTGTCATTGTGAAAAACTGGAAAGCTAAAAATGAACTTTGGAGCCGCACTACAAGCAGTCCTCGAAAAAACGGCCCAGAGAACCACAAATCCATTGGCCTATAATGGAGAGGAGAGCACACTTCTATTGTTATTCCACTGTGGTCATTTCAAGATCCGTTTTATTACACACATGATAATAGTTCCATAAAACGCAAGGTGAATGTTGCTGTCTCAGGAGCTGAAATACTGGTGTATACTAGAGGGCTGAATCTCGGTCTTATACTGGATTTAATAATGTAATTTAATCAAATGTGACCCAGTGGATTTATTAGCTTATAGCTTAGACAATAAATGGATAGCGGTATGCGGTTATGCTCAAGATTCTTTTAAAATACAGAGTATTAATGCTACAGCCATCTGTGGCCATGAGCACACCTGCTCAGACTCCCTAGACAGGTAGCATGGCTCTGTCTCTGTCCTTCCACCATAACAGCAGCGAGCCAATGTGGACGCATGTTAGCTGATATAACAGAACTGGCAGTTGGCGTTGCAATGTCCAGCGATGTGTTAGCAGCTGCTCATAAGGATGCACTGGGTGGCACTTCATGCATCTCAGAGGAAGCATGTGTCAGCCTTTACACAGTGCTGCCAGCTGGGTAACACTGTGTGATGGGGAAAATCTAGCTAGTAGGTGGAATTGGTCATGATTACACTGGGGGGTAAATTGGGTTATCCCCTAAGGTTTAATGATGTCATATCGTCGCTGTCCAAAGAAAAACAAGTATCTCCAAAATGATAACTTTACAGGAGAGGACAAAAACCTCATTTAACTTTAATAGAAGTCAATGGAACCAGACGTCTTTCCAAGCACTTTTGGGCCATTTCTGTTGGTCCATTTATCACGAGATTTTCACACAGTGTAAACAGCAGCTGCTGTGGTCAAATTACGTATAAAAGTAAAAATGGACAAAAATGTTTTTCATTGGACAGCGACGATGTGCAACATCAAAGGATGTCGTACATACAAGTATAAATATCTCCTGAATGCTGCACATTAGAGATTAACTACTGTACTACTATGTGTAAACACACACACACACACACACACACACACACACACACACACACACACCCCCACACACAATTAGCTATAGACTTGTGCAGGTATTACTACTACTATAGTACTATAGCTATTACCATTACATCTCTTGAATCGTGTAGCAGCGGCAGGTTCCATACGGCTTCAAATATGGCTTCAAAAGTCATTTTACAGAAATGACATTTGACATCTATTCTAGCTGAAGTTACATATTGCATTCTTTTAAAATATAATGCAATTCTAGCATAGTTGCTACACAAAACCACAGATTTCACAACCCAAAAACAAATAAAAACAAAAAAAAAAAAAAAAACACACCCCACAATTACTGCATGCAGCTATCTTTCATACTGAAGGCTTTCCAAAAACTCAAGTCTCATTATGTGAAGCCATGTTGAATTAGTCAGGCTTCTAGCGATGGGCTTACTTTTGTACAAGGCTAAGAATAAGCAGCTAATACGACTAAACTAAAATTCTTGAGACTTGAGATTCAGACTCGGTGTCCCAAGACTGGACTCATATGAAGCTGGATGTGGATATGACCTGTGAACATCTGTGTATAGAATTTGCTGACTTAGAAAGTGGCGAAAAACTGAGAATTAAGTTATGCTAAAAGAACGCCTTGTATTTAAAACATGGCGGCCAAATGTCCAAGCAGCCAGCTTGTTAATCAGTTACTATAAGTAATCAATTACAGTGAATTAGTGATAATTTAATAACATTGTGTGTCCAGGTTATAATCAGATTTAATCTACATTGATTCTGATCTCTCACGAAGGTCACCAAGGTTTCCAGACTATTCACTATCACTATTGTTGGGTTCATCCACTGGCCACTCCATAGACCAGGTCTTAGACAACCGCCACTAAACTGCATGTCGTATGGTATATCACTCACAGAAGCCTACACCAGTGGACACCGTCTGAGAGAGAGAGAGAGAGAGAGAGAGAGAGAGAGAGAGAGAGAGAGAGAGAGAGACGCACTTGGCAGGAAGGAAGAATACATTTCTGCTTAATTAATCCTGTTCCTTACTTTAGGTATTAAAAAGCAATGGTCTGTTTAACAACTTTCTGCGACACTAAACGGGCAATTAGTCACAGCCTAATCATTTTTCATACGTTTTATGGATATGTCCAAGGCGGACTGGCCTCTCCAGGGGGGGATCTCGGCAGTCACCGCAGTCCGCTTCCCCATCTCGACCACCTCCTCCGCCTACTCCTATTAAGCCATTCCCCTGCAGCTTCATCATTACGGCCGCCACGGTGTGTGGCCACAGCACAGCTCACACGCTCAGCTTCTGATAGCACCAGCCCAAATGGAGAAGACTAGGTGTTCATTACTGAAGGAAAGGGAGAAAAATCAGAGGGAACTTCCTGCGTTCCCCGGAAAACAGCATGCCATCCAAACGGGTGGTCAGTAATATAATTAAAGAGAAGACAAGCTGAGGCTAATAGTAATTTAAACCCTAATGTGCAAACAATCGCCATGTTCGAGGCTACGGTTCTAGGTATAAAGCCACTCGAGAAAACTGTGAGCGTGGTCAGAGTGAAAGACATAGTAATGAATTTGTGATTAGGAAGTGTTAGAGGGTGACTATACATTGGGACTAGGAGTTGGCAAGACACTAGCGTTGCCACAAGTTTGTCTCTTGTGGGGCCATTCTTATTGTCCCAATGGGCATGTACGCTGGCAGTCTTATGAAAAGAAATTTGGGGGAATGCATTGCTAATTAGTTTAAAACATGAATGCTGGTAAAAATGTTTATATTGATGTGGTTCACAAGTTCATTACAGTATTGGGGGGGAAAAAAAAAAATTACTGTATGAATAACAAACACTGGGGACTTCGGATAACCCATTTCTGAGACAGGTCCCATAAATTAGGTGCCAGTTATGTAGACTGTGAGGTTCACTGCATCATATGCAATTGCACATGTAAATTGATGTACCATTTGTCATCCTGCCACTAAATCACAGCTAAAAACTGCTAACTGCTTCATTGACTGGACACCTACCAAAGTGATCCGACAGTCACCACATTTATGGCATTTAGCTGACGTTCTTATCCAGAGTGACTTACAAGGTTTATCATTTTACAGAAAGGCCAATGTAGTGTTAGGAGTCTTGCTCAATGACCCTTACTGGGCAACAGCATAGTTACTATCCAGTCATGTAGGACAGCCCCAGTCTCCCACATAAGATGGTAGCTCAGTGACAGGTTGTGGTGTTATCCATTGCGCCACACCCACCACACACAGTCGCTACTCCCAAGCCATTAACTAGTATGACTCCCAGTCAAACCTCAAGTTTGAGCAAATTTGCAGAAAGTATGTTTTTAAAAAAAAAAACAAAAAAAACAACAAAAAAAAAAAAACACACGTTTCCATAAATTACAGTTAGGTACAAATTCGCCGTCACCCAACAAACCCCCGGGAACATTATCACAGCAAATAGCCCAAGCATGTGATTATCACCCACCATGTCATTGCTTATTCAAAAATAATGTTGATGTGCAACAAATAATGTTGATGTGCAACATTTGGTCCAATTTATGGCTTTTCCATCCAAGCTTTTAACCCTCTCAAGTCGACTGTATCATATGCAACATCAAAGGATGTCATACATAAGGGAATCAATATCTGGGGAACGTTCAAACATGCTAGAGACATGCTACCCCTTTAGGCAAAATAAAAGCATTGTTCCATCAACAAGTCAGAAACATAGCCTCTGACTGGTCAACAGACTGAACCCAAGGCGTCAGTGGGAGGCCAACCACCAGGCCAACCACCCATCAACACAGAACACAGAGATATGAGGCATTCAGTGTTGGATTTATCATTATGGATTCGGTCAACAGTGTCCAAAAAACACAGTACAGTCCAGACTTGATAAAGCTTCTTAAAAAGGATACAATCACACCAGGAGCATGCAGCACTCACAAGATATTTATACTTATGTACAACGCCCTTAGACGTTGCATCCTTGACTAGAAACTTGCAATAAAACATGTTGACGTTTATAAAAAAAAAAAAAAAATACTGTATATTGACTTGCTGGAACTTACAGCTAATACAGATGCCATGATGTTCTGAAACTGTCAAGACGGTCATTAACCCTTTCGCAACTGCAGTTCCATCAGTGGTATTTGCCATTGCTGGTCCAGCAGTGGCATTCCCACCCAGCTGAATGTTGAAGTTAAAAGTGTTTAACAAACCTTCCTGCAGAAACTAAACCCATGTTGTCATGATCACTTAAACTGCGGGACGATTGGGACTTAAATCAAGCCAATTTGTATTGTTGGCAATTTATAATTTTCAGATTTCCCCACAATTCAAGATTGGATCTTGCTGGGATGCAACTTAACCTGCTGACTGCCCTGCTCACAGCGTTCTGCCAATGACATGGAACCGATCACGTTTTAGAGCAATAGCTATGTGTATGCTAAAGGAGTTAATTATTGGCTGACAGTTGGAGATTAACATAACAAGGGAGGGATTGGGGTGTGGGGCAGGATGAGAGGAGTAAAGTCAAGGCCACACCTGCTTAAGGATCATTCTATGCTCTAAACGATGCTGTATGTCGATTCACTGAAGGAGAGGCTCTCCCAGACTTCCTCTAGACATTAGGCCCTTGGGAATTCCTGACACCCTCGTGAAGACCACTTTAGTTCTCAGAAGGGTTGAGGGAAGTTTCAGCAATCCCTCGAGCCCCTGATGTGATTTGAGGGAGGCGGACTGAAATAAAGTAGACTTCAGGCAGGATCACGTCCCCAGACACATTCAGATTTGTCACAACCACACGGTGAAGAAATGCACTGCATGCTAATAAGATTCTTGGATCATTTCCAGTGGCCCAATCATGAATTTTGGGTGTGGGGGGGGGGGGGGTGGCAGGAAAAACAAGAGATGAACAAAAACAATCATTCCCTTCTCTCTCTCTCTCGTCTCCTCTGTTACTTAAAAACACTCTCTCTCTTGCTGACTTCTTCCAGTCCTGTCTCGCTTACTCACTCTCATTCCATCTGACCTGCTTCCCATTCCACATTTGCCAGCTAAGATGGTCACTATTCCTGAAGGTACATGAGCACAGTCAACAAACATAAATTAAAGGAGCAATATGTAATCAATATACAAGGTATTTATTTTGACGGTGTGTCAAAGACGACTGTGTATCGTGTTGCAGGGATATTTACTGAAGTTAACATGCTAATCAGCTGCCTTGTATTACCGCTTTGTGCCTCAATAGGTAGACACTGTAGTATGCTTTTAGTCCCCCAAAAGCCTGCTTTTTGCATAAAAAACAACAATCAAAAACAAAGAAAATAAGCAACAGATAATAGCAGCAAAACAAGAGTTAACATTGGCGTTGCTTTCCACCAATGGAGCCGTTCTTAGCGAGTACAGGGTTAAAGTCTAAGACTGAACTCCAGACGATTCCTCAGACTGGTAAGTAAACAGGGGAGGAGGATAGACTGTGTAGAGTATGAATTTGACAGATTGTGTCAACTTGCATATTGCTCCTTTAAGGTTGGAAAGACAGAGACTTATCTTTACTGTGACTCTAATGCATTTCAGCAGCCACACAAGCAGAAGCAGAAGTAAAAACAATTAAACACAATTGGGTGTCTGTTAGAGCCAAATGAAAGATCCATCTGTGAAATTAGAATCTGCTAAATATCCTACATTCCGTGCCACCATGCAAAGCGCTATTAATAAGCTCCTCCGCTATAATGTGTTTTCCCCTCCCTTTTCTAATCTAATACGCTGCACGTTTGCCAGCACTTTGGCACACTCCTTTTTTTTTTTTGTCCTTCTCAAAGTTGCAATTAGTTTGGAGAGATGAGGCTGATTCATTGCATCTACATCTTTACCCCTGCTGGCCTGCACTTCACCCCCTGACTCGGCCTGGCACCGTCCGCTGTGTAATCTTTTTCTTGTGCAATTTCCTCTCTCAGGTGCTCGTTTTAATCACGGCTCAGCAAACAGTCCTTAGCCTTTTAAAGCGTTCTCAAATCATTGCCCAATAGTCAATAGGAGGGTAATAAGTCAATATGCTTCATTCAGTCACATGGGAAAAAAAAAACCTGTCCATGTCTGTCTGCTAACAAATACAAAATCAATACACTGCATCAATCAGCCAAAGCCTGTTTTCCCTGCAGGTGCCATTAACCCCGCGAGTGCTGAGCTTAACCCCGGGAGTCTCTGTGGACAGTGCTGATGAAAAGTGTCACTTCTTATGGACAGTAATTGCAGCAGCATGACAGGTTCAATCATCTGAGTTAGCTTTTGTTTAAGAATTAAAGCACCAAATTGCCATATCTAATCCAAATACATGTAACAAAAATAAATAAATAAATAAATAAATAAACCATAACCTAAAAATAAAAAAATGTTGGTTGCAGCTTAAGTAAGCTTTGAGTGGTCACCTACTCACCCCACATATTGGTCATCTGCTCGTGGGGGTCATTCTGCATGTCATTAGCACAGGCCAGCCATCTGGATGCTGCCAGGAGGGGAGAAAAGGGAGACTAAATCAGGCAAAAAGGGAGAGAGAGAGAGAGAGAGAGAGAGAGAGAGAGAGAGAGA
>CM067486.1:29706414-29742495 GCA_034552555.1 Semaprochilodus insignis | reverse complement strand
ATATATATATATATATATATATATATATATATATATATATTCTCTAAAAGAAACACTGTAAATGATATTTAACAGTTTCTGTTCAAGACTGAGAAGACCGATAATCAACATGAGCCAATTAGTAACCTTAGCATTACCGACCTTTCTTGCGGGATGATCGTGCTAATAGCTTCTTTGGATGTGCACACATTGGCCACATGTGTTCAAATGTGCATTTATTAAAGTGTCCCACTGAGTTGAATAGACTGGCTGCAGTTGCTCTTGGGAGACTGCAGGGGCAACAATAGACTGAAGTGGACGACGAGAGAAAGTATTGCTGAACTTCAGAACCTCATTCAAATAAGTATTTTTGTTTTCATGAAACAGAAGAAGAACGGGGTGGCATGTTGGTGCTATTGCCTCACAGCAAGAAGGGCCTGGGTTTCTCCAGTTGGGGGACCAGAGACCTTTAAGAATGGAGTTTGCAAGTTCTTCCCCTGTCTGGATGGGTTTCCTCCCACACTCTAAAGACATGCAGTCACACAAGTACTCAATTGCCCCTAGGTGCGAATGTGTATGTGCGACCTGTGATTAATGAGCAGTGGGATAGGCTCAAGCACCCGCTGCAACCCAGGAGGATGAGCAACATGCCAACCATGTTACATGTGCTTCATGAAGATGTATTCCAATTGTATTCTGAATCTTAGTTTGAATGTATACATACTGAATATGAGCTCACCAGAGGGGACGTATCTAATAGCATGCAACACATCGACAAGCACCAATAACAGCTGTGATTCAATTTGGCATGGACTGGACAAGTTTTTGGATGCAGGCCACATCAATGTTCCATCACTCTTGCATTAAAGAATTGCGCGATTTGGTGGATGCCTTCTCTCCCACAATTCTGAGGATTTCCACCACTGCTGGTAGACTCATATGAACGTACACGTCCCTACACCTGCAGATTCAGCTACTTCCTTCTCACTGTGATCTTTAGCATGCCCAAATGCAGTTACTCCTTTTAACCAATCATTAACATCTGCTTTGGAGCCATTTTCCACACATGGAACGAGACATTCACTGCACTGTACCACCTCTTCTCAATCTATGAATCCCATCATCACACACACCACAAGGTCATCTGCAGTAGCCTGAAGTTACTAGCACCTTAAACACACAAGGCGACTCAAATGGGAAATTTAACCATGCAAATTACATACATACACATACATAAACTACGGTATTTGATAGACACAGGCGAAGAGCAGGCGAAGGTGGTGTTAGAAGTCTTGCCCAATGACTTTAATTGGTATAGTGTAGGGCGCTAGCCCAGATATTGGATCGAACCCCAGCCTACAGCATGGGAAGCTGAGGTGTTACCCACTATACTCTACCAATCATACCAAATTTAATGAACCTTAGAAGCGTCAACTGAACGGGAAACAAGAGGGCAAGCTTCTTTAGAAGCTTAAGAACAGTTATTCAGAATTCAGCCATCACTACTTCTTCCAACATATTCCACCCAATGCTGCTCAGCAGAACTCTGTCTATTCTGCTTTTTCCAAGGTAAAATTTCAACATGCTTATTCAGGGTAGATCAAGGTAGGTCTTTCACAGTAGTCTTCACAGTCGACCAAGCTTCAGTCATACACAGACGTTCATAATTTCAAATCTGCACATGCATGTGATTGGAATTTCAAAATTGTTACTTATTCATCTGATAATTGGAGTGAATAGGGGTCAGAGCTAGGCAGTAACTTGTTCTGGCAGACACAGTTAATTCATGACAGAGCTCAGAAACGATTTCCCTAGGGGCGGAAGACCGACACAGCAGAGCTCATATTAGCCTATGTGATCTACTTGTCAATTGATTAATTAAGCAGCAATGTTTTCATGTATTCATTGGCTTCAGACAGGAGAGGATGTTGCAGTGGTTTCGGTCTATACAAAACAAAAGATCACCAGGCCAACAATTTTGGCATTTCCCCAAATAGCAAGAAGATTCGCCCAGAGCTTAGATTATCTATGGCAGAGTCACGTGACCACCCAACCGGAATCGCCCCTAATTGGGTTGCATGGCTTCCAGAGTGTTGGCAAAAGGCATTCAAACCAATTCTTTTATGTGCAGACCCAGCTTTGGTGTGCATTTATAGGTTCGGGCTGATTAAGTCTTGGCAGTCGCAGTAAGAAAGTAATCAGGTCAAATCCACATTCAATTATGAACAAACACTGCACCATTGCATTTTATGTTAATAAAACATGTTGAATTAATATGAATTTCTGTTTAGAGATGTTTATTTAATTGCTACTCATACTAAAACATCCTAAACACATTAGCGACCCATTCTTATGAAAAGAAAACATTAATATATAACACTCACACACCATCATCTCTCTTTCAGCTGGGCCTAGTCAAGGGAGGCTGCTTCAGCTTGCAGTTTCCATTATGCCGCCATTAACCCAAAAATCTTCAATGGTCAGGACTGCCACAGGACCACCACAGAGCAGGTATGGTATTATGGGGTGGCGGATCATTCTCAGCACTGCAGTGACATGGACGTGATGGTAGCGTGTTGCGCTGGTACGAGTGCATCAGACACAAGGCATCGACTCTGACTAAGTCTACAAGGTAGGAGTGTCTAACAGAGTGGACAGTGAGTGGACACAGTCTTTAAACTCTCCAGCAGCACTGCTGTGTCTGATCCACTCACACCAGCACAACACACACTAACATACCATCACCATGTCAGTGTCACTGCAGTGCTGTGAATGATCCACCACCCCCATAATACGTGCTCTGTATATACAGAGTATACAGAGAATATACAGAGAAACAGATGGACTACAGTCTGTAACTGTAGAACTACAAAGTGCTCCTATATGGTAAGTGGAGCTGATAAAATGGGCAATGAGTGTAGACACGAGGGGGTGTACCTATTAAAGTGTGCTCAGTGAGAGAATCTATATACAGTACACGCAGACACGCACGTCACCTTCAACATACTCCCCCTTCATTTTGATTGCTGCGTTTTTTTTTATTTATTATGCATGTATTTATTTGCTTTTTAATAAATTACTGTGATGTCAGACACTTTGATTTTCTTACCCTCATCACTTTTTTTTCTCTCTAGGATACTTTGATAGGTATAAAATATTCAGAAGCCAGGTCCTGGCAAAAGACAGCATTGATCGTGTCTTACAAGATGATGTATGACTGGGTATTATGGTTTATTCATTAGCAAATATACCGTAGCTCTACTCGAAGGCCCCCCATGCCCCCCCACCACCACCTTCTTAACGCTACATCCAGCACGGGTGTTGAGTAAACACCCCCATCTGACAGTACGCACACACACACTGGCAATTTAAAGTCGACTCCAACCCTGCATGCTGAAATGCAGAGCCATTTAAGCCTGCGATATATTATTCTCTTATTGTATGCCTCAGCGGCTTCATTAAACTTTTACCCATGCAACATTGTGTGGAATTAGCTCGCTTTTAGGCAAAGCAGCCTGATCAATTTGCGCTGAGAGGCCCTGCACAGAAAGTCGATATAACATATTGTGTACTATGCCAGATATGATGAGAGCCCCTGAAGGGGGAAAGCCATATATTACCAAGGCCGAGGCCTGATGCAGGCAAAACAAAGAGGCATTAAGTGGGGAGAATTAACCACGACAAACAGGGCCCTTACTGGAACACTTGGGCCTAAATTCAATCAATTTGCTATAATGACCCCAAAATAATTGGCAGAAGAGATATTTTCGGCTGATATCAGCCTTTTCCGCTCATATCGTGTATCAGCTCCAGCGTACAGGCTTGGTGGGTAATTCCAACCCACTGCCAACACTCACACAATGCACTTAGGAAAGTCAATGCTATATGAAGAACAACCCAAGCAAGTGCTGTAACTAGGAGCCAGGACACTATTTCAGTCCGAGACCATACTGGATCAGCTACCAGGCTGAAAATAAAGGGCTACTGATATTTGTCCACAGAAGCACCATTTCAGTCAGTCGTCTGGAAGAAACCGATTCCAAAACATAGGAGGAAAACAACAGTTGTGTGCTAATCATATTCCCTTGCTAGTGTCCGTAAAGCTTGAATTTCAGCCATTGTGCAATATTGGTCCAAATTTCTGGATCCAGCATAACTTCACTGGGGAAATGGCTTAAGACTGTCGAGATGAACAACACAGTCATATGAGGCATAAGACTAATAATGACCATCACCTTCTTCAAAATGAGATGACTGATTGATTGAACAATGTCAGGCTAATACCATCAACTGGAAATCAAGACTAATGTTCAAAGTGCAGACAACAACAATCGTAAAGGGGGAAAAAAGGATCAAAAGCTATTTGTAAATCATGTCCTGCCTCACATGGAGCATATGGCTCAATTTGAGGGAAGGTACAAGAGGCAGAAATGGCCTCCAAGAAGAGCTTTTACCAATACTTCAAATTTCCCCCTTCTCAAAACATTTGCTGACTTTGGCCATTCAGAGTAGTTACCTCGGGCCTTCACTGCAGCTTCCTGGTTCATGAAAGGACCCGAGATGTGTTTTAGCTGTCCTTAAATAATGCCAGAGAAAGTTGGGCCATGCTAGTAAGCCGAAATATGATGCATCCATTTTAAAGCATCCATTTTTTTCTAAAGTCTTTATTTAAAATGTTTTTTGGTGTTTATTTGCATTTGTTTGTGTGAACAATGCATTAGATCTCCCTGCACGTTACAGTGGCTATATTCAAAATGGCATGCTCCTCTACTGCAAACTACAGTACTATGTACTGCATACTGCCCCCTTTTTGACCTACAGTGTAGTATACTAATGCAGTCACATGACCAGTTACCTCACATTTACCTCAGAGCTGTTATTAATCTATCCACTGTTTAGAGCTAGCTGCTGCTAACGCTGCTCCATTCACTTGAAATACGTTTAGCCTAGCTGTTAGCTACCCTCAGCTATTTCACTCTAAAACTGAAACTCTAAAGCGAGTTCATCTTTTATTAAACTTCACACCTGTGTATTTTAACTTTCTGAGGCTCATTCTGATCAAAACATACCCCTCTACCACCTGTATACACTCTGTATACTTTCCTACCCTGTTCTTCAAAGGTCAGGACCACCAGAGAGCAAATATTATTTGGGTGGTGGACCATTCACAGCAGTTCAGTGACATTGACATGCTGGTGTGAGTAGGTCAGACACAGCAGTGCTGCTGGAGTGGACAGTGTCCACTCTCTGTCCACTCTGTTAGACACTCCTTCCTTGCTGCTCCACCTTGTACATGTACAGTCAGAGAAGACAGCTCATCTGCTGCTGCACAGTTTGTGTTGGTCATCTACTGGTCCTTCATCAGTGGTCACAGGACGCTGCCGACAGGACGCTGCCGACAGGACGCTGCCCACAGGACGCTGTTGGCTGGATAGTTTTGGTTGGTGGACGATTCTCAGTCCAGTGCTGACACTGAGGTGTTTAAACACTCCAGCAGCACTGGTATCTGGTAAAGAAACTGAAGATGATTTGGGGATGTTATTTCAGGAATAAGTCTTTAAAGATAATAAGAGACTTGTGTCTGCTAGTAATTGATTATGGAGATGTCATTTATATGAATGCGCATTTGTATTGTTTACACTCATTAGACACAGTTTATCATGGTGCCTTAACATTTCTCACTAATTGTTGCTTGTTTACTCACCACTGTGTTCTTTATGAAACAACAGCTTTGTCCTCATTGACTACACGTAGGCGGATTCATTGGTATATTTTAATGTATTAATCCATACTAGGCTTATTACCTTCTTACCTGTGTCATTTTCTATATCAAAAAGGACATGGAAGTTATGGTCTGTGTTCTCAAAATATGTATTTGCTGAAGATTCCCACTGTACATACTGAATTAGGAAAACAAGCTTTAAGCTACGCTCCACCGTCAGATTGGAATTTGGCACGGAACGTTTTAATCAGCAGGAACTTGTCATTAAATAGTTTTAAAAACATTCATCAGATGGTGGAAGCGGGTAAAACCAATTTATCATTGTTTTAAATGATTTATCATGGTTTTATTGTTGTATTTCTTGTTTTAATGTTTGTGTGTCTGTTTTGTTTTTGGTTTTTTTTGTGGAAAAAATGGATGTGCACCACCAATGAAAAGTTTAGATACACTCAACTAACAGCTCCAATTGATGAGATCTGATGAGATGTCTGAAACAAAACACATCCTGATATACCACATATACTCTTCATGTATCACAATATCATGGTTTTGTGATAATATCATGTATCACAATATCATTTTTGCCACATCGCCAACTCTAATTTACACTCATCACCAAAACAATAGTTGCGCAAATAGTTGCACCCAGAAGGAACCAACCGACAGGAATAAAACTTGGTGGGTAGGTAGGGTCTGTGAGCGGTAGTCCTGCATAGTGCAGCTATCTACCAATGGTGCTCAGGATAACTCATGGAGTCCGCAATGTCCGCAATCATGGCTGTTGGGTCACTTTGCGCATGTCCATTGGTTTTCCCTCTCCATGGTTCGTGTAGGTGTCCCATGTCCTTCATGGCGCCAAGAGCGTGCTATGGCAATATCCACACGACCGATAATATGTGCAGCAACACCATGCCGCTTCCCGGAGCCCTACAATGTGACCCCTCTCAAACTCTTCCAACTGCTCTAATTGCTTTGAACTCTTCTCCAAGGCATTCTTCGCTTGACGAGGAGTCTACCAACATAACAGCACAAGTCCGAATGGAAAGCACACACAATAGGACAACCTTAATTAATCAGTCAGGTACAACGATAAGGCCCGTCCTTGCTTACGTCACACGCTATGTCTCACAATGTCAAACCTACCCACCAAGTTTTGTTCCTGTCGGTTGATTCCTTCTGGGTCCAACTATTTTTTTTGCCCATGAGTGCAGAGTCAAAACTAACCAAATCGTTGAAGTGTTTTATGGGTAAAGTATACTATTAAACATGATTAAACATGAAATCTCAACCACATCCTCAGCAATAAGCCAACAATTGTGGTTCCTAATATGCAAATGCAATCAAAGAAATGATTGCTTCCATTAATTTGTGAAATAACAGACAGATTAGCTTTGGTTTATGTAATAACAACTGCCTCTTTTTATGACTTTTATTCTGGAGCATAAATCAACCCAGGCAACCCATCCATTTTATCAGATTAGTTTGTGTGGTCTAACTTGTTCACCCAGCCATTCCAGCCCTCTCCATCTTCACTGGATGTGGTCTAGCAGATCTTGCCCTGCTGCATTCAAGGCCTGTCATCAGGCCAGTGCTTCATTAGGCTCTTAATTTTTTAATTGACCCTAAAGATGCAGATCAGTGAATCACGGAGCGTCTTACTTTCTCTGAGAAAATGAAGGCCAGAGGAGGCCTTGATGGTAGATTATAAAAGCAATGTCAGAGGAGATATACATTAGCAAAAGACCGCATGATGCTAATGAGAACACGGGAAAAGTACACAACCTATTAAACACACAGTCTGCCTGTGGAGACGGAAGCGAAGGAGCGAAAACTGCAGGAGAGAGTAAGGAGTTGAGTTGAAATTAATTGCATGGGTTATTCTCATGAATATGACAAATGCAGGAACTCAACTCTAATGAGAAAGAAAGAAGTGTGACAAGATGTAAAGCGGTAAAGAAGTAGCAAGTGGCAACGGTGGTGCCGTGGGTAGCATTGTCACCTCACAGCAAGAAGGGCCTGGGTTCGATTCCTGCCCAGGGCATTCAGGGTCCTTTCTGGGCGGAGATTGCATGTTCTCCCCATGTCTGTCTGGGTTTCCTCCTACAGTCAAGCAAATTGGAGATGCTAAATTGCCCTGCTAGGTGTAAATGTGTTTGTCTGCCCTGTGATGGACTGGCCTGTCCAGGGTGTTTCCTGCCTTCTGCCCACTGAGCACAGGGAAAGGCTCCAGCATCCCCCCACAACCCAGAGGGATAAAGCAGTTCAGAAGATGAGTGAAAGAAGTAGCATTACCTAGTGTAGAGAAAAAAGAACACCCACACATACTATGGTGTACGTGCACCATCACCGGTCACCCTGTAAAGCCTGAAATAATCATTTGAAGAAGTATGGATGGAGTTTTTTGGACCATGTCATATGTCTTTTAACATTAACATCACACACACACACCACAACATCACAAGTTTTACCTGAGTTCTCTTTGAATGCTTGTTCAACAAGCTCACAATAATCACATTCGTCCAGTTGTGGGGGTCCAAGGCACAATTGCCGCTACAAAAAGTTCTTCTGCATGTTGTGTTGAATTGCATATTGCCACCAGAGAGGTCTCCAAATCCTCAAATCCTACGTAGTGTTGCTAAAAAATGAAAAAAAGCTCTTTATGAATTTGCTTATGAGATGCATTTATAAGGCCCTTCTGTTAATTAGATAACTGTTTGTTGAATAACAAATAACACATCAAATAACTGTAATCTTTCAGTTATAAACATGATTGTAATGTCTTTGTGGCATCTTATTCAAGAAATATCAACAGTCAGTAATGATCAGCATTCACAATGACCAAACATAGATATATATATGGCCACATGTTAGCTGCAAGTATACACATGCCTAAATTCTAAAAATATGCCCTGTATGTCCTGTTAATCAGAACTCATTCCACTAGGTTAGAAGAATTTTGTGTTGATAAGTATGGAAGGTGTTTGCATGATAATCTTAAAACAGTACAATCCTAATTAAATAAAGCTCATAGAACTTGCTATGATGGTTAAAGGGGGCGCTTTTGAATGTTTCCATGTTACTAATAATAGTTTGCAAATGATAAAATACATGAGCGTTAATAGGGAATATTAAAGACCATGCCTAAAACAGAATTTATTTATTTTTAAAAAACACTGCTGTACCCATATTAAGTGCTAACAAATAATAGTTCCGGGTTATAACCTGTTAAAATGGGCATTAGCTCATAGACATTATAGCAAAATACAATCATATGCCGCAGCTTAAAGAAGGAATTTGTAAGATGATGCAACCTGTCAAATTCAACAGGGGTCAACATACCACCAGAAAGTTCTGGTGTCCATCCCTATGATAAGAAACAAGGAAAAGGAAGGACAGTCTCTCCTCCTTAATGTTAGCATTAATAGCGGTTTATTTATCAGTCTGGAAGAAACACTGAGCTTTCAGCATAAGACGTAATGCTTTTACTCACCAAGAGTGTTAACTCTTGTTTTGCTTCTATTTAAATCACTTCTTTTGTTTGCTGCCAAACATGGTTTCATGCCGAGAGTGGCCGGTGGCAGTGGTCACTTGCTAAGAGTTTTAGAAACTGTTCTGTTGCATTTACCCTCCCTTTCTTTGGCTACCTGACCTTAAATGATCTAACCAGGAGCAGCATCATCAACACGACTGAGAAGAGGTTAGAATACGCCATTGGGGCAGCAGTGCTATGTGTCACAGGGCTACAGCACTCCTTTCGTGTTGAACTGACTCGACTCAACGTTACAATGACTCACCATCATCTGGCCACTATCAACAGGCTGGGGTTAGCCAGTTAGCATGCTAGCTTCAGTAGACATATCGGCAACACGATACATAGAAGACTTTGATACACCATCACAACTGTTTTTTCTCCAAATACTGTTGAAAATTATTATAGATAATTCTGGAACATTTTAAACTAAAATTCTTACAAATTAAGAATTAAGAAGCTGCTACATTATTGAATTAGAAGTTACTTTCAAATTCTTTAAATCTTCATTATTCATCGATTCATTCATCTTCTGAGCTGCTTATCCTTCTGCTTCACGGAGGGTGCTGGAGCCTATTCTTGCACTTACTAGGTGGAAGGCAGGAAACACCCTGGACAGGCCACCAGTCCATCACTGAAACACATAAACATACACATAAACATTCACACACACACACACACACACACACACACACACACCCCTAAGGGCAGTTTAGCATACTGTACATTCCAGTATTCAATATTAAAGATATTAGTCAACAGTTAACAGAACACCCTATAGATTTGCTGACGAATGATACAGTTCCATTCACTAGGGCATGATTAATTGTTTGCTAATAGTTAATTAACTGTTTAAAAGGTGATACTTTCTTCATTCTTCATTCTCTTTTCAGTGTTCTGTGCTTATGATCATTTGAATAGACAGTGTCAGACTAATTAATAACCTTCTATTAAAGACTGGTGGACTGAAAGACACTAGAGGTTCTTCACCTACACTGAGCTGATTAAGAGCCTTGTTCCAGAAATGATAATAGGACATTAGAGCCATAATAAATCATGCTACTGTTACTCTCCATACTTAAGTACATTTGTAGGTAAATACTTTAGTACTTTTACTCAAGTGGAGGTCTAAAGGGAGGAACTTCTACTCACAGTGGAGGAATATTTTACCTTGGGTAAAATAACTTACTAATGTTACCTACAAGTTCTAATAAAGTTTTAAAGTAAATGTTTTAGTCTAATCTTCAAAGAACGTTTTAGAAATGATTAAAAGATGTTTGATTTCTAATAAATGTCCTTTAATAAGTTTAAATGTTGACTAAGAGATTACATTTTAACCGCAACGTTCGGAGGATGTTTTGAGGATGTTGTCAGGGCCACAGAAAGAAAAATTCATTCTCAGCACAACATTCGGAAAATGTTGTATGGATGTTACTGAGACCTGAGATGACCGAATGTGTTTTTTTAGAGAATGTTCTCCTACCTTTAGAAAGAACATTCTGGGAACCAAAAGAAAACGTCCCACTGAAAACACTAATGAAACATTGCATTGCATGTTCTCAGAACTTTTTGGAACAAATGCTCAAATACAAATACTGTGTTTCACATATTTCTCAGTGGATGTCACAGAATTTTCTACAACTAAATGAAGAAAAAACGGAAATATTGATTCTCGGTACTAAAACTCAGAGAACAATGCTTTATGACAAACTCGGTTCATTAGCTACTAATATAAAATACGAAACCTGGGCGTGATCTTAGACTCTGAGCTCAGTTTTATCCCACATGTCAACTCAGTCACTAAAATAGCTTTTTATCATTTAAGAAATATTGCTAAAGTTCGGCCTTTTTTGTCTCAGAGTTATGCAGAGAAACTTGTTCATGCGTTTGTTACAAGCCGAATTGATTACTGTAACGCTCTTCTTCATGGGGTTCCTAAGAAAACCGTCTATCCCCTGCAGCTCGTACAGAACGCAGCAGCTCAGATCCTAATAAAAACTAAACACAGAGCTCATATCACTCCTGTTCTGAAAGAGCTGCACTGGCTACCTGTATCTATTAGAATAGACTTTAAAGTTCTGCTGCTGGTCTATAAGGCTCTAAATAATCTAGCACCTGCTTACATCACAGAACGTCTCTCTGTTTATGTTCTAGCTCGTGATCTTAGATCTACAGACGTTGGCCTTCTGCAAATACCTTCTGTACAATACAGGAAACATGGAGAGACCTCTTTTAGTTATTATCCCAGTAAACATTTGAACCGCTTGTACCGTTGAAACAATGTTGAAATCACGTATGTGACTCCATTTTAGACCTCCACGGACGACCATTGTTTACTGGGATGCTTCTAAACCGTGGAACTCAATTCCAGCTTCCATTAGACAGTCGAGCTCAGTGCTCACAATTAAGAAACATTTAAAAACGCATCTCTTTAACTCAGCATTTAGTTAAAACTACATTAACATGGTATTTAAGTGTATGTGGGTATGTGTGTGTATATGTGTGTGTGTGTATTTATATGTATTTGTATGTGTGTTTATGTGTATTTATATGTGTATGTGTGTGTGTGTGTGTGTGTGTGTAGTAGTAGTAGTAGTAGTAGTATTCCTTCCCATTACTGATGTCAACTGTCTGTAAAGCACTTTGTGCTGCCAACAGTATGAAAGGTGCTCTATAAATAAACATTATTATTATTATTATTATTATTAAATAATTTATACCAGGGTTTCTACTTGAACTCAAGTACAGTAAAAGGTGATACTTTCAGTGTGGCTTGTCTGTGAAATGATTAGGAGTACTCACATTTTTATGAATTTAGGTTGAGTCGGTTTCGTGAGAATGACCTCACCCAGCTCCGTTGGAGAGCAGAGCCACGCGGGGTCATTAGTCCATCCCTCCTGCCTCTATGAGCACTGTACCACGCAGAAGGCCTGTTGGTGGGTACAGCAAGAAAGAACAAACAACACTAACACCTCCTGGCACTTGGATTCAGAGCATGCCACATTAGGGGGAACTGTTTAGTGTAAATTCCATTTAGGCCTTTCGTTCTGAATCATCGCTGCCTCACTCCAACGGAAGAGATATTATGAGATATTATATGTGCTTTACGCTACAGTGGTTAGAATTACTGTAGTCAAGCGGAGTCTGTTCTTTATTGAAATTAACTGAGTGTTTCCTTGCTCTTTCCTCGAACAGTGCCAGACTGACAAACGCTTAAATCTGTTTAGACAGTGGAGACCATTATCTCTCCTCGTGGTGATCAGCTGTAATTGAAATGCTTTATGAGGAAATGTGCTCTTTTGTCTACGTTTGTTTGGCAAACGCATCTAAAAAGCAAAGCCTCATCCTCCCGCAACTCGCCAGACCGTTTCCTCGACTCTTTCAAGGACGTTTTGGCGACTTTAATGGCATTTGGTCAGAGCACCACCGATTGTTTTGAGCCGAGCCCTTTTGAAGAGCTGGCCTGCTATCTTGAAAGAGCCATTTGATCATGTATGAATATTTGAGGGGACGAGCACGGTGGTCAGAAGGCTGATGCAGATGAAGAACATGGATCTTCACGAGGCGCAAAAGAGCACAAACAAGGGTCTGATGTAACACCTCTGGGAAATCCTAATAAAAGAGAATCACTTAAAACAGCAAGCTGTGGATCCTCGCCTTCATTTGCCATATTGCTGTGACTCCTGAAGGACAGGCTAGCTACTTATTCGCTGCCAGGAACTTTGAAGAGCAAAGGGAACTTCAATCCATTATTGTTTAGCATAGGCGACTGCCAGGCGGGTAAAACGGACATCGGCTTCGGCCTCTGCAACTGCACTGTCTGGGCAATCAGTCTAAAACTAAAAGTAGCTATAAATAAAGGGATTAATAGACTCCTTTAAAAAGTTTGTTTTTAGGTTTCTGAGTTGCTTGAAACATGGGAAATGTCTGCTTCCATGGAGTGTCCATAGACTTCAGTATCTCTTAGTTGTGTTCAAGGCAAATCATTATAGCAATAATCTCATCATCCAAAAATATACTTGCACAAACAGCTGCACCCGGAAGGAATCAACTGGCAGGAATGAAATTCGGTGGGTAGATTTCATATCATAAGACATGCGAATGATTCAAGTTTCACGCTCAACCGTGCATGTGACATAAGCAAGTGAGTGGTGTATCTGTACTGAAGTGGTTCCATTCTGGGGGTCTTTGTACTTTAACTCCACTACATTTTAAAGTGTAATATCTTACGGTGTACTCTACATTACGGCCAAATCTGTCCTTCCTTTTGGCTTATGTGAGCATAAAAACGTCACATGTCCAAACCAAAGAAGCCCACCAAGCGAGCCCACCAATCAGAGTACAGCGGTCACTTTGTTTTGAGCTTGGTTCTAGCTAATGGAAACTGCTCTCCTTCAGTGATCTGTGCTTATCATCATTTGAATAGACATCAGTGTTAGACTGTCAATAAAGTATCTGTCTATCTATTCATCCATCCATCCATCCATCCATCCATTCATCTAATTGTCTTGTTCCAGAAATGATAATGGGACATTAGAGCCATAATAAATCATGCTACTGTTACTCTCCATACTTAAGTACATTTGAAAGTAAATACTTCAGTACTTTTACTCCAGTGGAGGTCTAAAGGGAGGAACTTCTACTGACACTGGAGGAATATTTTACCTTGGGTATCCCCAGCTAGCAGAAGTTCTAAAGAAGTTTGAAAGAAAATGTTTTAGTCTAATGAAAAACATTAATGGAGCACTGCATGGCATGTTCTTAGAATGGTTTTAGAACAAATCATTTCTTGAACTCAAGTACATGGCTTGTGTACTTCATCCACCACTGCTGTTTACCCACAATGACCACGGTGACTCAAAATGAATCAACCCACTCAAAATGAATCTACAAATTATTTAGCAGGTCATGTAGGATCTACGGTGAAAACATGCCTTGTGCAAACTTCTGCATTACCCATCCTCAAAGCAAACATGAACAGAGCAATGTACCAGGATGTATTAGTGGAGAGTTCAATCTCATCAGCCAAGAAAGGGGATGTTTCCACAATGCAACAACCCCAAGCATACAGCCAAAATAACCCAAGACTGCTTTCTAAAAAACAAAAGTGCAGGTGCTTATATGACCTTGCCAATCTCCTTTCCTGATTCCCATTGAAAAATGACAGAGGATTTTCAAATTCCGAGCCCATTAGATGGACGCTTCATAACCATGGGGGAATTATAGGCAGTTTGCCAAGAGAAATGGACCGAAATTGAATCTCAATGCCGCAAAAAGCTAATGCATTCTAATTGTACTGTGGATGTCTTAGATGTAACTGCCAACAACAGCCTTCCAACAAAGTGCTATTAATGTTATTAATTTATGGTGTCTAAATACTTCTTCTCCTATAAAAATTGCTTTTAAAGATATTTGCTTATGCTTAATTAAGATTTATTTTAGTACAAAGACAAAAGACATTAAGTGGATATATGCACTGGAAGTATGGAATAATGTAAAGTGCTTCAAATGTAAATGCATGAATGAAAAAATAAACGAATGAATGAATGAATTAAACACCCTTTTACACATTCATATCTCTACTGTCAGAACAAAACCTACATGTATACATCCCATATATACACTCATCATCAAAAGAATATCTGCACCCAGAAGGAAGTGTCATATTGCGATGCTATTGGGAAGGAAGATTACCAGGTTACCAGGAACAATAAATGATGATCAATTTAGACTGATATGGGAAATATTTATTGAGCTACACATACAGAAGTAGTGTCTCTCAGCAATGTTTGCTAACGCAACATGCCAGACGTCTCAGCATGGAGTTGTAGAGGTTCCTAATGGTGTCCAGCTTGAATATTCTCACACAGTTCCTGCAGATGGTGCGGTAGGGGTGGAGATGGAGTGACACCAGGCCTTTTGGACGTGTGACGCATGACAACAAACTGCTCATCTTGGGGCTGGCCACGGTGCCTCCACACACGGATGTGTTGGTCGTCTCCACCAAGACAAATGCAGGACTGGAAGACTAAAGATGACCCGCTGCCATTCTGAGTCACTCCATGACAGTCTGGCACGACACCATTGCAGTCATTGGCGACGTTGATGTGGTGTTAAGGACAGTGGTCATAACAGTCTGTGTGCATGTAGTCCTGCGTCGTCTACCAATTGTGCTGGCACTAACAGGATGACTCTTGGAGGGCCTCACTGCTCGCTGGGCGTTTGCAATTGTGGCTGTTGGGTCAGTCAGGTACAGCGAAGAGGCGCGTCCTTGCATACATCACATGCGCGTCTGAGCTTGAAACTTGATTCATTAGCATGTCTCCCGATGATGTCTAACCTAGCCACCAAGTTTTATTCCTGTCGCTTGAGTCCTTCTGGCTACAGCTATTTGTGCATCTATTATTTCTGACGATGAATGTATAAATACCTTCTATATACATTTTTGCTGTTTTTCAGTTTTTGACATCATTTGAAAGTACCAGTTGCTCTTTACATTGTGTGTAAATGTCATGAAGAATGGATCAAAGGAAATGTCCAAAAATGACATGAAAATAAGTCTGGTTCCATTGACGTCCATTAAAAGTACAATATGTTTTATCCTTCTCCTGTAAACTTAGCATTTTGGAGATCCACGGTTTTGTTCTGGCAGCAGAGACCAACAGCCCTGCAGTGAATCTCTCCAGAATGGATAATTCTGCTTGTTTTGCAGGTTTTGGCCTCAAATGTGCACATTTATGCCAAGATTAAAAAATCATACTCTCCAACTGGCTGCTCAGGATGCTGTGCTGGGGTTTACAGGGTGAAATACTGTGTTAAATGGACGTATGTATTCAGACGCAGAGGTTGCCCTGGCCTCAAGACGTATACATATAGAGAGAGAGCCGTGTACCTCTCTCTATACGTCTCATTTGAGGAGTTTGAGATAAATAAATAACCATATCACTGCCTTATAAAATAAAAAGTGTCCAGCCTGCTTCACAAGCATCAAAGCAGGGAATGGGGACATGAATAAAACACAAAGAGGAAAAAGAGCGACTTGACTTGCTTGCCAAGCTCAGAGACCCCAACTGAATACTATTAGCGGATTCTGCTCTGTACACATTGTGAGCCTTCAGTTGAATTCCAGCAGAGGGGAGCTCCCAAAGAGGAGGCCGGAGTTAGTGGAGGGAGCAGAAACGAAAACGGGGGTAAAGAAGGAAAGGCTGGAAAGTCAGCCTAAACCCCTAGTCTTAAAATCTGGTTCTGGCTCTTGCTTTCTGCCAGTTTGTGAGCGCTAAATGAGCCAGGCCAGAGGCGGCAGCCCCATCCTTATCCACTGAATCAGCAGGATAAGGACGTGAGGCGTATGATTGGGCAGCTGCTGAAGACTCAGGCCTTCTTCTTTTTTTTCCCCCCGCACCTCCCCAGAGCCGGGCTATGCTTGGACAGAGTAAAGATTCCCTCCCCGTTCCCACACCAGGGCGTGCGTAGCCATCCAATCCAATGTGCACTTGAGCATGCGGTGAATTATCCTCGTTACATTTGCAGATTATGCACCGGCGCGCCAGTTCACGCAGAGGCCAGCTGCATTAAGCCATGGATTATTAACACGTCCCTCTCCTTCGGCACTCTCACCAAATATTGATACTCCTGCTCAGTTCCAGCCAGCTGCAAATGAATCCATGGCCTATGTGCACACAAGTTTGAGAGCTATGTGAGCTCAGCAGGCGGTGGTCTAATAATTAAAGACCCTGAAAAATTCCTAACCGGCTGACCTCTGACATCATTAACCAGTGATTCAGCCCTGGTCTAGGTCTTAATGCAAGCACTAGCACAGTCTGAGTAATGGTTAGGTAATTAACACCGATGCATAGCCATTAGAGCCTAATTGTAGGCAGCTCTGCTGTGGAAATCATGCATTTGGTGGGGTGAATTGAAGGTGTGTCAACAATCCGTAACCCTAAATGCTTTGATTGAGATAATGAGTTTCGGGCGTCCTGGTCAGGAGCGGCAAGTTTAATACGGGTGTGTTTTCGCTGACGTGGAGCTTCGGCGGGCCGATATTAAGCTGAGAGGCGATTGTCTCTGTACACAAGGAAAAGAGCCCTTTCAAGCAGAACCATCCAAAAATAGACAGATGATTGCATTTCTCTCCTGCCCATGAATTCAGAGCACATACTCACAATTGCTGAGGAAGCCTGAAGACCTGGAGCGCTCTCTCTCTCTTTCTCTCGTCTCGCTCTCTCTCTCGTCAGTTTTTTATCTCTCACTGTATTTTCTTTCTTTTCTGTCTGTCTCTCCTCTTCTCTTCTTTCCTCTCCTCTCATCTTTTCTTCTCCTTTCTCATCGTCTCTCCTTTCCTCTTGTCTTCTCCTCTCTCCTCTCCTTTATATCTCTCCCTTTTTCCTTTTTTCTCTTCTATTCTCTGTCTCCTCTATTTAACTTCTCTTCTCTCACTTTTTTCCTACCTCTTTCTCTCTTCCGTTCTCTGTCTCCTATATTTCTCTTCTCTTCTCTTCTCTTCTCTTCTCATACCTCTTCTTTCTTTCTTTTTCTTTTTCTCTCTCTTTCTTACCCTCTCACTCTCTCCCTTTTCCTCTCTCTATGTCATCCTATCTCAAACTTAGTCTATCTTTCATTCTGTATTACTGTCTCTCTCTCTCCTCTCTCTCTCCTCTGTTTCTGTCTCTCCGTCTCTCTGTTCCATTCTGTCTCCTCTATTTCTCTGGTTTCTCTGACTCTATCCCAGGCTTAGTCCTTCATTATTGATCTCTCTTTCTTCTGTCTTTCATTCCCATTCTTTCTGTTTCTATCTCTGTTTCTATATCTTTTTATCTTTATCTCTCTTTACTCTCTCTCCTGTTCTGTCTCCTCAATCTCTCTCCATCTATTTCGAGCTCAGTCTATCACTTGTTCTCCACTGCTCTCTCTTCTTATTTTTTCTTTTTGCTGTCCTTCATCTGTTACTATATCTTTCTTCCCCTTCTCTGTCTCCCTCTCTCTCTCTCTCTCTCTCTCTCTCTCTCTCTCTCTCTCTCCCCCCCCTTCCCCTCTCTCTCTCAGTTCTCTCTTTCTTCTACGGAAATGAGGTGTGCAGATTTCAGAATTATCTCCCGCCTTCCTGGACCGACCCCTCAGCAGGCCGTTGTCATGGAAATGATTCCACAGACCATGACCTGCACTAACGGAGTCACTCAGAATCAGTGAAGCGACCACATCAAAGAGAGAGCGAGGACAGCGGGGGAAGACAGAGATACAGCATGCAGTCCATCATTAATCACGCTACAGCTTTTTTTCCTTTCCCCCTTTTTTTTGGAGTGGACACCGAAGCTGGACCGTAGAGAAACACTGTCACCTTCAAACCTCATATGTTAAGCCTGGCCCACAAACCAAAGCTGGAAACATGAGAGACCCACATGTAATGACATTTTCAGACAGTGTGTGCTGTGCGAGTGCGAGTGGATCAGACACCTCAGTGTCACTGCTGGACTGAGAATCATCCCCCAACCAAAACTATCCAGCCAACAGTGTCCTGTGGGCAGCGTCCTGTGACCACTGATGCAGGACTAGAGGATGACCAACACAAACTGTGCATCAGCAGATGAGCTACCGTCTCTAACTGTACATCTACAAGGTGGACCAGCAAGGTAGGAGTGTCTAATAGAGTGAACAGTGAGTGGACACAGTGCTTAAACACTCCAGCAGCACTGCTGTGTCTGATCCACTCACACCAGCACAACACACACTAACACACCACCACCATGTCAGCGTCACTGCAGTGCTGAGAATGATCCACCACCCACATAATACCTGCTCTGTGGTGGTCCTGTGGGGGTGCTGAGCATGGAACATCAGGGTGAAAGGGGGTCTAACAAAAGTATACAGAGACACAGACACAGATAATACAAAATACAAACAAGTAAATGTAAAGAGTGTAACAGCACCTTCTCTATCTTACACTCAACTGAAGAGAGGAATAAATAGAGCGACTGCAGTAAGACAATGAGGCACAGATAACAGCGATAATGCGCTGAAGAGGGCATAGGTAGAAAGAAAACAAAGGTGGGGGTCATCACAGAAATCTTAGTGGGCCTGCTCTCATCGTCAGTCGACAAACTGTCTCCTGTATGATGCCGCATTTAAGCCCGTGACGTCAGCAGAGCTCAGTGGAGGGCAGTGATGGTCACGCTTTAGCCCTGCCAACAAGCAGGACCTAAACAGCACGGAACACTGCAGGTCAGCTCAGCTAAAGCATGCCAGCACGGATAAGGATTATTTATCATACCGCTACCATTTTTAGAGCCTGATTTTGTTTTGGAACTGATTCACAGTACTAGATATAAAAATATATACCAGCATTATACTGCTCACACCGACCACTGAGTGTACTGGCAGATGAAGTAAGAACCTGGTGTTGTTTAATCTGAGGAGCTGAAGATTTAACTTAGCTTAAAAAACATAGCTAACAGGCTAAACAGCTCCTCTATTAACGGATTAAAGTACTTACTATATGATTGCCTGCAACATACACTCATCATCAAAAGAATAGCTGCACAAATAATTGCATCCAGAAGGAATTAACTGAGAGGAATGAAACCTGGTGGGTAGACATCATGAGACATGCGAATGATTTAGGTTTCATGCTCGACTGCGCATATGATGTAAGGAAGGACAGGCCTTATCACTGTACCTGACTGACCCAACAGCCACGATTGTGGACATTCAGCGAGCAGTGATGCCCTCCATGAGTCATCCTCCATTAGTCATCCAGCACCATTGGCAGACAGCTATACGCCGCAGGACTACATCCATGCAGACCGTTACGATGACTCCCCTTAACACCACGTCAACATGGCCAAAGAGGTGTGGTGTCATGCCAGACTGTCATGGAGTGACTCAGAACGGCAGCGGGTCTTCTTCAGTGACGAGTCCCGCTTTTGTCTTGGTTGAGAAGACCAACAAGTTAGTATGTGGAGGCACCGTGGTCAGCTCCAAGATGAACGGTTTGTTGTCACGTGACACATGTCTAGAAGGCATGGTGTCACTCCACCTCCACCCCTACCACACAGTCTGCAGGAACTGTGTGAGAATATTCAAGCTGCATGGGATGGATTATCACAGGACACCATTAGGAATCTCTACAACTCCATGCTGAGATGTCTGGCATGTTGCATTAGCAAACATGGCGGCTTGAGACACTACTTCTGTATGTGTAGCTCAATAAATATTGCCCATATCAGTCTAAATGTATCATCATGTATTGTTCCTGGTAACCTTTATCTTCCTTCCCAATAGCACAGCAATCCCACACTTCCTTCTGGGTGCAGCTATTCTTTAGATGATGAGTGTAAAAGACTCACTTCAAATATGCATGTTTGATTCAGATAAAGTGTTAGTAGCAAACCCATCCTGTAACACAAATAGCTGGCTAATGCCAATATAGCATGATATATATAAACTGTGGATTTCTGAATGGTATGGAATTGCACACATGTGGCTGAATGCCAAGTTAGATGTATTTGTACTGTTTATGAGTTTGAGGCAGCATATTAAATACTACTGTGTGTAGTGAGTCATAAGATGTTTGGGATTCAAGCCCAGGATGGTAAAAGGGATGCTAAATAGCTTGATGCTAACAGAAAAGACTAGAAATTACATAGAGACGGAAACGGTGCTATCATGATATGTCCATTATTGTATGACAAAAGATAAAGAAGCAATTTGTAAGATGATGCAACCTGCCAAATTCATATTCCAAACAATACTGGGCAACATATCACCAAATGCACAGTCCCTCCTTCTCCTTCTTCACTCCTTAGCAGTCTAGAAGAATCACTGTGTTCAGCATCGAACCTCATCGCTTTACTCGCCAGGAGCTTCTCTAGTGGTAGAAAGGAGCACCAATGTTAACTCTTCCTCTCTTTATATCATTCCTTTGTCCGCTGCTGAATGTGGTTTCTTGCCGGTAGCTGGCAGTCAGTAATAATGGTCACTTGCCAGAAGCTTCAGCCATTGTTGCACTTTCATTGACCACCTGTCCTTCAATGATCTAACCAGGAGAAGAACCTTTAACATGATCAACAAGAGCTTAGAATAAGCCGTCGGGGCAGTGACACTTGGCCTGATGCCAAACTCATCACTGTAGTGACTGTAGTGGAGTGTATATCCACCTCTTGAGGTACAAAGTGGTATTACGAAACAAGACGGAGCGTGGTGAGCTGGTTAGCATGCTAACTTCAGTAGATCTCTCTGCAACATGACACATAGGTACCTTTATCATTTCTTCACACCCTGTTGATAAGGTTCAGCTAATTTTGGAATGTTTTAAACTCAAATTATGAACAATTTCTCCTTGAAAACATGACTGCTATGTACAATGATGGGTGACTGCATGTTCTCGCTATCCTTCAGAAGCCATGGTTTGCTTGGCAACAGAAACATACTTTAAACAAACTCTTTCTTTTGATTAGGAAATTGTTGATCATGATTATTATTATGAATAGTAATTTATTTTTTCATTACTAAAAAATATGTATTTCATCATAATGTATGTTTTTTAGTGCTTTATAAAGGCCATAAGCCGCTTGAGGCCATCTGTTACAGTGAAGAGGGTTATATTCTGTTTTCATGTTGTGCCTAATAACGTCCTTACCTGTGATAAAATCAACGTAATGCACCACCTGCATATGTGCACTAGTGTTTGATGTCATAATAGCTTATGTCACATGCTTATTTTTGCAAACAGTACTCTATGACACATGTAATGACAACCTGGAATGAAAGCGGTCACCCACTTATGACAGGGTTATGTGGCAGGGTACCAAATCGTGTGTTTGTATGCAATCCCAGCTTTAACGGAAAACACTAAATCATTCCACTAAATCATTCCTAGATTGCTCTTGACAGAGGCACGAAAGATGAAAGAATTCCATATAACACCAAAAGGGGTTCCCAACAGCGATAACTTGAAAGCTGAAGAACCTCAAAAGGGCTCCAACTCCAATATCATGGGAGATGAAAATGATCTGCTGCGAGACGCCTGCCGTCAGAGCTGTCACCTGTGACATATTTACAGCATTATTTCTGAGAGGCAGGAAACACTAATGCTTAGTGTTGCACAATCAAAAGGCAACTGCTCTAACTGCCCAGAGGTACTTTTTTATTAGCACCCTGAAAGATTTATATGCGGTTTTACGAGCCCATTTCATTGCTTTCTTATTAGAGCAGAACAGGTGGAAACATGGCGGAGCCCCTGTTTAATGTGGGCTGAATGGGGGAGAGATGACAGGCCAGCGGGGCTGGAATTAAAGCCTGTGAGGAGAATCCTTAATGGCTAACTTGTCTCTAATCACCATCCGCTACTAAATAGAAAGATTTTTTTTTTTTCATCCTGGTTTCAGCAAGTAGCCTCAGTCATGTACATCTAGGCCTACTCTTTTCTCTATCTTTCCCTCAGTCCCAAAGCCAAACCTATCTTGACTGCCTCTCAGTCTAATATTTGCTTGTTGATTCCTGTATACCCAAAAAATCTTCCATTTTAAAAAGAAAGAGGGATTTTTATGCGTTTTAGTTCCGGTTTTCCACCAAATAGTCCTATTTTTGGCTGTATATAGAACCAGGAGTTATATATAGAACCATTTCTTCCTTAACTAGTTCCTTGCATAGTAAAGTGGTCCTTCAGACTGATGGAAAATTGTTGTGTATGGCTCTAAATAGGACCCTTTTGAAAAATGTTCTTCATAGCGCTAAAAAGAGTTCATTTTTTAAGTAACCATTCTGAATACAACCGTTGCATGACGCAGAGATTCCTTAATCTTGGTTGGTAACACTTCCTATGGACCCTGTATTCATAATGCTACCTAAATGCATTTATAAGGTGTTATAAGGCATATATAAAACTTTATAATACTAGGCACTAGGAAGACCGACCACAACTCATGTCATTGGGCCCGTTCATTCATGTGGAAGGCACTCTCGACTAATTTGGGTATGAATCCAGCCTTGCAGATCACGTACACCCAAAGACCCTGATTGTCTTCCTTGGGCCGGACGGGATCTTCCAGCAAGACAATGCAACATGTCACAAGGCTAGAAATGTCTGACACTGGTTGGAAGAAAATGGCCAAGGCTGCTTCCAAGTACTACCCTGGCCCCCTAATTCCCCAGACTTGACTCAACGGTGTACAACAATATGCATAACACTTTATAAAACAATAGTATGCAACTGTATAGTGTCAGGTTTCATAATGCACTATGATATCTGTTCATAAGAACATGGTTTATGTTGTACTAGGTCAGCTATGGCTTTAAACAAGCTTTGCTTATTCAAGCCTTAAAAAAGGACTTCATATTATAAGTCCTGTATTACTAATTAGACCATCTCACTTCACTCAGAGCCTGTAATGAACACGTATAATGCTCTATGAGGTGCGATATACTAAAATGAAATATGTTAAACATTTAAATAACGTTAACTCACTTCACTTAAGGCTTGTAATGGCCTGGCATGAAACTCTACAAAGTGCTGGATTACATGGTGAATTACAGCATTAGTGTCTACAGTGTTCTTCTTATGGGCAGGTATTATAAGGTGTCATGAGGCTTGACATTATAATGTTGCATACTGTTGCATTTTTAAGTATTATGCATATCACTATAACTACCTAAGAGACTTTAAACAAGCTCATGCCAAAGGTGTTATGTATGCTGTATAATGCCTCATAAATGCTGTTACCTGCCAGAGACGCATGCATGTTTATTTCTTCTTATTATCCCTCTATCTAACTTTCCACAGGTGGAGCTACATTTCCTAAAACCAGAAGTCGTCTGCTGCACCCCTGTTCAATGTTCTCCTATCAGAGCTGCTGCTGTCTGTGTAGAGGGAGGGGCCCTGAAGTTAAATCCCCTACCTGAGCACATGTGGAGGGGGAACCATATTGTGTGTTTGAGGCCGTTTGGTTGCTGTCTGTTTCTGCTCCGTTTTAAAGAAATGGCTCTGTTTGGTGTTCCCCTTCGCCTCATATTGATTGCTCTCTCTCTTCCTTTCTCTCTCTTGCACTAATGCTCAGTTTCTCTAATTGGCACAATGTGTGGACAAGTAGTTTGGGCACGCCTTTACTCATCCTCACCACAGTATCACTTGTATAGACACATCAGGTAGAAGAGTTTTGGTAAGGCAGGTCAGGTGTTTTATTCTTTTCTTTTCTTTGGCACCGTCCATAGTCCACCTTTGCTGCTGCTGCTCAGATTAGCCTTGCTATCCAGTTAAACTGCTGCTTTGTTTTCCTTTTTTTCCTTGTTTTGCCCTACTAGCTCTACTCAGTTACCATCCTTACTGTGGTATGTTCTTGTATTATACATTTAGCTATTTCTAATCAGTAAAGTATTGTCTATAAGCAATTTTTCTGTCCCGTGTCCTTCCTTACTTCCTTCCTTACTTCCTTACTTATCACACGCTCCATGTTGCTTCCCCCTTTCACCCCAGACACATTTAGAGGGGGATTGGAACATTTGGCGGCTCGCCCGCGATTGTTGTCCTGGCTTCGTTTGGGCGTGTACAGGATTCATAGGAAGTGTTACTGCGCTTTTAAATGAGTGTGCTATATTGAACACGCAGTGGAGACCTGCGTCCAGCGCTACCGCACAGCCAAGATGGCAACCAAGGCCATCAACACCCATTCATTCTACAGTGACCATAGACATTAACAGTGCACCACTAAACATCCTCCTAGTACAAACAACCATAAGCATATATATACACACACACACATATAGCTATAGCAATAGTAAGTATTGATATGTTTTAAGCCTCTCTTTCTGCATGTCTGGTGACATCCCAGTCAGCTCTGTGCTTGCCACTCCACATGGCTGTACCTCCCGCATATCCACAGCCAAATGCGCCTGCAGCGGGATGCCACATTATGGTTTTTATATCCTTGCCATTAAGCTCAGCATTCATTTATGCATTCTATGGCGCTCCAGTTTACTACTATTGGTGAAGCTAGTGTAGTCACTTTATCTTGAAATTAAATTTAATTTAAAAGTTTTATTATGTTGTAAAGCAGTTGCCCATTAATTCAGGAATAAGCATCAGGTAACAGTTATGAGGTATTTTATCAAGTTCACTCGGCTTACTAGCTAGCACCTGGTTAAGTTTGAATGTCTTTCCTAGTTGTCCCGCTTTTGTCTTGGTGGAGACAACCAATGATTCCGTGTGCGGAGGCACTGTGGTCAGTGCCAAGACGAACGATTTGTTGTCACACATCCAGAAGACCTGGTGTCACTCTACCTCCACCCCTACCACACCATCTGCAGGAACTGTGTGAGAATATTCAAGCTGCATGGGATGGATTATCACAGGACACCATTAGGAACCTCTACAACTCCATGCAGAGACGTTTGCCATGTTGCATTAGCAAACATGGTGGCCCGACACCATACTGAGAGACACTCCTTCTGTATGTGCAGCTAAATAAATATTACCCATATCAGTCTAAACGTATCATCATTTATTAGCATTGCAATGTGACACTTCCTTATGGGTACAGCTATTATTTTGATGATGAGTGTATATATAGCTTTCCAACCGTTTACATGTTATTAGCCTGTTATTAAGTTATGTTATTAAGATGTGTTGGTTGAGGTTGTATATCTCCTGCCCCCAGGTTTCCCCTCAACCCTGGATACCATTTAAACCAGAAAACTGCAGGTGTATTTTCTTCAAATGCTCAATAGCATGTTAAGATGATGGTTTCAGGGACGAGCATACGCCAAAGTAATCAACCCAACAACTAAGGGATACAAAACTAACTAACCTGAAAATAAAATAAAAGTCAATTTTAAAAGTTTAAAACCGGGAGAAAAGGAAGAATCAGAATCAAGACCCATTCATTCCACAGTGACCACAGGCAATAACACTGCACCACTAAACAGCCTCTCTACTTCCCAAACACATTCACGGAGTTCAACCGACTCTAATGAAGCTTACAGATTTAGCAAGTAAAGCAAAGTAAAAAGGAGAGTGGAGCGAGGAGCACTGGGCTGGTGTGGAAGAGTGTACTGGGTCAGGTCAAATGGGAGAGAACCCTGGACATCTCCTGAGACAGCGGCTTGGTGACCTCTCATACATCAGTGTGCCTCCATGTGGCCAATCACGGACCTGCACCCAAAATGGTCACAGACGGACACAGCAAGGTTGTTATGACCAGGGATAACGACACTTTTCATACTACAGAATTTGGAGCAGCAACAGGTCCAGATATTTAACCTGCAAGATATCTTTCAGGCATCTGGGAGGCAAGTCTGGACGGCATCTTTGAATAGTTCACCACACATACCGACCGAGAGCTGATTTGTGAGCACTGAGTGAACACCAATTTGCCTCTGAAGTGAGGCTTTTCCTGGCAATCTTCAAAAAAGAGTGTTGGAGAGAGGAAAAGTGGCTAACACAGCATGAACACAGTGTGAACACAGCATTACTTGAATGACACCCAGAACTTAAGGGGCTGCAAAAGAAAGCATTACAGAGTACTTTTAAATGGCAAGACATTTTTTTAGCATGGATTTCCTAGTCAAACAATATTAGAGATGGGAGGTGAGTACTGGTATGGAGCTGTCTAGGAATTTTACCATACTAAGGATCCTGTGGTACGACCAAAAATAGTGAATTACAAAATGATAAACAGTGCAAATTAGCCTCAATAGGAATTTGAACAAATTGAATATTTCGTGAAGACTAAAAAAATGTCACATGCATTATTATTATTATGCTGTATCATTACTCTGGGTCAGACTTGCCCAGAATTCCTATCAATTCAGTTTACTTCTGTTTATAAGCTCTTATTTTTCCTTCAGATGTTGCTTTCAAATAAACATCTCATTCGCATGTTATATTTTGCTTAAACGCAGCTTTGGGTGCACTTCACATGTTTTGGATTTCCTAAGCATGAACGCGTTTAGTGACTCGGCTGAGTGTTCAGTTTGGTTGTAACAAGATAACACTGCCAATTTGAACTCTAACAGTGTACGGTTTCTACTCTATGGTTTGTACTCGAACAGAATATGTAGTTCTGAAGGCTCTTCATTAAAGAGCTTTCTTTTACATCTCAGTTTGTGATCAATACACTGTTGTGATAATTAAAGATGTGTAATGTGTAAAATATGTAGTTACTTAAAGGCTCAAGTTGCTCAATGCAACAGTACAGTTTGTGATGTGATGTAAAATAATAATAATAATAATAATAATAATAATACTAATAAATGTTTATTTATAGAGCAGCTCAAAGTGCTGTAGAGACAGTTGACATCGGTAATGGGGAGGAATACTACATGTATGCAAACACACACACACACACACACACACACACACACACACACACGCATACACACACATACACGCATATACATATACACACACACACACACACACACACACACACATATAAATATACACACATACACACATACATATACATATATATACACATACATACATACCTATATATACACACATATACACATAATACTTGTGCAGTACTTTGTTAAACGTTTTGACTGTTTGAGTGTATTTAACTTCAGTTAATTTCAGTAAACCTAAAAATTCAGGTGAGTTTTATTACATCAAATTACAAATTACATCAAATTATTTGAGTCAATGTAACTTTTTTTACAGCGTTTACAGTACAGTACACAGTACAGTGCAAACTATAATGCTAGGAATTCTGGGTAACTCAGCCCCGTATTCTCTTATTATTTGCCTTTTTTGAGTTTGTTCTACTCACTAAAATAAAATAAGGACACTTTAATTTTATAATAAGTTAAGTTTACTCAAATCATTTGAGGTTATTTGTTGCCTCAACTGCATTAAGTTTTAAAAACTCAGGGTTTTAAGTTTACTGAAATTATACATAGAGTTTAATACACCCAAACACATTTAACAAAGTATTGTATAAGTATACATCATAAAAACTGTACTGTTGCATAAACTTGAACTTTTAGCTTTTAAGTAACAACTTCAGTATTTTCCACAACAGTGATATACCGTAATGATCACAAGCTCAGATGTAAACGAGAACTCTTTAATGAAGAGTCTTCAGAAAGGCATACTCCAGCACTACTGTTAGAGTGGATGTTAGAATTGGCAGTAATCGTTGTCCTATTACAACTAAACTGACCTCTTAGCAGACTCGCTACACATTCACGTTTAGGACACCCAAGTAACATGTATAGGGCATCCAAAGTTGCTTTTAGCCCAGATCCAACACTGAATGTGTTGTTTATTTGAAAGCAAAATCTGAAGGGAAAAATAGAGCAAATAAACAGAAATAAACTAACTTGCTTTTAACTTTTTAACTTGCTTTTAAGTTTGTTCTACTCACTAAAATAAAATAAGTACACTTGAATTTTCAACCAGATGGTACAAACCTGCCTGGAAATGACAGCAACTAACTGCAAGGAAATAGGCTAAATAAATATCACTTCATTCAAGTACAAATGACGTCAGGGCTTTCAGTGTAGGTCAACAAGTTATGACAGAAATTTGAGCCTTTATCTTACCCTCAACCTTCTTCCATAAATGGGAAACCCAAAGTGTCCTGAATAACAGGGAGAGAATGGATGAGCAATACAGAAGAAGGAGGAGGAACGAGAAGGCGATGTGATGATTATTTATATTGACAACAAGCCTTAGAGGGCTGGTTAGCCTTGGATGCCCCGCTTCTTGCCTTGCAGCCTCATAGCCCAGTGCGCAGGAAGACGGTAGGAGCCGTGTTGAAAAGCGCCTTCGCCCTTAGTGTTCTCACGTCGCTCATTTTCTTTGCTGAGAAACAACACACTAGTACCTCATCAGATTCTGACATCACCTCGTCACAGGGGAGGAGGACACACTCGATTTGACGGGCTAATTGCGTGTGGCATAATTAATCAATGCCTTCTGAACACCACTTTCCCCTCCTAGTCTCACACACGCATAGGCATACACAGAGGCAGACAGACCGACACGGACAGGCACTGATACACAAACTCACTCCTAATGAGTTATGATCTCACCCTTTGCACAAAGGGTAATTCAATAATTTTGACTTATGTGTTCTTCCTGAGCGACGTATTTAGTCATTATGGGTGGGTGTGTGTCTCTTCCAAAGATGCATATAGTGCACTAGCATTAGTAATCGGAGTGCTCATAATAGAGGCATCAACAGCAGTGCAGCGTGGCTTTGCCAACAAGGAGGGCGGTGCTGATTTCATCACTCTAACTGGAACGATCCAGTCACTATAAGACTATAAGACTGGAGTCATCGGAGATTCCCCAGACCACAGTGTGTAGTCATATAGCTAGCACTAAAAGAGTCCTCAAATCTCACTCCGCAACTTTGTTGCCTCACGTAGGCAGCCGGTCAGGGAAGCCTTGAGGGCCAGAAATGTCCTTAGCCACAAAACATAAGTGTTTTTTTATGCAACTACATGCAGAAACTTGTGGCCTATATCCAGTCCAACTGAGTTGCAGCTGTTGTTTGTGCTCTTGGAGGTATTACATGCTATTATGTACGTTTTGGTCACAGGTGACTGACTGACTATTAGCATTAGCTAGTGCTAAACGGCCCAAGCGCGCACCATAAAACACACTCCTGTTTTTTATTACCTAGCAGTCTGAATCTGTTTTCACAGCAATCTCCGGAACTGAGCGGAATTAGCAGCGTTTGAGCACTCTCAAAGTCAGCCTGAGCAAGCATGTTGTCCCATTAAACAGATACCAAAATAATGACCTTAAGATCCTGTCTTACAAACGACTGCCTTCTTGCTGGGAAAAGAAAACATTATGAGCAAAAAGAAGGCAGTCATACATTAATGATGAGCCGCTCACTTCATATTTCATGACAATGCACAGCCATTACAGAGGCTACCAGAGGGCCATTACCCCAAACCTGATAGGCCACAAATCTTTAGAATAATAGCTACATTAACTGTACTCTAAATGGGACATGCATCAAAAGGAAACAAAAGGTATCGTTCCAGCGCACCGAGAAAAAGACCTACAAAAGTGCGCATACGTTTACTCGGAATATGCCGCTTCGGAAACGTCCCACAAGATCGAAAGTGTGTGAGCAGATCCATCAATAGCTTATGGCATGGAAAAAAAACCATGACAGGTAGTGAAGACATTTTTCTGCGAGTGAAAATTCCCAAACCTCCGATGTCATACGTTTCTGCACACAGTGTTTAGACAAGGACAATGTTAGCCTGGAACCATCCTCAGGCCATGTAACGTCAAATGCCTGAACCTTCGTTAGTTTTGTGTCAATCAAGCTCCTGAGCCCTATTCTCGAAAAAGAAAGACAATAATGAGTTCTTATAGCTGTTTAGAGTGTTCAGAGGTAGAACCCAGACTTGAATCCAGATTGCTTTGTATTTGCGGCACGCTGCTAAAGCTCTCATCCTCAATTAGCTGGTGTCAGGTACAGCGCAGCACAAAGAGAGCTCCAAACAAGGCTTCGGGTCCATCTTGATAATGCACAAGCCTCTCCAGATCATACCAAGAGAAGAAGAAGAAGAAGAAGAAGAAGAAGAAGGAAAAAGGAATTGAGATCCGATCCATAGTGATTACATTAAACCATCATGGTTCTGCCCCATCAGTCCACCCATCTCCAACTGCACTGGATCACATTCACATTACTCAGCATTCGGATCGATTCCAAGTGTCTCTCAGCTTCGCTCATCCACCATTAGGGCATAAACAAGCAATTACCGTCTACGTGTATGATTACCAAAGGGCCGAAGACTAACGGTGCGAGGGCTCGTTTGAATAAATCTGCTAAATCGAGGCGGGATCGATAGCAAGTGTAGCTTCAGAGGATCAACATTGTTGATGTCGAACTTCACGGTGGTAAACGACAATTTACGTTGTCACAGGAAAACCGAGGAGTTGACCTTTTTCTCATTAAAATTTCATTGATTGGCAGACATGGCGGCGCATAGCGGCTATTAAGATTGACGTGAGGGACTACACTCGGCGAGAGGAAATTAATTCCGGTCGGCAAACAGTCAAGGTCCTCACGGAAACTTGCTTCTCTTTCATTAGCTTACTGTTTTCCCGAGCAGATGGCTTTACTTTTAAGTTTTCCATGTGTGGATCAGGCTCAGGAGCTTCCGAAAAAAGTGACGGACGCCGGGCGCTGTATCGCAACTGTAAATAATAGAGGTGGCACCGTGCAAAACATCATGTCAGGGAAACTAGCCATCCATGACTAGGCAGGAAGTCTAATCTCCAGCTATTTTCAATTCCATAAAGGTGCCTTATCGTTTCACTCAGAAGCTAAACTGGCTGTATTCTGTCAAAATGGATGTCAGTGAAGATACATTTTAAGCGGGAAAGTCAGAAATGATTGGTCGGATGTTTAGGGGGAGAAAAAACATTAAACCTAAAAGTAGTTGCACCCAGAAGGAAGTGTGGGATTGCAGTGCTATGGGGAAGGAAGATAAAGGTTACCGGGAACAATAAATGATGATAAATTTAGACTCATATGGGCAATAATTTTTGAACTACACATACAGAAGTAGTGTCTCTCAGTATGGCATCAGGCCGCCAAGTTTGCTAACACGACATGCATACATCTTGGCATGGTGTTGTAGAGGTTCCTAATGGTGTCATGCAATAATCCATCCCACGCAGTTTAAATATCCTCACACAGTTCCTGCAGATTTTGTGGTAAGGATGGAGGTGGAGTGACACCAGACCTTCTGGAAATGTGACATGTGATCCAAATGTTTGTCTTGGCCTGACCACAGTGCTGACCTTCTCACACAGATTTATTGGTCGTCTCCACCAAGACAAAAGCGGGACTCATCACTGAAGATGACCCGCTCCCATTCTGAGTCATTCCATGGCACTCTGGCACCCCACCATTGCAGTCTTTGGTGATGTTGACGTGGTGTTAAGGGCAGTCGTCGTAACGGTCTACATGCATGTAGTCCTGCATCGTGCAGACGTCTGCCAATGGTGCTGGCACTAATAGGATGACTCATGGAGGGCATCACTGCTCACTGAATGTCTGCAATCGTGGCTGTTGGGTCAGTCAGGTACAGCAATAAGGCCCATCCCTGCTTACGTCACATGCGCAGCCGAGCAAGAATCTTGAATAATTAGCATGTCTCACAATGTCAAACCAGCCCACCAAGTTTCATTCCTGTTGGTTGATTCCTTCTGGGTGCAGCTATTTGTGCAGCTATTATGTTGATGATGAGTGCATGATTTCATGTTTGTTATATTTGAGAGTCAGATCATGCTACAGGTACACCGGATCCTCTACACGCAACTTACCCGCATTACAATTAGGAGAGAACAGCAACCAGGAGATCTGACTTGTACACCTGACTAGTTCTTTGGATGCATGGAATAAAAATCAAGCTAGCAATTAAGCAATCAACAACATGATGGTTGTTTCTCACCTGTTTACACTTATCCCCATCAATCACCATATGATCCTACCTGACTGTGACATAGTGGAACAGAAGGGTAGTAGGCGAATGTACGAGCGGAGTCATTTAATTTATGCCATATCTTCAAAACTTCATTCATTCACAGCCACAGCAGGCATAAGTCCAACAGGTGTGATGTAAAAATGCAATTCTGTGATATATACATTCAATTAAATACATGCAACCAAGGAAGCATGGGAATATTAAGAAAAGCCTTATTTGAGATGGATTAGTTTTACCTGGGTAGGCACTCCAATTTAGGAGATCACTGATGAGATCTGTAAATTTAAGCGGGTATGAATCTGCAAAGTCATCTACAATGTAATAACTGCAGAGTGAATGACCTTCTCGAACTGACCTTTTCTAAAGTCCTACTAATAGACCGTGTTGTGCAGCATGTTATTGTTGTTATTGAATGTGGTCACTGACGTGCAATGCTGACATCACTATTGCACTATAACATTTCGTCAAGCAATTCAGGGAACTTACATAGATCCCGTATCCCATATCAGTCAACCAGTCAAATTTTGTGAATGACATTGCATAACCTCCAGTGGTAAAACCAAAATTACATTGACATTGTTGAATAAGGAGAGATCAGCACATGGAACTGACATACTATGAACCTCAAACACTGTTGTCTCCTCCTTCTCATTTGGTTTCAACTCGACTTCAACTTCAAATTGATATGTACACCCCTCCAAAAGCTATATACAGCAGCTCACATGCTAGCCCAGCAAAACAACAACAACAACAACGAAGCAACAGCAATGAATATGATGGATTATGTGGAGAGTATTCCATACTATTCACGAAACTGTCAGTGGTCATGGTTAATATATGTCTTTCAACTAGGCTTAGGTCGTCTTCCTATTTGCCCGGCTTCCTAATCAAATGTTCAGTTCCACCTTAAATGCTACAGCTTGTACATGTGCCTGAACACACTGTGCAGCATCATTTAAGGTATTCAGCAAAATTCACAAAACAAGCTGGAGAATAGGAAGCTAACCTCAGCTCCCGCATCTTTAACAAGATCCTGGACAACTTTAATTCCAAGCTGTTAGTTTGCACTGCGCATTCACTCCGGACCAAGCAATATGGAGCAGCTTCCTTTGGCGTTTGAGACTGAAGATACTGACGAGAGAAGCAGCTCCACCTTTATTTGCATCACATTCCCAACAGCAGCTTGTAAGTAGCAGTCATGCTCAGATCATCTTAAACTGGGAGTTTCATAATGAGGAACAACTTTAATTTACTTTCTGTTGATGTCCAGATGGAAAGCGAGTAGCTAGTATAGGTAATATTAGCCACTAGCAAACTCCAAGTAACTAATGTTAGCATAGCTTCTCATATTTCGACAAACCAGCCAATTGGAGCAGAGCTCATCAAATTATTCATGAGCTCTCTAAAAATGGGAAAAATGAGAAAGTCATAATTGAGATAGTAAGTCATAATTATGAGATAATAAGTCATGATTGTGAGATAGTACGTCATTATGAGATGCTAAGTCATAACTATAAGATAGCAAGTCCTAATTATGAGATAGTAAGTGATAAGTATGAGATGCTAAGTCATAATTATGAGATAGTAAGTCATGATTATGAGATAGTAAGACATAATTAGGACATAGTAAGTGATAAGTATGAGATGATAAGTCATAATTATGAGAAAATAAGTCATAATTATGAGATAGTAAGTCATGATTATGAGATAGTAAGTCATAATTATGACATAGTAAGTGATAAGTATGAGATGCTAAGCCATAATCATGAGTTAGTAAGTCATAATTATGAGAGCAATACATAATTACGAGAAAATAAGTCAGAATTATGAGATAGTAAGACATAAGTATGAGAAAGTCATAAGTAACCACATCTGGGCATTTTTTGTCCCCACCAGTTACATGCCTTCTCTGTAGATATCAAAGAACAATTTAAAATACTGCACGAATGCTATTCTATGACACCTTTAAGACAAACAACAAAACGGAGAGCTAATACATCATATGCATATTTATGTGCAAAACAAGGACGGGGAATCCATGACAAAGAGATTCCGAATACATCACACAACGCATTAGCTACACCTGAGCGCAACCTAAAATCCCTTGATACAATCAGCCGAGCAGCTGCTCTTTGTCTTTCCTTCAGAACGGGGTGTCTCTAATCGCTTTTCTACAGCAACTATCACTTTACAGCCTAATCTGCAGCATCGCTGATTCAGATGATTTGCAGTTTTATTAACGCTGGATGCCAAAGTGCAGGGTAAGCCAACACAAACCATGTTTTTAAGCGACCCCGGGCACAGCGGAAATATATCACCCCCAGAAGCCGATGTGAAGTAGAGTTTACGGCAAAGCCACACAACGTTGCAAACTTGATAGACTCCATAAAAGAAAGATAACCTAACGATTACATAAAAAGTTGAAGTTTATGTGAAATCAAAGATGATATGTGAGCACAAGTGGCCGGTGTGCAGGTTACGTTCGGATGGGGATTAGACGAGGGAGGGAGAGGGAGACTGTTATTTGGCGTTCTCTTGAGGAATATTAACTGGTGAACAGGCGGCCCAGCATCTCCGTTCTGGAGTGTGCATCCCTTTGATGGCTGGGGAGATCAAAGCCAGGAGATTTGCAGCTATCTGCAGTAAATTTTGTAGTCACCCCCAGTCCTTCTGCGTTCCCTTTCATATTTTCTTCTTACATGAAGAGCTGGATGATCAGAAAAAGGTTGCGTATGGTGAATGTCCTGGTAAGACTACAAGGCAAGCTCGCAAAACTATTAATAATGCATTGCTGTTATTGCCATGCCTGTTTTTTTTGGGGGGGGGGGGGTGGCTTGGAGCAAAGTCCTTAACTCATTGTTTATCTTTTTGGCATTATGTGTAGCTCGTTCATATTTCACATGGTGTTTTCACATCTGAGATTGGACAGTGTGTTACAATGCCTTCAGTCTGAGGAGTTGTTTGGCATTTTGATGTGCGGCGAGGGCCTCTTTTGGGACAGGCGATCTACAAGCCTACACAGAACAGCCAGATGTCATTGTCCTATCAGAAGCAGTCATAAATAACAAAATGAAGCATTTATGACTCATCAGACGCTGGGCCAAGCTTCAAAAGCATGTGTGGTCTGAATGTCAGAAGAGAGGTGGGCCGTCACAACAGGTGCATGTAACCACCTTTCTCTAACACTATCAATTTTTAAGTGGCTCATTTCACATTCTGCTATCTTACTAATCATACTCTGTGATTTGAGGTGTTTAAAAGACTGTAAAACAATGATCTGACTGTTTAACAGGCCACCGTGTAAACTAATGACCTTGTTTCCCCCTCTAACCGATCAACTTTCTTCAGATAGCTGCTAGTATATATATATATATATATATATATATATATATAT
>CM067486.1:29683567-29701692 GCA_034552555.1 Semaprochilodus insignis | reverse complement strand
AAAAAAGACAGCGGGGCAAAAAGACAGAAAAAGAGAAGAGAGAGTAAGGGGAAAAAAATGAGACAGAGTGCGAGAGAGTTAGAGAGAGAGAGAGAGAGCGAGAGAGAGAGAGATCAGGAATGAATATGAACATTTCAGCATGTGACAGACATCTCTAGTGAAGGCGTGTAGGCCCGTGTGTTGATGTTGGCTGACAGAGCTGCCAGGCTGGGTGAAGGGGCGTTAGCGCGCGTGGTGGGCCGGTTGATTAATGTTGGGGGGGTTTGGTGGGGGTGCGTGTGAGGAAGCAGTGCAGTGTGATTAATTGGGCTCAGGACCTCATCTGCAATGTTTTGATGAAAATGAAGAGAGGAAGAGGGGAAGGAAGCCACAGCACCCTAATGAAGCTGGAATGTGAGCAACTGTGGGACGCTGATTGTGTGCGCGCACACACACACACACACACGCGACAGAAAGTAGGCTTGTCCTTTTCTTCAAATGCTGGGATGAAATATCGGGAATTCTCACTAATTTCTCCGGCCCTGCCTCCCTCACTCTGTAGTCCGCAGGAATCTCATTAGGATTCAGACTCAGTTGCTCAAACCCTGCGAGACAATGCTGCAGAAAATCTTTCACCTCGGCTTCAGCACTCAACACGCTGACCTGCCGAATTCCCCAACTGCCCATTAATGCACAGCAAAAAGCCCCCTTAACGCTCACTCTGTTTGGTTTGGGAATGACCACTGATTGGCATCAAAATGAACTGAACCATGAGAGTAAGCTCTCGACCCGGGCTTGTCCAGTCAGCTGCAGGTGTGGCTAATGGAGCAGGACTCAGTGTTGGGGCAGTTACTCCAAGAAGTAACCTGATACAAATGGCTAATTACTTCCCTCACACTGTAATGGGATTATTTCAGTTCTACTCCTCTCACTAAGACCCATACATGTCTGTACTAACTGGAGAGTGCAGGACAAAACCCAGTAGTCCTTTCAGTATGTTATACAGAAAGACAAAACCAAAGGACTCATTGTGGACAACCAGAAAGACAAAAGCCACACACACTTCCCTGTCCAAATCAACGGTACAGAGGTAGATCATGTCTCCGGCTTTAAGTTCCTCCAAGTCTACATCATCTGTCATGGACCCTTAGTACCTCACACTTGGTCCAGAAAACGCAGCAACATCTCTTCTTCCTCAGGAGACTAAAAAAGGACCACTTGTCTCCTTAGATCCTCATAAACTTCTGCCACTGCACCATTGACAATGCACTGGCCAACTATGTGACAGTGTGGTACAGCAGCTCCACTGTGACTGACAGTAAGGTCCTCCAAAAAGTGGTCAAGACCGCTTAGAATCAACCAACTGTCTGCATGCATGTAGCTCTGTATCATGTAGCCGTCTCCCAAAGGTGCTGGCCCTAACAGGATGACTCATGGAAGACATCACTGCTCACTGAACGTCCACAACCGTGGCTGCTGGGTCAGTCAGGTACAGCGATGGGCACCTGATTGCAGCACATCCTACCAACTCGACACAAACAAAGTCCCTGAGCAGCATGCTATGTTTAACCACATGCATGCAAGCAAATAAACGCTGTGCTCTGGTTTTCTGATTCTATGTGCAGTTCTTTTTTTGGATGGTATATTTCCCCCCACTGGTTTAGGGAACCAGTGAGGGAGCATCGGGTTTGGAAGGCGAGAGATCAGCAGGTACCGGGGATGAGAATAAAAGTCCCTAATGTGAAATATAAAAAGATGAACAGCAATTATCACCCAGCATGCCCTGCTCCCAATTATATTTTAGATGAAAGCTGGTGGTGTGACGTTTCTTGACACTTGTAATCGCTTCCATTTACAGGAGTGGCAGCATCCTGCTCCGTCCATCACAACTCGCTCCCTTGTTGTAGCGCCCTTGGCGTGTGGCAGGGAATTGAACGCATCTGAAACTTTTGGTTACTTTGGGCTGAACAATTAGCACACTTCTTGACATGACTAGACATTTTTAACATAGTTTATATGCAACACATTCACAAAGTCAAACTCTGCGGCTTCAAAACAGCAAAAAGCTTGCGTCTACAAAAACAGTCCCAGGATAAAATCTGAGATAATTTCCTTTTTCCCTCCAGAGCGACTGCAGAATTCAAAAGGCTAAAAGTCCTGGGTCATTTCTATAGTCGCATTATTGAAGGTAAGATTAACCACGCGGTCTGGAAACCTTGAATTAGCTCTGAATAATTTTTTGTTAAAAAATGACATTTATTTATTTATTTCCCGACTCGCTTTTTGCGCTGTGGCATTCTCTTTAATGCAGGAGACATAGCAGTATTCCTCAGGGTCCTGTCCCAAAGCTTCATTTTTGACTTCAGAACGTGGTGGAGATAAAGTGGAGCTTGCGCCGTGCTGCCTCCTTAATCAGAACACGCTGGCTGCTCTTATCTGTCCACAGCAAACCTTGCTACTCTCACTCGGTGCTAACTTCCCCCAAACGCCCAAAAACAAACTGTCTTTATGTAATGTGGCTTCCTCCCACACGTTTCGCCAGGCTTATCGTTCAGCTGGTGGGGGGAAAAAAGATGATCTGTTTGTAATTACGGCTCAGGAACAATGGCAGAAGCTTTGAGCTATCTGAGTGACTTAGCAGTCCATGGTTATTTTTGTGCCCACCAAAGGAGGTTAGCGCTACTTATTCTCACAAGCCTGGATGGCTAAAAATGGGAAACACTACAGACGCAATTCAGGCTTCAAAAAGGCTGCTACCACTGGTTTTAGCTCGTTTTAGCTCCTCCATTTTTATAGATAGCAGCAGCACTGGTGAACTGAGACTATCATAGTCGGCCCTTTAGGTTTAGCCATTAATGTCAAAATTAAAAAACACAAAAATATAGAAGTCTCTTCTTTACCCTAATGTTCATTTCTGCCAGATTCGGGATTTCTAATAGTATATTAGCACTGAGCTAATGGTAGGGTGCATTACCATTACAATAATTAACATTATTATATTATATTTTTAAATTCAATTTCATATATTAAATGGTAAATTATGGTATATTAGCAATTAGCTCTAAGTTACTATTAAATGATCCCTGGTTTGTAACTACATCTAATTTCCAGTTACTAACTAACTAACTGATACCTGGTTATCGCTCAACTATCAGATTTTCTTCTTATAAAGTTTGTCACATTAATTGGAATTATGTTGGTAGTTAATCTGATTTGTTAGACCTTCCCTTCTTGTCAAAAAGTCACGGGTTCCACATGTAAATCATCAATCTGAGTTAAAATGATTTTTACATGTTTATATGTAAACGATGTACAACCACTTAAGATTGTTTTTTCCATATCTCACATGTGAAACGTCAATCTCCAAAACGACAACTGTACAGGAGAGGGCAAAAACCTCATTTAATTTTAATGCAAGTCAATGGAACCAGACTTTTTTCCAAGCAGTTTTGAGCCATTTCTGTTGGTCCATTCATCATCACTGTGTTCTAGTTATGCATAACTATAAAAATAAATAAAAGTCAAAACTGCCAAAAATGGAGATATTTAGATTGATATACATATTCTTTGGACAGTGATGGTATGTGGCTTTTCTATTAGTGGCATAAGTTTTATAAGTTTCAGCTCCTGAAGGCCAAAACAAATAAGACAGCTCACTTAGCTGTATCCACCTCCCAGAAAAACCTGACTGAGTTTAAACCCACATAGTAACTTTCGTGGAAATCATCAGGCCTTCCCTAAAGACATAGAAGGCTTTGAAGATTCTTCACTGACTGTATGTTATACAGTACATACCACCATGCTACTACGTACTATCAATATACTAGCAAATCTTTTTGACCTTCTTGATCTTAACCTTTTGGGGTCTCTTGATATTAGCATCTCATCTTAAATTGCCTTTTGACATGATACAACATGATATCCATCTCTTTCATATCAAAACGAACCATTTCAGAACAATTTTAGATCCTTCTATAATGGCTGAATGAAGAAAGAAGTGTTTCCGACATGATGGGTAAGACCTTAGTGCGTTCCTGGGGGGTCTATTGGTCATTTTCACACAAAATGTAGACGGATACACAAATTACACGCGGTGAGGAAAATTACATGTATCTCAACACCTCTTCTGGATGAGTGTTAGATATAACCTCATGATGGAATCAAAAGGGCAGATTCTACAGATTCAGGATCATATTCCAGTCCTGTAATATCACAAACATAGAGGAACATTCAGAGACACTTTGAGAAACATTGAATTCAATGCATGGGTGCATTCATTGACCCTAGAGGGTTAACAAACTAGCTAATTTGTGGGGTATTAGGTTCCATTACTAGTTAGCTTCATTAGCCTCACAGCTCCCGTGTGAAACCAAAGAAAGCACAAAGGGAAAAGCAGATTTGAGTAAATTTGACGTGCCAAGCAATCACCATTTAAGTCTTGAATTCCGAATACAGAGATACACCTTTAAAGTAAGCTCAATCAACATTTCAAAATTTAAATAAAATTTTTATCTTTTAGATGGAAACAAGTGAATGCTGCACTCTGGGGAAACCTACGATTAGAGTCTGAATTGCTTACAGTGGTGGTGATAGGAACCGGCTATCTGACGCATTTAATGCTAAAAGCTACTTCACAAAAGAGTATTACATTAAACGTAGGTATGAAATAAGGCTACCCTTATAAAGAGTTTATGGATGCGTTATAATAAGTTTACAAATGGATATTAGTTAGGTCATAAGCACTTTACAAAGTGTTAATAAGCGTTTATAACACATTAACAAAAGGTGCAAAATGAGCCCTTCTATCTGCTGAATATGAATTTGTATTGAAGCTGGCAGGTTTAGTGCTGACTGATGGAAAACACAAAGTACGATCAGTAAACATCAAAATCTAAGCTTTCACAGTATAATTTGGGGCAGTCTTGGGCTAGAGGTTAGGGAACCAGTCTTATGGCCAGCAGGACATGTATCTGAACCAAACAGGACATGACTGAAGTAAACTTGAGCAAGGCACCTAACCACCAACTGCTCCCTGGGTGCCTTGGATAGGGCTGCCCACCTCTCCGGGCAAGTGTGCTCAGTGCCCCCTAGTATGTGTATTCACTAGATGGGTTAAATAGACAAACAGGGTAGACAAATTTCTCTGTGTGCAATCGGCACAAATGGCAAATGGTTCTGAATTCTAATTCTATGTGGGGTCACTGTTATTCTAACAACAGGTCACCCTTGATCTTATGTATGTGTCATCATTGCAATTGCTTTTTAATGAGTTTAAGTTGTTTATTAATTAATAACCTACTTAATAACCCTTAATTAACTTATTTTAATCTAATCCTAAAGGCTTTATAAGCTTAGTCTTATTCTAAAGTGGCACCTGAAGTGATTCAGAATACACTGCCTAATGCCTTGGACATTGCTTTATGGTAGCTTTGACATAATGTCCTGGATTTTTTTTTCCTCTCTATAATCTGTTCCTGGAATTGGACAGGTATTTTAAGGCAGACCTTGTTTTCTTTGTTTTAGACTTACCACTATTTCACCATCATTAACATTACATAACCTGGTTCCTATCACCACCACTATAAGCAAACTGGAGTCTATAAGATTCTCTACAGGCAAGCATTTCATATCAAGCCATGTCGAATGACTTTGTATACATCTGAAGAACTAAATTATGCAGTTATCCTGATAAACCAACGGAATTCTCCTTTAAGCAAAGTACTCTGGGGCATGGAAGGAAAGGAAGTAAGGAGGTGTCAATTTCAGTTAAATACTTTGTTTAAGTGACAACAGAGGCACAGTTGGGGGGGAGGAGCATACAAAGAAAACACTCTCTCGGATCTGTGGCCACATGATTCGCAATCCGGCTCTCTCTGTGCATGTGTCAGGCCTGAAAAACACTAAGAACAAGCTTTCTGCTTCTGCCTCTCAGTCTCCCAGATCAAACCGGGCCCAGGCTCTGAATTACCCACCAGACGCCTCCAGCGACGACTCTGCCTCACTCTGTAGGCAGAGGGAGAAGAAGAAAAAAAAATGGGAAGGAAGGAAAAATCAAGGGGGTTCAAATGAGGATTGGGCATAACATTATGCTCCAGTACTGGAAGCTACTGTGAATTCATTAGTATCACACGTCCCTGCAGGGCACTCTTACCAAGACGCTAGCAGAGGGATTTAAAGACCCCCATCATAGAACAGTGAACTGGCCCTACTGAGGAGGAAGAGAGAGACTAAGGTCGCGAGCTTCTGCGGCAAGGTTGGTATGTGTGGATGCAAGGCGAGATGAAAATTTGCTCCCTCATGCACAGCCAGGTTGGTGTTAATCCAGGCATGTAAATAGTTAGAGCTCTTTGGGGGCCCATGGCCCTTTTTTTGACCTTCACATTTCAAAGTGCTGTGGCCAACCACCAGTGGCTACCTTTCCTGTCCTACCTTTCTGGTAACTCAGCCCTATGCTTGAGTTAGTCAGTTAGCTGGCCTGCCACCATCATATGCATCAAAGTAACACAAGGTAAACTAATAAGCGCATTTATAATAGCTCAGGAATACAGGCTTCAAAGCATATGTTACCTGAAGATCAAATAAATGTGAGCTACTGCTTGAATGTACATGACAGGGCCTCATTAGGTTTGGATGCTTAAAACTGTTCTCTGCAAAAGTGCTCTAATCTGAAACCTGTTTATTAAAGATAATATATTCCAGCACACACAGATGCATATATCAATGTATGCTCTGCTAACTGTCTAACTGGGATTTAGTTGATCTAGTTGAGATTAATAACTGAATGATAACACTACACCCATCATTAAAAGAGTAGTTGCACAAATAGCTGCACCCAGAAGGAATCAGCCGACAGGAATGAAACTTGGTGGGTACATGCAAACGTTTCAAGTTTCATGCTCAGCCGTGCACGTGACGTAAGCAAGGACGGGTCTTATCACTGTCCCTGACTGACCCAACAGCCACAACTGCAGATGTTCAGCGAGCAGTCATGCCCTTCATGAGTCATCATGTTAGTGCCAGCACCATTGGCAGACGACTCCACGACGCAGGACTACGTGCATCCAAACCATTACAGAAACTGCCCTTAACAACACGTCGACGTCCCCAAAGACTGCAAAGGTGTCGTGCCAGACTGTCATGGAGTGACTCAGAATGGCAGCGGGTCATCTTCAGTAATAAGTCCGGCTTTTGTCTTGGTGGAGACGACCAACGAATCTGTGTGTGGAGGCACCGTGGTCAGCACCAAGATGAACGGTTTGGTGTCACACATAACATGTCCAGAAAGCCTGATGTCAGTCCACCTCCACCCCTACTGCAAAAACTGCAGGAACTGTGTGAAAACATTCAAGCTGCATGGGATGGATTATCGCAGGACATCTGGCATGTTGCATCTGTTTTAAAAACTAGAAGATAGACGACACAGTGCAACCAGAACTCAGGAAGGGAGCTAAACCACTGTGTGGCCAAAGAAAACCACTAATTGGACAATAGGCTTCTATTTGGTAGGGAGCATAAAGATTGGATTCTGTAGCAATGGAAAAGGGTCATTTGGCCTGATGGGTCCAGGGTGACCCTATTCCAGAGCGATGAGCAAGTCAAGGTAAGAAGGGTAGCCTATGAAGCGATGCACACATCATGCATAGTCCCCACTGTACAAACTTCTGGAGGTTGAGTGATGATCTGGTGTTGCTTCAGTTGATCAGGTCCAGGCTCAGGAACGTTATGTGGCAATACAATGAAGTCAGCTGATATATGTACTGAATGACCAGGTTATCCCATCTTCCCTGATGGCACGGGCATATTCCAGAATGATGATGCCGAGATTTATCAGGTTTGACAAATCATTTTCATGCATGAATTGGCCACAGAATTCTGACCTTGACCCCGTTGAACGTCTTTGGGATGTGCTGGAGAAAAATTGGAAAATCCATAAAGTGAGATTTATTGAGATAAATCCATAAAGTGGTTGTCAATACAAGACCAAAAATTAATGCAACTATGCACAGAAATCAATGTCGGGATGTTGCACAGCGTTCTCAAAACAATGCCATGGTGAATACATGCTGTAATTAAACCTGCTGAGGCTGCCCAAAGACGGCTGGGTATATAGATTATAGTGTAACCAGTCATATGACATGTCTATCTTCCAAAAGAAAGTGACTAATTTCATGTTTTGACATATTGGTGTATGATGCACAGTACCAGTGCTCAGAGACAGTGCTTGGAATATAATTTAGCACATCCTTATTAAGCAGCGGCATGCCATTTATCACATCTCTAATGAGCACAAAACCTATTGAGTCAAAGCCCTGGGCTCTGATTGAAGGCTGAGGCTCAGATGGTTCCATACTCCCTTTATCGTGCACTACATAGGTTATAAATGGCTCGGCGATATCCGTCCAATATAAACCCATGTGGGACTGATCCTCAAAGTCATCTCTACACCCTCTGACTCCATTTTCACATCCTCACGAACCTTTGCCATGCTGAAAGATGTGTCAAAGCCATTAGAAGCAAGGAGGAGTGCTCACAAAGCTCTTCAGAAGTGAAGCAGCTGATCACAGCTGGCTACTCCAGCTACACTATCCTTCCCTATCCTGTAATACATTGTACCATTGTAATCAGCTAAATGTGAACACATTAACAATAAACGTATAACAAATGACACATTAAGTAGATTCCTTTTTAATATAATGTAATCATTTGCACATATTAACTCTGTCACTGAAGCATATTGCTGTCCTGCTGCTAAAGCCTGTCTAATAAAGTTGGTTATCAGTATGACATATATGACAGTACTTGGAGAAGCTCAAGCGCTCTAATGGAAGTCAAGGTTGCCCCATATTCTTCATCCCTAAAACACATATTCATGTTTTTTAGAAAGGGATGCTTGAAGCACTAGCTTGAGAAATTTACTCACATAGTGCTCCTGTTGCTTATAAGGTAGTTCATCCAAGTCAAATATTTGCTTCTTTAGTTTTGCACTACAGGCAAATGTAGCTAACATACCCTTTAAGCTTTACTTCAGCAATTAGGCTGACTGCAATCATCACTATTGCCTCAAACTGTAATCTCCATTAAACATGCAGTTATGGTTTCTGACAAGTAGTTTTGCGCAGTGCCTACAAATGAGCCAGAGATGAAAACTGAACTTTTTCCCCTACCAGTGTCCTGTTTGCTGTCACTCAAGGATCTAATTGATCTTTCCATGGTGGTGTTTTTGGTTTGGTGATCTTTACTGGTTCCAAAATTCAAATGTTCCCTGAATGCAGACCTGGATATTATTACTGCCATGTTTTCGTTTAATGATAAAAATGAATGCATGTAGTTTTAGAAGGAATAATCTTTCTAATTATTTGCTTCCCAAACGTACAATGCGAAGCTAAACCAGAACTAAAAATATACTGAGAATTAATAATATTTTAAGGCTGTAATTTATATTTATATGTAATATTGTAATTTATATGTAACATTGTTATATTCTACAAAATATATACACATAACTATTGATATATATATTTATATATATCAAATGCATAATGAATGATCATGAATGTTCTGTGATGACAGCGTAGAAGACAACACGAGAGACATGGCGTTTTAAGTGAATTCTCTTCTTTTGAACACAGCAGCACTGGAGAACCACTACTTAGCCACTCACTAAACAGCCAGGAAGCAGGCAGGTCACTTCTAGCCATTCTACTTGATGGTAGACAGTTAATCCACACCAACTAAACCACTGCTCATCATAGAACAAGACATGCAACACATGTACACGTTGTTAAACTAATGTAAAACAAAGTGAGTCCTGTCAGGCTCCATGCATGGCCGCCTCCCGCACCAGACACTACAGCAGAATGAACTACAAACCAGTATTCTTTTCTTTTTCTTTTCTTTTTCTACTCTTTAGTTTTAATTTTATTTCTGAAAATATCTGCTCAGTCCTCACTACTCCCGCTCTTGTTATCGAAAAACAAAAGCCCAACCAGTTTGCATTGTGGTCCTTGTAGTTACTGAATCATACGTCTATTACATAAGATTTTAAGGGGTTAAACTCTTAGGTTCACAGTCAGTGATGCTTCTACGGCTTCCAGAGGGCTCACAGTGACTTTTTATTCCCCCTCACGACTTTGGCCCCAACCATTAGAAATCAAAATGTCATTGATTGATTCCTTTGGCAGTTTGATTACTTATGTGTTCAGCTTGCATTACTCTAATTGGTGAAGTGTAAACCTCATTTCTTGTTGGCCTAATGTTAGCCTAAAGAAGCAAACCAGTATGACTAAAAGGTTTCTACATCAAAGTAGTCTGTTCAATAGAATGTCATGTGGGATTCATCCTCAAAGTCATCCTAACACCCACGGACTCCATTTACACATTCTAACAAACTTCTGTTATGTTGAAGTGTGTCAAAGCCATTAGTAGCAAGGCAGAGCATTTCACAAAGTCGCCCTGAACATCTCTCTTTGGGGACATTGGCCTCATAGTTCCAGACCAAACCCAAGGATTACCACTAGGAACAATACATGATGCTAATTTAGACATGGGCAATATTTATTGAGCTACACATACAGAAGTAGTGTCTCTCAGTATGCCGTTGCAACTTGCCAGACGTTGTAAAAGTTTCTAATGGTGTCCTGTGATAATCCATCCCATGCAGCTTGAATATTCTCACACAGTTCCTGCAGATTTTGCAGTAGGGGTGGAGGTGGAGTGACGCCAGGCCTTCTGGGTGTGTGACAACATACCAAGGTGTCTCCACACATGGATTCGTTGGTCGTCTCCACCAAGACAAAAGTGGGACTCATCGCTGAAGAGGACCTGCTGCATTTTTGAGCCACTCCTTGACAGGCTGGCACGACACCATTGCCGTCTTTAGCGATGTTGATGTGGTGTTGAGGGCAGCCAGCACAACGGCCTGCGTGTAAGTAGTCCTGCATGGTGCAGCCATGGTGCTGGCACTAACAGGATGGCTCATGGAGGGCATCACTGCTCACTGAATGTCCGCAATCATGGCTGTTGGGTCAGTCAGGTACAGTGATAAGGCCCGTTCTTGCATACTTAAATAATTTGCATGTCTCACAATGTCAAACGTACCCACCAAGTTTCGTTCCTGTCAGTTGATTCCATCTGGGTGCAACTATTCTTTTGATGTTGAGTGTATTACTCTTACTGTCATGACAGATGCTATAATGTTTGTTGTTATGACAGTGATCATTTGTGTACTCTAGTAATGTGTCATGACACCAAACATTGTGGCATTTGTCATTACAGCTCACGACAGTACTATATTTACTTAGGTCCTAATATATTTATAGCACGGTCATGCCAATGTTGCATAGAAAGCTTCAAATAAAGTTTTACCAGGGATTCTTCTATGAACTACTGCTTCACCAGGAGATATTTAGGACAAGCCCCCCCTTGGGACAAGACCCTCCAGTCAAGTACTACCACAATTCCACACTAAATATGATGTTCGTAATCCACTGAGGATTAGCATGCAGTCCACGTGCTGTCATTGTGCATAGCAGTTTCATAAATTAACAACTGTTCAGCAACTTTTATGACTCCACCTGTCCTACGAGTTTATGGGTGCAATACAAGTTCAAAATCGACATGCCGAGAATAAACAGTTTCTGGCCGTAGGGACTTTCGGGAGACTGGGAGTGGGCGGCCCACAAGAAAAACACACCGAGGTCCCATAGAAAGGTAAATCAAGCCCTGCCAGGGCTGAGAAGATGAACGATTGTTTTGATTCCAATGGTATAAAAGCTCTTGTAGCATAAACATGTAAATCCCAGTGGAACGTACCTGCAGAGACGAACAACGTACAATTAAGCAACAGCATCGCGGCAGTCATTTTGGCGAAGGCCTCACGCAAACAAACATCTCTTTGTTATAGGGCCCTCCTTTCCAGCCACACCACCGGCATGTCTGCTGTAGATAGCAAACAATTACTCCAAAAGGGGATTTACATTGTGGTGCTGAGCTAGGCAGCGCTGTTATAATTGATTCATTGAATTGCTCAGGTGTTGTCAGATAATTTATTTAACATGGAAATTATACCGCTTTGAGACAAATTTCAATTACTCTCCTCCACCAGAGGGAACGCGCCTTTTTCGTCGGAAACAAACCCGACACCAAGAGTTTGCTCAGCTGCGGCGCAATGATTAAAACACCTCAGATGTCTCCAATTGGTGTTTGACATTTACAGACACGTTCTCTTTATTTCCAGCTCTGAATGAATTTTGGTCCCTTAAAGCCCAAATTCATCAACAGCTGGAAATGGCAGCCCAGATAGTGTTATTGCGATGATAAAAGTCTCTGAACAATGAAAACAACAGCATGATGCACACTTAATGAACCAGCTCTGAGTTAGGCCAGCTTTTATGACTTGGCTTCAAATCTGGTTTGAAAGTTGCTTAACTATTAGAAGTTGCAGTTATCACTGACTATGACAAAAGTAATGGGATATAAGGTAATAAGCCACTCCAGGTTGTGCGCTACTGGGATTTTACCACTGGGAATGGTGTTTTAAGGCATGATGTGAAGCCGTCTTCCTTGTGATGCACAGCCTTGATTGGGTTACTGCTATCATAAAACAGCAGCCAACAGAAAATTTGATACAACACACACAGAGCACACAATTTCAGAAAGTTATTATTAATAATTGCCAACATAAACAATTATTCCACCAAGAAATGAAAGCTTTAGTGCAAGTTCTGCCAGGAACACACCAATGCTAAGTCACTTGTTCATTCATTATTCTGGCCAGTCGCAGTTTGCCACCTACCTTTAAAAGCATTCAACTTGCGTTCCTGTTCTGCTGCTTTCAGGTGCCAACGATTCTCCTCCTTTCTCCTCCCACCACCAGTTTGGTCCCAGTCTCTGCTGTCTGGGGAGTAAGCTTTACCCCTGCCGTCCATATCTGGCAGGATCTGTGAGGGTCTCAACACCTCAAGATGTGGGCCCAGGACAGAGCCAACAACAAAGACTCTTGATCTCTTAAGAAGAATTGTTTTCCATGAAATTGTACACCTTATCAAGGATTTCACTATCATTTTCCATCACTTTGGAAAGTCTTTCTGACAGAAATGTAGTTCCTTTATACTCTGGAGAGAGTGATCTGGAGACTGATCCCTAATTGGTGGCTGTGGGACATCTGTCTGTGACATCATACACCAGTGAATCCTGGGAGTTGTAGTGCGGAGGGTAACCATGTCACGAGGGAGAACCGGGAGGCGTGGCACATCCCTAAAACCTAAACCTAAGGCTGGTGCTGATCCTACCCCTAACATAACACTAACACAGAACACTATCACCAGATAGTTTGCTAATACTGTAAGTCTTAACTATCTATGGATAATCTATTGGGGGCTATCCAAACAAATTGAGGCCAGAAAACCAATTCAACTATTAATCATCATAGTGAGGTATCAGTGAACAAGATCACTCGTGCCTCAAACTTCTGGCATTCTGAGATCATAAGCAGATCTCAGGCCGGCTTGACATGGCCATTACTATCAGTGTCACTCTGTACGATTCTGATTTCCCATTAGTGACGTTCGCCGTTTTATTCACTCGTCCTTTGGCAATCACTCGGTTCTTGTTATCGAGTCTATAATGAAGCCTTTCTCCTCCATGACAAAGGTAATTAATAGTGTTGGGATGAAGCAGACTCAAGCTGTAGCCTAAAATTACAATTTGCACTTCAAACATGCTCCTCTATCATCGGAGGCAATTTGCATACAATAAGACAAAGGTGCATCAATGTCAGGCTGAAGACGCTTCTCCAAGCACTGCAGCGCTGGCGGTTCCTCAGGGCTGGCAAAGCCCTTCTCCCTCAGCCATTGATGTAAAAGAGCAGTGGATGCTGAAGAAGGGAACGTGTTCCCTCTGCGAGTCATTCAGAGGATTGCCTGATGGAGAAGAGACAGGCTGACATACAGTTTTCAAACAGTGCGTGCCGAAGGAAGTTTGTTGAAAGTCAAAGAGTTTCCTTTTTTGCCTGTGGTCCAAGTCTGAAAAACGAGAGTATTATACATGGGGAAAAGTTTCTTTTTTGCGGAAGAATAAAACATACCTTGTCTTTCTGATACACGTCTACTGTATTCAACTCTAATTGTAGTTGTAAAGTGCTTCAGGACGATCTTCTGATACACTTATCCTCAAAAATATAGTTGCACCCAGAAGGAATCAACCGACAGGAATGAAACTTGGTGGGTAGGAGACATGCGAATGATTCAAGTTTCACACTCGGCTTACGCACCATAGCGGTCGTGCGGATATTACCATAGCACGCTGCTGGCGGCAGTGGATAGAAGAAGGCACACACCAGCGACAAAGGATCTGGGAGACCTACACAAACCACGGAGAGGAAGAACCAACAGATTGTTTGACAGGGATGGATTATCACAGGACACCATTAGAAACCTCTACAACTCCATCCCAAGACGTCTGACATGTTGAGTTAGCAAACATGGCGGCCCGACGCCATACTGAGAGACATTATGTGTGTATGTGTAGCTCAATAAATATTGCCCATATCAGTCTAAATTTATCATTTATTGTTCCTGGTAACCTTTATCTTCCTTCCCAATAGCATTGCAATCAGATACTTCCTTCTGGGTGCAATTTTTCTTTTAACGATGAGTGTATATACCAAAAAAAAACATGTTGAGTCTGTGAACAGCAGCCTCAAAGAAAGCCCTGACAAGACAAAGGCTGTTATGGCTGAACTCCCGTGGGAATATGCTTTGTAAATTCCAGCTCATATCCTACTGATCCCGAATTAATCTGCACAATCCAAACAAGGCAAAATAGTGGTTGAAATATATGCATAATTGATCTTCCCTGCCCTTTAAGCGCAAGTCAAGTGGGAAAGCATTAAAAACGTTTCAATTTATAAAAGCACACTTCAACACGCAATGCCAGGAAACGATTAATATTTCACATGTGCACAGACAAATTGTAAAGTCTCCATCTGCTGCTGCTCATTTCTCCCACATGAGCCATGCTGATGGCCGCTGGATGGCTGGTGGAGAAGAGTAGACTGGGATTTTTGCCACTGCTGGTAGACCCATATGACCCGTACGCTTCCATACGCCTGCAGATTCAGCTACTTCCTTCACACTATCGTCTTTGGCACGCCCAAATGCAGTCACTCCTTTTAGCCAATCATTAACATCTGCTTTGGACCCATTTTCCACACATTGAGCCTTTACATTTACATTTATGGCATTTAGCAGACTCTCTTATCCAGAGCGCCGTACAACCGCGCTTAGTGTTCCGTCGGAGCATGTTTCCTAGTTAGTACAGGATGTTTAAAGTCTAAAACATGCCATGAGCTCAGACGCTGTCCGAACAAGGGCCAGTACTAATACCCAGAAAGAAGAATATATAAAGTATAAGAGCAACTAGCAACCCAAAGCCATCGCTCATACCTAGAGAGAAGAAAGGTTATGGTCAGTATAAGCACCAAAACAAATCATTTCAATATATATATATCTATTAGTGCTCATTCACTTAAGTGCTTTATAAAGAGATGGGTCTTCGTCTGCATTTGAAGACCACAAGAGAGTCTGCTGTTTGGACAGCCAGTGAGAGTTTATTCCACCATCTGGGAGCCAGGACAGAGAAGAGTCTGGACACTTGTCTTCCATGCATTTTGAGGGATGGTGGACCAAGGTGAGCTGTATTTGAAGCTCGAAGGGCTCGAGGTACAGATCGACTCTTAACCATTGCCATAAGATAGGGAGGGGCTGGTCCATTCTTGGTTTTGTAGGCAAGCAGCAGAGTTTTAAATCTGATGCAGGCAGCTACAGGAAGCCAGTGAACGGAGCTTCCTGGCTTCCTGACCTTCACTGCACTGTAGCACCTCTTCTCAATCTATGAATCCCGTCACTCACACCCCCCAGTGCCATCTGCAGAGGCCTGAAGGTACTACCATCTTAAACACCCAAGGTGGCTATTTTTTTGTCCAGGGAGCTTACATTTAATGTAATTACACAACTATAATACATTTATTACAGAGGTGACACAGCAGACAACTAACAAAAGTCAATTTCATTATATATAAAAAGACTAATACTTAAATTACTGGAGGAGTTTCTCTTTCTCTTTACAATAAACACCAGGCTGGTCTCCTTTAGCCACAGTGATCCTTTCTTTTTTTGTATTGTCCTTCAGTTTGCATATAATTCATAAAAGTGAAAGTATAATGTATTATAATACAGATAGCAGTGGGGTGAAGCTTGTGCGACCTGTGTACTGATGGGCCACTGAATGGCTATTTTTATTACTTTTTTTTGTGAAGTTTGTGCAGAATGTAAACCAAATTTAACTTGCAAACTGAATTCAGGGAAGCAATAAAAGAGTATGAAAAAAGTAATAAAACTTACATGCCGACTTTCAGTTGAATCTGAAATAAGGAATATTGCACTCGCTGTCAGAAAGTGTCAGATATCAGGTACAGGAGGACAAGATATCTGTAAGACAAATGTACATTTAAAGTTATTATGCATTTATTATACCCTTATTAAGGAGGTATAACAGCAGAGTTGGAAAACTATTTTATTAGGTAAGAGAGACTAATGCTTAAATTACTGGGGTATTTAATGGGGTATTGCATTTCTTTTTTTCTTTTCTTTTTTTTTTTTTTTTTTTTGCTTTAAAAAAATAAAACCCAGGCCAGTATCCTTTAGCCACTTTAATTGTCTCTTTTTTTTTCTTCCTTTTTTTTTTGCCTTCCATTATATCACTCATTTAGAAATATAAGGTATTATAATACAGGTAGCAATGGGGTGAGCCCTGTGTACTGATAGCCCACCAAATGGCTACCTTTATTGCCTTTTTTCTGCAGTTTGTGTTGAATGTAAACCAAATGTAACTTGCAAACTGAATTCACTGAAGCAATAAAAAAGTATAGAAAAGTAATAAAACATTGAGACTGAAATGAGGAATGTTGCACTTGCTGTCAAACAGTGGAAGATATCAGGTAGAGGAGGACAAAATATGGTTAATACAAATCTATATGTATATAAAGTGTGTAATTACACATTTATAACATTTATAAGTTATCATATAAGTTATCACTGATCCTTTAACCAAAAGTAAAAACAAAAAAAAAGGCAAATAAATCTTGTCATCGTCAAAAGAATAGTTCCACCAGTTGCACCCAGAAGGAATCAACGAACAGGAATGAAACTTGGTGGGTATGTTTGACATCGTGAGACATGCAAATGATTCAAGTTTCACACTCGGCCGCGCGTGACATAAGCAAACAGTGATGTCCTCCATGAGTCATCCTGTTAGTGCCAGCACCATTAGCAGACGGCTGCATGAAGCACGTACACGGCCCTTAACACCACGTCACCATTACCCAAGACTGCAATGGTGTCATGTCAGACTGTCATTGCTCAGAATGGCAGCAGGTGATTCAGAATGGCAGCGGGTGAGTCCTGCTTCTGCCACACATCACACATCCAGAAGGCCTGGTGTCACTCCACCTCCACCCCTACCACAACATCTGCAGGAACTGTGTGAGAATATTTAAGATCCATGGGATGGATTATCACAGGACACCATTAGGAACCTCTACAACTCCATGCTTACATGTCTGGAATGTTGCATTAGCAAACATGGAGGCCCAACGCCATACTGAGAGACACAACTTCTGTATGTGTAGCTCAATAAATATTCATCGTATCAGTCTACATATATCATCATTGATTGTTCCTGGTAACCTTTATCTTCCTTCCCCACACTTCTGGGTGCAACTACTGTGCAGCTGTGAGGGCACAGAGTCTTCACATCGGGTTCCTCGTTACATAAGGAAGTGAAGGAAAACTCACACGAGGCTATGATTTCTCATTTGAGGGTATCAGCATCTCAGTGTTGAGTGGAGCAGAGTGTCTGCAGGGAATGTGTGTTTTCCCCACATCTAAGAGAGAGACCAACAAGCAAAACAGCCACAGGTTCACTTTACATATTACACAGAGAAGAAGTGGGACATGCAGCGGAACATGAGGAGTCTTCAGAGTGTCAGCAGGAGAGTTTATGACTATTCATGGCATGTACAGTATGTGTTCTGTACTCTTATGAAGGCGTGTTAGAACGTCTGTGTTATGCAAAGCAATGAAAATCAC
>CM067486.1:29658463-29679749 GCA_034552555.1 Semaprochilodus insignis | reverse complement strand
GAGAGAGAGAGAGAGAGAGAGAGAGAGAATGTGAAAGAAGATGAGGGAGGGAAGAAAAGAGAAAACCAGAGAATGTAAAAGAGAGAAAATCAATGTAAGAGAGAATGAGAGCAAAACAGGATGAGGATGTCTGAGAAAGGGGGGGTGAGAAAGAGAAAGAGTGTGTGACAGAGGAAAAAAGGAAGAGGGGAGCAGTGAGAGTGATACAGAAAGAGAAAAGAGAGACTAAAAGAGAGAATCCGACGGAGGGAAAGAGAGAGAAAAAGAATCAGAGTTGGTAGTGACAGAGAGAGAGAGAGAGAGAAGAACAAAAAAAGAGGAAAATGAGAGGGAGAAGGACAGAAAGAGAGAGAGGGGGGGATTAGAAAGGAAAGCAGGAAAGAAAGAGAAAGAATATGCTTGAGAGAGGGACAAAGAAAAAGACTGAAAGACGAGGCAAGGAGAGGGGAGAGGAGAGAAACAGAGATAGTGACAGAGGCGAGAGAGAGACAGAAAGAGGAAGACTGAGAGAAGAGATGGAGTTAGAAGGAGTGAAAGAGAGAAAAAAAATCAAGCAGCAGTGACTGAGAGAGAGAGAACCCAGTGAGAGAGATAAAAAGGGAAAGAGAAAGACTGAGAGAGAGAGTCAGCGTGAGAGAGAGAGAGAGACAGAGAGAGAGGGAGACAGTAAGGGAGAAAAAGAGGGGGACAGAGAGAGAGCGAGAGAGAAGGGGGAGGAGTGAGGGGTGGGGGCAGAGTGAGAGAAAAAGGGAGTGAGAGAGAGAGAGCGAGGGAAAGAAACAGAGTGAGACCACAAGAGAGAAAGAGGGCCCTAAACAACTTGTGCTCTGCACCCAGTGAACCAAACTATACATGTCCAGCCTTAGGCCTCATTAGTGGGCCTCTGTGTATAAGCCAGCCTGGTGTGGAGCAGGAGCCCTGGAGAAGCTCCAAACTGACAGAGTATTTCATTAACTGTCCTGCATATTTCATTAGAATACACATTAGAATACACACCCCCTCCACAATGGCTCCTCATACATATCAGACTCAGACTAGCGACAATTAAGCCTCTTCTATCTGCATATAAAGAAGGGAGACGGGTATTCTAACCCTGGTAAACACACTGGGGTCGGTGGGGGTGATGCCTGGGGCTGCTTTAAGTTCCAGTGCAAAGCTGCCTGGATGTTAGCGGCTCCAGCCAGCTCTGTTATAGCACCATGCGCGCACAAACACACACAGATGTGCAAACATCTCATTATGCATGCTACTCAAGAATATTCAATCCACTATAGACCCAAACTCCCTGCAGTTCAATCACAGAGCTATGCGGGTCAGCATTATTAGCATTACTGATAACTACACCAAAACGAGAACTAGCAGTGAAGGCTTGCTCATTAGCTGTACTACAAATACAAATGAACAGTTTCAAAAACATGAAAACTTTATTTAAACTAAAATGCCCATTGAATCAAATGGAAATAATATACTCTCCCTCAGTAACACTATATACTCTCCCTCAGTAACACTATATACTCTCCCTCAGTAGCACTATATACTCTGCCTCAGTAACACTATATACTCTCCCTCAGTAGCACCTTATACTCTGCCTCAGTAACACTATATACTCTGCCTCAATTACACTAGATACTCTATATAATTTATCCTTTTTGCATGTATTTTATCATTTTGGCATTTGTGTTTCCCCTTTTTGAGCATGATTATCATTTTTGCGTGGTTTATATGTTTTTTTCATAATTGTTTAATCCTATTTGTATGATTTTTTCATTTTTCATGCACGATTATCATTTTTGCATGATTATCCTTTTTGCATGATGTTTATCCTTTTTGAGCACTTACAGAAAACCTTTTTAGCCCACTGAATTCTTTGAATAGTCAGTATTTTAAACAGCATTTTTAAATTCTTAAATTTCTTTGAAAATGCCAAAAAGAAGCAAAACTACTTCAGTAATACCTTAATACTGACATTAATTAATTAATATTCATTTTGTATCTTAAAATAAATATCACAAATATCACTATGTATCTCAAAATAATGAGTTATTAAATATCAAGAAAATAATGCAGTAATTTGAGATACACTGTCAATGTTTTGAGACAATAAGTCACTATTTCAAAATGAAAATAAAACTAATCCAAATTTTAAGACTGTAATAAGCCTGATACAGGTAAACAGATGTGCATGCACACACACACAAACGCACACACACCGAGCCCCAGACTCGCCAGGTGCGACCATCATATCACCATGGAAACATCTTTCTCTCCACTCCCATCCTTGTCCTCGCTGAGGACATCATATTACTCCTCTCTCGTTTTGTTTTTGGGTGCGCTTACAGTGACCCACATCTAGCAGAGACCACAGAGAGACCACAGCACTATCACTACTGCACAGCACAAAGGTAGAAATGAAAATGAACCCCACACAGCTGTCCTGTTAGCATTTTGGACGCGATCTCATTAGCAAATTTCCATAATGCATGGACGCCGCCTCTCTTTGGAGATGGCTGTGCCGTTATTGTATCTTGTAGCCATTTGTTTTTTGAGCCGCTGCTGTTTGCTTATTTATGAGACGTTTTCAATTTGCTTCAGCATCTCATATTAAAACGCTGCTCCCGGATTAAGTCATTATAATAAGAAGAAAAGGCTTGTGAGTGCAACTAATCACATCAGCCTGAATCCTATTTTCTGTCTTTCTACCCAGGCGGCGGGTGCTTTTAAATGAACATATACTGCGTGTTTGTTTAACATGAACAAGCAATTACTCCACTCATCCTCAATATCCCCACTCAGTGATAACAGGAAATTTAACCTATACATAAACTTGTATTTAAACAACATCAGTGTGAGCCTTAGGCACACCCCACTAAATGGATGTTGTTGGATGGACTGAAAAAGACTGAACAATGGTATTTAGTGGTTGAGGAAATTTCAGTTACATGTTTTTCTACTTTTTACTGACACCAAAAAAATGAAAACCTATGTGGTTGTTTCGACTGTAAACTGCATAAAGGATGGTTTCTGTGTTTAGCGCAGTCCTGTATAGTGTTGGTGTCCAAAACAAACCTAAGAAACGGCCAAAATGGCAGCGTTACAGGAGAATGTGTATGCAGATTTCAATTCATCATCAAATTTGTACACAATGTGAAGAAAAGCTGCTGAGCTCAAATCATGTAGAAACTTAAAAATCTGAAAAAAATTGATTTTTTTGGACAATTATATAACAATGGTCTAAAAGTGGCATATAATCACTTTCTAGTTTTAGTTACATTGACTCAATGACATTACAATTCAATTGCTACATTAAAAGTAAATTATGTTGGGTTTTTTTTCCTTCTCCTGTAAAGTCACCATTTTGGACGTATGAGATTTAGTTTGTTCTGAGAGCCGTGACATATATAACACACACAGTTAATATTGCGATAGTCAGGTGAAACCTGAAATCATCTCTGCTTAATCATGCTCTTTATTGAAGAACGAGGCAGAAAAACACACTGCAAATACAGCCAGCAAGGCAGGAAGGTCAACTGCAGCTAGACACTTCCACCCCATGGCAGACACTTTAACCCACTCAATTACCCCCACCACCCCAACAGAAGACGACACAATAAAGCATATAACAGCCCTTAAACTGACAAGCAACACAACAAAGAAGAGACCCTTTGAAAGAAAAGGTGCATGGTTCCCATGAGTCTTCTCTTATGCCAGTTTGAGAGATAGTGGCAGAATGCCAATTTGTGCAATAACCTAACCTTGAACATGACCTTTGACCTCAGTAACGAACAGGAAATGTTTTTGGTTTTTGGGTTTTAAAAATAAAAGAATTGAGCTTTTGTTAAAAGCACCTCAGAAAGTCAGAACTACTGTTTTATTCCTGATAAAGCAGGTTACCTGTGTTCTTCTCTGGTTTTCCAACAAACTCATTAAGTCATTCTTTCCTGAAAAATAAAACACACACACACACACACACACACACACATACGTGCACACATACACATTCTGCCAGCATAAAGATGGATGAGAGAGAAGAGAATGAGGAGATACAACACAATAGCTTGTGTGGGGAGACTTAATTGGGCATTCAGCCAAGTTGATTAAAGTATAGGGTGGGTGACAAAATAAGAGTATAGGATAGGCTATCTATTTAAAGACTGAAACCATTGTCTCCCTTATTGTACCTGTCCTCATGTCCTCCAAATTACACGGCAAAGACACTGCACTCTCAGTAAAGGGGAATTAAGGCCTGATAAGTCTATTTAACACTTTATATGCACCATGAGTATACAACAGTATATAAGCACTTACGCAACTGTCCACTAACAATGGTTTTATGACTTTGTAGGACCAGTCCATTCATGTGTATGTAGCACACTTGATAAGAAAGAAACTACTAACAATGTGCTTACCATAGATAAGATAGCTGTACTGGTTATACACTCATTGTCCAAAGAATAGTTGTACCCAGAAGGAAGTGTGGGATTGCAGTGCTATTGGGAAGGAAGATAAAGGTCACCAGGAACAATAAATGATGATACATTTAGACTGATATGGGTAATATTTATTGAGCTACACGTACAGAAGTAGTGTCTCTCAGTATGGTGTCGGGCCTCCATGTTTGCTAACGTAACGTGCCAGACGTCTCAGCATGGAGTTGTAGAGGCTCCTAATGATGTCCTGTGATAATGCAGACTTGGCAGTAAGGGTGGAGGTAAAGTAACACTAGCCCTTCTGGATGTGTGACACGTGACAACAAACTGTTTATCTTGGTGCTGACCACGGTGCCTCCACACACAGATTAATTGGTCGTCTCCATTAAGACAAAAGCGGGGCTCTTCACTGAAGATGACCCGCTGCCATTTTGAGTCACTCCATGACAGTCTGGCACGACACCATTGCAGTCTTTGGTGACACTGACGTGGTGCTAAGGGCAGTCGTCGTAACGGTATGCATGCACGTAGCCGTGCAGTCATCTGCCAATGGTGCTGGCACTAACAGGATGACTTGTGGAGGCCATCACTGCTTGCTGAAAGTCATATGCATGCCCGTTTCATTACAGGCACCAAGTTTCATTACTGTCGGTTGATTCATTCTGGGTGCAACTATTTGTGCAACTATTCTTTTGATGATAAGTGTACATATTTAATTGCTAAATATGGATATGTATTATGCACTGAACGTTTAGAATCTAAACTTTAATCTGAACTTCTCCTCTTCTTTCAAAGTGAGCAATAATTCTTCAAGTAGCAACTTGCTATCATTAGCACTGGCAACTTAACTGCAACTTAACAGGGTACAGGTTATTGCTAATGTTAAAAACAACATTGCATTGGATCTAGGGACTCTACGTTTGGGTGCAGAACACAATATACCTTGGGAATAAAAGCGCAGTCAACTGACATGGCTGACACACAGTCATCAGTTATCATCTTATGCAGCTCAATGGCTTGGGGCTTCATGACCCCAGAAACCACCGGGGTCTCCAGGTTTGTTCCTTTGCATGGTACACAGCTATTTTAGTCCGCTCTCAGAGTGCAGCAAGGCTGCCAAAAATCCTTTTCACTTCAGTACGTTCATCCTGCTGAATGTAAGACATAAGCCTCATTGGTTGATAAATTAAGGTAGTAATGCACATAAACAAATTGAGGCTGTCACTGTCATTTATATTAGTTATTGAGTAATGTACCGCACATAAGGCCAAACAATAAAAACACACTTAACAATAACAGATCACACACAGACTTTCAGCGACTCCAAACTGTCATTAAAAATGATATAAAAAGACTATATGGGAAAAATACTGAATCGGGAGTTTAAATTAGGCATTTAAATGGGCACATCAATCAGGATCTTTGCCCTAAGGCATTGGCCTACTACACATGCCATGTCCAATCATTGATATTGACATTAAGGTGCTCACACTGTCACTGACATTCGACATCACTGTATGGTAGCATGCAAATTCCAGGGCTGCTCAGGTACACAAAGCACCATAGCATGCCACTCAGCATTTTGCTATCACTGTATTAAATTAAACCCGGGAGATGGGTGGCTTCAGGTTTACACTAAGACACCCAGTCTAGGTGCCATCCATCTGTTTCCACAGCTAAAGTTATCAGTCTCATTTTTTTTTTTTTTTACTTTTTGCCCAAAATCAGCAGGTTAGTGAAGAGTTAGCTCACTGATACCAAACTTGATCTCTGAATTATGTAGAATGATTTATTCTATTAACTATTTAAGTATGGTCCCATTATTGGGATTTACTGTGGCTGGTCCCTACAAAGTACAGTCCCACCAATGGCACTCAAACGGTCACTGCACACCTGAAATGCTGCGTCATGTAGCATAGCATCATGTAGTAGAGCTCTACTATGGAATGCAGACGAGGAGAGCCGATAAACAATAGGTCCAAGTTCAGTTTTACACTCTACTCTTACAAACTGGCTGAATTAAACTGTTTAACATCACTCTAGAAACTAGAAATTTGGGCTCAAAGATAAGCTCACCGGACACGAATAACAGCTGTGATTCGATTTGGCATAGACTGGACATCAATGTTTAGCCACTCTTGCATCAAAGAATTGCGCAGTTGGGTCAGATTTGGTGGATGCCTTCTTTGGCACAATTCTGAGGAGAATTCCCTGTAGACGGGGTTTTTTGACACTGCTGACCTATTTGACCGTACGCTTCCACACACCTCCAAATTTTCGCTGCTTTCTTCACACTATGGTCTTTGGCATGCCCAAATGCAGTCACTCCTTTTAGCCAATCATTAACATCTGCTTTGGACCCATTTTCCACACACTGAACGAGACATTCACTGCACTGTACCACCTCTTCTCAATTTATGAATCCCGTCACTCACACCCCGCAGTGATTTTTAGCCCCATCATCCTCGTGCAAGGAGCCTGAAGTTACTAACACACAAGGTGACTCATATTTGTCTGGTGATTTTAGGTTAATAACATTAGCTGAGCTAATAGACCATTAGCATTTTGCTGTTTATCAATAAGGCTTGCTGCTTTTCTCTGTGTAACTCTCAAGCCACATGTGATTTACTCCATGGTCTCAATAGGACATTAATTTAATGTAGTAATGGCAAAATGCTGAGTGACGTGCTGAGGAATTGAACAGTGCTCATGGAGTCATGGAGCACTGGCAGGCTGTAGACCAGTGCGCAGACCAGAGCATGTAAGTGGTGTTGAGTGGGAGTGGAGTAGGGAGTGGTGGAACATGATACTGGTCAGGCGTGGAGCAGATTTCCAGAAAGCCGAAGCGTGAGTGTCCTCTCCCACTCCGAAACCATTCCAGTATCGTCGGACAGACCTGTCTTGGCTACCTGTGTGTGACATTGGTGCTGTGGAGCTGTTCAGCAGAGCCACATACTGGAAATCCTCAGTGATCGCAACAAAGTTCTACACACAGTGAGCCTTATGTCGTCCATTTTGCTGTGATGGTGATGAATAGCATATTGAAATCATGTGGGCTTGTTTACTTTGCAGTTATCTGGCCTGTGAGTGAGCAGTTGCTTCCTACAGCTTCTGAAAAAGAATCTTTGTAGTGCAGAATGTTTAACTAGCAATAAATTCTATAAGTAGAAGAGGACACAGATAGGGGAGTGGGTTCTGCAATGTGTGACCAATGAGTAGAGTGGCCACTTTCATAACCCCAAAAAGAAGGACATCCCACCCCCAAAAGGAGGACATTAATGGGGGGGGGTGTCAGGCACAATACAGAACAGAGTTAAAAATCATAAACTAACCGATATAACACATACATGATTGCTTTAATTGCCTAATTGGGTGGAATGGACGACATTTGTGAGTCAGATGGGAGCTTACTAATTGAGTAGCATTTAGAGGGCTGACCTCCGGTTAGCTGGTAGGCGAGCGATGTCACATGACCATGGTAAACTAATGAAATGCAAGGCATCTCTTTTGGCATGGACGTGAGCCAATGGCACACATAATGTTGTTCGCAAGTGAACATTTCAAATAATTCATCCCGAAAAGAGGACTAACAGGTGTCCGTCCAGGTATTGCACCGGATGGAGGACTGAGAGTTGAAAAACTAGACGGTCCAGCCTAAAACCGGACGTGTGGCCACCCTACCAATGAGCGAGTGTGGAGACGGAAATAGAAAACCTGGAGTGCAGTGATTACAGAAACACTGTGAGTGATGAGCAGAAACGTCTGCCACTCACATGCTCTGGTGTGGACCCCTATATAAACCAAATGTTTCTCATTTTGTGACACTATATAATGCCCGGTGTGTGGTGGCCTTAACACCAAGTACCCTACGTTCACACTCACAGGCAACAAGTTGCTTACATCGCCCCAAGTTACCATACCATAAAAGTCAATTATGGTTATGTATCCGTAAATACATTTCAGCAGCTGTTTAGCCGCTTGCAGTAATTACTGTGAATATGCACATTTTACTTGCAACTGCATAACAGAGCGCGTGTATCTCCTGCTGCAGGAATCTGGCACCAGAAGAAGGGCCTACTGCAGTCTTCTCGACGGTGAGAAACAAACCAAGAGAGAACAGGGGGAAAAAAAAAATGCAGGCTGGCAGGCTCTCCAGAGGGTTAGAGCCTAGCATCCCTCGTCTCTTTGGAAAGAGCGTCTGATAATGTTGGGCTTTGTTTCCGATTGGCTGAATCCCGGAGCTAAAGCAGGTGGACTTCCCCCGGCTCATCCGCGAAGCCGGAGACAAAGCGGCCGATCAGCCGGAGACAGGGATCTGTCTGACTCCAGGAATCCTCACCTTTTCAATAAGAGCTTTCAGCGCTACAAGGGAACTAGATGATCCTTGACTGTTTGGTAAGTGCACTAGTTCAAAGCAAACATCTCTGTGAATGAATATTGTATGGCCCCGGAGTCCATTTATTTCATTTGGACTGGTGTGTATGACAGCGAATCACAGTCTGGTCTGGACTGAAGAGTTGGGAATGCTCTCACAGCCCATTCTCCTGACTTGAATATGGGCTGAGGAAGGTAATGTATTCCATAGACGAGAGACAATAGGAGACGAGCGAGGAAACACCTTATTGCCTTCAAACCCTCGAGCTCTTGGATATCAAAGAGGTCGACAGTGGCCACGGCTCTGCACAATAGTGCTGAGAAGTTGGGCAGAATGTGTGTGTGGGTGTATATATATGTATTATATATACATATCATTTTTTGGGGGGGAGCGGGGGGGGCGGGCAGAAGGCTGCGCAGTTGTTTGAATATAAATTCGAATGACCCGAGGTGCATGAAGGTTTTACTAACATTCAAGCAGCACCTCAAAGCAATGAATCACTCTGTTTATCTTTCGGGCTGTTATTCTCATCGGCGGCACGGCCATTCTGTACACATTGTTTCAAGAGAAAGTGGTGCCTTCACATGAATTCTTATTAGCGGACTAAAAATAGCTCACCGGTGAGGAGTCGGAGCTGGAGCGAGCAATCTAAAACCCATAGAGTGAGAAGAAAGAGAGAGACTCAGAGACAGAGAACAGAGGGAGAAGAGAACAATTATCTGATGATCAATGACATTGCTGTTAGCATGGAGGCTTTCAGTGTCTCTGTCCTGAAACCGCTCCAGCCACCAGCTCACTATGGAAATGAAGAAATATTAAGAATCGTAGCTTGGAAAGTTTGGAATCACTGTTCCTTAATAATATGACCTTATATTTTAATATATAATAGATATCCACCATGCGTGTTTAAGGTGGTAGTAACTTCAGGTTCCTGCAGATGGCGCTGCATGAGGATGATGGCACTATAAATACCTGCGGGGTGTGAGTGACGGGATCCATAGATTGAAAAGAGGTGCTACAGGGCAGTGAATTTCTCGTTCCATGTATGGAAAATGGCTCCAAAGCAGATGTTAATGATTAGCTAAAAGGAGTGACTGCATTTGGGTGTGCCAAAGACCATAGTGTGAAGGAAGTTGCTGAATCTGCAGGTGTATGGAAGCGTACGGTCATACGGGTCTACCAGCAGTGGCTAAAATCCCAGTCCACAGGAAATTCTCCTCAGAATTGGGCCCGGGAAGGCATCCACCAAATCTGGCCAAACTGTGATGCAAGAGTGTCTGAACATTGATGTGGCCTACATCCAGAAACTTGTCCAGTACATGGCAAATCCAGTGACAGCTGTTATTTGTGCTTGTGGAGGTATTACATACTATTAGGTACACTTTAGTTTATAGCTCCTCATCCTTGTGCAACTCCATCTGTAGGAGCCTACGGCTCCGCAACAAGGACATCCTTTGTGTTAGACCTACCCTTTCCGTCAGAATTCGCAGTTTGTAAAACTGTTTTGGTACTTTTTTAAATTTTAAAAGTGTTTCACGTCTTGTAATATTGTTTTTACTTTTGTAATTTTGTTTTATCAAATGTAATTTTTTTTCGGTTGTAAATTTGTTTTTAGTTTTGTAATTTTGTTTTCTGAAATGGTAATTAGTTTTGCACTTCTCGGCCACCGTAGGAGCCTGAAGTTACCACCACTTAAACAACCAAGGTGACAATTTTTTTTGTCCGATGACATTATTAAAACAACAAAAATGTAGTTCTATCTAAAACAAATCATCAAAATCTCTTACAAGCTTCATGCGCATTCATCAACATACGTTAACTTCATATCCTCTCATTTTTCCAATAGTAGAAAAAGATGAGGTGCTGCAATGCACATCCACTTTGGTTCAGCAGCTCAGCCCAAAGAACTAGGACTGCTCTAGGCTAACTGAGAGGGAAGAAATAGACATGTCTTTCTGAATCCATTCGCAGCAGGCATTTTTTTCCGCCTCTCCATAAAAGGTCTCTAAAAAAAGTCCTCCTATTGCTCTTGGTATATTATAATTTAATTAGTTTTCAGTATTGATTTCATTAAAGCTCTCGCTGCTCTGTGTTGAGTGATATATCCAAAGTGAGTGGCCTGGATGACTCATTTGGTTTTGGATAATACGATGCCAGTGCTTTCTAATCTCATACAGGCAGCCCGGCCTGAAGAAGAAAACTGAGGAGGCAAGAATCCGAGTAGCTTGAACTGGTTAAAAGAACAAACAATGATATGAACATCAAAAGTGGAATATTTAGAAAGCTGTGAATATCATTCACATCACTATCAATTTGCCATTAGTTTTTTTATTGTTACTATTTTTATGTTGCTGGGTTCACTCTTGCAAATGCATGTGCCTAACAAGGCTATTTTGTTCCCTGAAGAGCTCCTTAGTGGATGAAGGTTGAAGAACCTACCTGGTCCTACCTATAAAAGACCTACCTGAAAAAATCTGAGGTGCTTTTTGGGAATGTAACCATGGGCCTAATCAGTCCCCACATTTTAGCAATACTCCCACAACAGCCCCATTTACTCGGCTATAAGCAAAGGGTCCAGTGCCATCTCCAAAAACGGTTCTTCTATCGTTACGAGCTTGAAATGTTTGTTTCAGTTTGATATAGAATGTGTTGTATATACTTCCATATGGAGTAGTAGGGGTCGACTAATCACTGACGACATCATGAATAAAGCCACAGGAGAAGGGGATGCTTTGCAACAAGTGACTTTAAAAATCCGACTTTAATAATCCGTGATGAAGCCAAACTCCACAGTTCAGTAGAGCGTGAGGTTTCCTTTCCAGTGAGCCCCGGATCGCATAGCTAATCTGAAATCTCGCAAATCTGTAGGCAGCCTTGTTGAGGCGCTCACCAATAAACCAGCAAAAACACTGATATGACTTTTCCAAAAAGCCGCATTGCTAGCCTTCAGGAAACCTGAAAATCGTCAGGTTCCTCAGCTGTTGTCTTCTCTGAGGCGTCCGTAGTGTCATACTCATGAGATCAGTAGCTAGTTGACATCAAGCCTAAATAGGCTGGCCACTTTCATAACCCCAAATAGGAGGACATCCTACCCACAAAGGAGGACATCATACAGGTGGGGTGGGGGGTTATAACTCATTAATGATTGCTTTACTCACCTGATTGGGTGGAATGGATGACATTTGTGAGTCAGAGCTTACTAACTGACTGACTTTTAGAGGACCTGCAGTTAGCTGGTAGGTGAGCGATGTCACATGACCTTGTTAAACCAATGAAATGCGAGGCATTTCTATTGACACGCACTTGAGCCAGTGGCCCACATAATATTGTTTGCAAGTAAACATTGTAAATAGTTCATCCATAAAAGAGGAACAATAGGCATCCGTCCAGATATTGCGCTGGAGGGATGCTCTGGTAGCTGAAAAAACGGTTATCAGTTTGTTGGTTCATTCGGGGGCACCTTATTCATAAAACTTATTATTTATTTTTGGACCCCTACAAGTCAAAATCTGTTTTGTTGCGCAACAACGGTACGGTGAAATTCCTGTGACCCGCTGATCCAGCAGCACTGCTGTGTCTGATCCACATATACCAGCACAACACACACTGACACACCACCAGTGTCACTATGTCACTGTAGTGTCAAAATCACCTTCGGGTGTCACAGATTTAAAAATATCAGAAAAAAACTGTTTGTATAAAACCACAATGATAAAAAGACCCTTGGTTGAAAAAAACAAACTTTTTTGCAATTTTTGTACATTTTTCAATATTTGAAAAAACATTCATATGGAAGCATGACTATGGCAAGCATGAGAGTGATATTTTTTAATAGAATTCTGTTCATCATGCCTATGCCAGAGAGAGAGAGAGAGAGAGAGAGAGAGAGAGAGAGAGAGAGAGAGGCAGATGGCAGTATTGACCAGAAATATATAAATAAATGTATAATTACAGATAAATCTAAAAGCACATTTGGTTTGGTCCTACATGGCTCAATCTCCCCCAAGTAAAACCGTGCTTTGCCTTTGAAGCAGAGACAGTGGAAGAGGAAGCTTTGAGGACGCGTGATTGATTTGCTTCTTGTTTACCGATCCCCCTTTTTTCCCAAGAAAAAAAGTATTTGTGTGGCTGGTACACCGAGACCCCATACGAGTCTCTGAAATAAACACAGCTTTATAAAATATCATTAATCCTGCAAATCATTACCTCCCCCTGCTCTGTAATTATTGTGCTAATTTCCCCACTTTGATGTGAAGCTTTTCACGTGAACTCTCGGGTCTCTTTCACAACACGGCACAGCAAATAAGAGTGGCAAAGGGAAAAGTTGCAGAGAGAATATTTTTAGATTAACAACAGCAATTACTGGCAAGTTTGCAACTTGGAATTTTTTTTTTTTTTCGGGGGGTTGAAAGAATCCGACTAATTTCCCCAAAGAGACTCATCATGAACGTCACAGTTAGACAGAGAAGCAAATATTCTTTTAAATTTCTCTCTATTCTCTCTCATAAACACCTACCATGTTTCTACACCCAGCTCCATTTACTAGGTACTTCCTAGTTCTACAATTACAGATTTGTATACAGAGCCAACATGAAGGAGCTAAAGAGAATGTGTGTTTAAACACTCATCATCAAAAGAATAGTTGGACCCAGAAGGAAGCATTTTTGATTGCAGTGCTATTGGGAAGGAAGACAAAGGTTACCAGAAACAATAAATGATGATACATTTAGACTGATATGGGCAATATTTATTGAGCTACACATACAGAAGTAGTATCTCTCCGTATGGTGTCGGGCCGCCATGTTTGCTAACTCAACATACCCAGCAAGTTTCATAACTGTCGGTCGATTCCTTGTGGGTGCAACCTTTTGTCCAACTATTTTTCTGATGATGTGTGCGCCTATAGCCCCTTTTGTACAGCCAGTTTACAACATACAGGTCATGTTCACAATAAACAAAAAGATTATAATAAAAGGAAAAGTGTCAAAACAGTTACAGTCGAAAGAAACAGCTTTACGTAATGTGTCTTAATACTGTGTATTAGTGTTACAAACAGTCTACATAAAGTCTGGCCCAATGTTTAGGTCTCAAATGCAAAATCAACATTATACTGATAAAGATATGACGACAACAGTTGACACTTCACTTAAATCCTCAGGACACGCCCCTTGCCCAGCTTTGACTGAGTTCTCTTTGAATTTCCTTTCACTGCGTTCACAATGCTCAGATTCATATGTTCCTGAAATTACAAACTTCTACTAGAGAGGACTCCAAATCCCCACGTCTTAGATAGAGAAGGTTTAACATAGTTAGTTGTTGTTCTTTGGGCATTAAGGGCAGCAACATGTCATTTTACTAGACTTGTGACTTTTAAAGTGGTTTTCTATATTTAAAAAAATCTAAAATCTGAAAAAAAGAAGATTCTGTAACTGCTTTATAAGCTTTGTACAGTCGTATTTGAAGTGTTCGAACACCCTTTGTGTGCTTTCTGTATTTTGTATGCATTTTCATTTAGATGAAATGAATAAAACATGAATAAAACATGTAATTTGACCATGGGGGTCCACACGTCTCCATACAACTGTATGTTTTACTCATTGAAATGTTAGACAATGTCTTCAAAAGCTGCAATGACCCCCCAACCAAGGAGCATTTCCAAGGAGCATTACTTTGAGTAGAAGCCCTATATACAACACATACAGTACCAGTCAAAAGTTTAGACACGGCCACTTAAACAAGGTTTCTTTTCTTTTTAGGGTGAGTAAAAGTGAAGACATGAAACTAGAAAATAGCACGCATGGAATTATACAGTCCACCTTAAACAACCTCCAAAATGGAACTTTACAGGGGGATGAAACAGCTTTCTTAACCTGCAGTGGAGGCTGATAGAACAAGATTTCTGGACCAGTTCTATTGGTCTGTCCATCATGAATATTCACTAAACAGAAAGGGGAACTGGAGCTTTTAACCTGTGGAGGAAAAAAAGATCAAAGTTTTGTGTGCAATTAAATATATAATAAAGGTGGAGATATGACAAATATAATACTGTGATACATCAAGAGTATATGGATATGTATTGTTTCAGACATCTCATCATGGGGAACTGTTAAGTGTAAGCCTGTAGAGTCTTTAAGATCACCACAAACATCCATTTAGTTGGGTGTGTCTAAACTCTTGAATGTTACTGTTTGTTGCATTTTGAATGTTTATTTGTTTGTTTTGTTCCCTGTTTGACAAATAAGGCAAATAAAGCACAGCCATGTTTTTTGGGTAAAATGCAGCTCGAATTGATAAACAGTCTAATGTATCACCATGAGACAATCTATTACCGCAGTTCTAGTGTAAAAAGCAGCTGCGACTCGCAGTGTTTTAACACAGAACACTGGCTTTTCCGCTACATTGTGTTACGGGCATCTGTGGTGAGCCAGGCTGGCGTGATCTCTATGGAGGGAGAGGGAGAGAGAGGGGGGTGCAGGGAGGCAGGCAGGTAAAGTAATGACAGGGAGAGAATTCCACAGGGAATCATGATGACACGTGCAAAAATTCCAGCCAGCGCACTGTGGGTCCCATAGGAACTGATGCTCCTTCCATCCATCCATCCATTGTTTTTCTCTCTCCCGTTTCTTTCTCCCCCTGAGAAAACATCTGGGCCAGTCTGAAGAGCAAGCTGATAAGAGGAAGAACCAAAACTGTTCCAATCCGTCGGTTTACTTCTTTAAACTGTTTATTTATTAATTTATTTATTTAGGAGAAAGCTAAAAATATCGAAAGTATTTCCCCCATATCGTGTTATGGGCAAAGTTCTAATAACCACCAAGGACTACAGTGAAAAAGCATCAATTTAAGGCTCCTTATTAACAAAGATGCCCCATGTGGTGGGTGAGGTGTTGCTAGATGTTGCAAAGATGTTGTTAGAATAATTTTGTACATTAACATTTAATCAGGTGCTTAATTATGATTATTTCCTGCATCAATGAAAGAAGAAAAACAGACTTCAGTTACTGTCATTGCGATTAATCAGGCAAATAATCCCATTTTCAATAGCAGTTGCAATCCATGAATATTACTGCCAGGTCACCAGTTTGAGCTATAAAGGTCAAAAGTCATTCAAAACTGCAGTAAAAAAAAGATCTCTATGATTTCTGTTCCAGCACTATGTTAGCACTAAGCTAATGCCATTGAGTTTCGTCTGATAACTCATTCTGCAGTTTTTGAGATTTCAAAACTGTTCCAGCACCAGTATGTTTAATCTGATTAAGAATTATTTCTGAACAAATATATGATATATATGATTCACACAATTTTCTTTTCTATTGGAAAGTAAGCTCACCACACCAAAAAATAGTCATATTGTGTGTTTAAGGAGGTAGTAACTTCAGGCTCCTACAGATAGTGTTGCACGAGGATGAGCCTATAAATACCTGCGGGGTGTTAGTAACTGGATTCATAGATTGAGAAGAGGTGGTACAGTGCAGTGAATGTCTCGTTCCATGTGTGGAAAATGGGTTGCAAATCAGATGATGGCAAATGATTGGCAAATAGGAGTAATTATATTTGGGTGTGGCAAAGGCCATAGTGTGAAGGAAGTAGCTGAATTTGCAGGTGTATGGAAGCGCATGGTTATACGGGTCTACCAGCCGTGGCAAAAAACCCAGTCTAATGGAAATTCTTCCCTGAACTGTGCCAGGGAAGGCATCCACCAAATCTGGCCCAACTGCGCAATTCTTTGATGCAAGAGTGTCTGAACATTGATGTGGCCTACATCCAGAAACTTGCCCCATCCATGCCAAATCCAGTCACAGCTGTTATACGTGCTTGTAGAGGTATTACATGGTATTAGGTTTGGTCACAGTTGACTCAACATCCCAGCATCCATGTGGTATACTATAATAACTGCCAAAACAACTTAGCAACTACCAGAGAGACCACAGCAGCCAGCTAGCAACAATGTAGCAACTACCCAAAATGCCAATGTAATTGTTTGCCTACCACCTAGAAATTGCCCAGATAGCATGTAGATGTGGGCCACCGCCTGGCAAAACTATGGCACTGTCGGTACTGGCAGTCTGCAGTGAGCCAAAGGTGGCCCACATATCTAAAACATGCATTTGGCCCACCTGTCCCAAAACAGATCTGGTCCACTTCTGGCACAGATACAGCAGAGTTGCCTACCTTTTATCTTAAGTGTGGCCCTAATCTGGTGGGAATGTGGCCCACATCTTCGAACCAGGTGTGCCCCCGCCCCCCCACAAGTGCCGTCAATCAATGCAGTAAGTGGGCCAAACAAAAATGGGAATATGGGCCAGATTTGGGCCAGATCAGTTTTGCTATCTGGGTGCTTAAGGTGCGCATCACTCCGTGGTATTGTAGGCCTTTTCTAGTTTGAGTAGATGTTGTTATGAAGTGCCTTTTTTAGACCGACAACATGAGCACCCACGTTATAAGATCATTTAAAGTTTTGTCAAGAAACAAGCTGACACTCAAGCCCATGTGTGATCACACTTCACATCCAGAACTGTTGATGGCAGACATGGTAATTTAATTTAATGCAATCTCTCAGAGGAGCATGGAAAACAACACAAGGAATTGGACGGCTCTTAGCACTTGTCCCTCTCAGGGCTACAGTTCCATATTTGCTCCGACAAATAAGTGACATCTGTGACATGAGGGTAATGACAATTATCGGGTGCGTGAAAGGGTCCTGCCGACTGGCCAGCAACAGCCTCTGATCGCCATCCCATGGGGTGGCGGGGGGGGTCTTATGGTCGGCATCCAGTTTCCATGTGGCAAACGTCCCTACCGCAGACTTCAATGTAAGTGCTTTCCAAACAGCAAGCCTCCTGCCAATATCCAATTGTAGTGCTGATTGTTTGCTGCATCGTTCAGAACCAGGGTGTTTTCCATTGTTCACCGTCCAAGACCAGAGCGGCTCCGAGCTCGCAAGGAGATACCGAGTAAATGAACCAGAAAACATCCGCGGCACTCGTGTTTACCAGCACAGTCACAACAGCCATTCAAATGATTGTAGTTATCAATGAACGCTCGGAGAATTTCCAAGCAGCCTCAAAAGAGCCTGCTGTGGCAAGGTAAAGACATTAATGTTTAAGAAAAGGACAAATTAAATGGAATTTGTGCTCTAATTTTAATAACTCTGGTAGTTTTATTTGCAAGGGGAAAAAAAAGAGAGAGAGACTGGATCTGTAAACAAATGCGCCTCGGACGCCCCTCCTTTACAAGGACTACGCAGACTCCCTTCTCTTTACACTAGACAGATTGAGCTTCAAAATATTCTATTTATAGGTTCCTCATTTCCGCGGGAACGGAGAATCGTCCCAATTCCCCTGCCTTTTGCCAACGGCTTAGTGTGACATATTGCTAATCTGGTTATTATGCAATTTATCAGCCGTCTCACTGTAACTGCAGCGGCAGCAGCAGATACTGAGCGCATTTCATGTGTGCTTCTCCGCAATAAGTCTATGCTGAGCTAATGAGCAACTGACGCAGCGCAACCATAATACATCCACTTTCTCTTCAGGGTACCACTGCCGCGAAACAACTTGTTAGACCAAGCCGCTCCATTACACAGCCCAAATTGAGTTCACTAATGATGGCCTGGGCCTCCGTGTGAGGTGGAATGGATTAGAAGAAGCCAAACAGAGATGATAGGGGAGGCTTGCTTTAATTAAGGCGGATCATCTACTCCGCTGGATAAACTTTGACAAGCTACTTTCATACTGACCTTAAATGAAGCAGATTAGGCCCGAGTATGCGCGGTCGTTTGTGCGTGAACCTCAAAAGGCGTCAGCGTCCATGAAATTTCTTGTGCTGCCAGCTCGGGCTAGTAAAAAACAAAGGTGCATTTCGGTTCCCCTAAGAACTTTTCAATGGGCCATTCTAGTAAGAAGCATTTCTCAGAAATGATATGTGTCAAGTACCTTTTTCTGAAAGGCCTCTGGTGTAATACAGTTCTCCAGCAATTTTTGTCCTAAAAAAAGGGGTGCCTGTCAACTTTGGTAGAACCTTAGCATAATGTAAAAGTTGCGAGTACGTTTTTGTTTTTGTTCCCACTCTCCTAAAAACGATGCCACATAGGGTTCTTTAAGTGATGCCATAAAATAACTACTTATTTCCCCCCTTAAGAACCTTTCAATCGGCGTTGTGTGTCTAAACTTGTACACTCTCGAAATACGATGTTTTTAAAATTAAAATTAAGTAAAAAAAAAAAAAAAAAAAACTTTACTTTGACCTAATATACAGGTTCTTTTTGAATCTTTTGTTCTACACTTTTGGAAAACAAGGGCCATAAACCATAAATTGAAAGAACTTCTGCATAATATAGTGGCGGTTTTCTGTCATTTTTTTGGTCTACACTTGTTAAAAAATAAAAATAAAAAAAAGTGAAAAAGGGCCACAAAGGTTTCTTTGAGCGTGAGTTTAAAGTATCTTTTCAAAATTAAAAGAGCCTGGGCATAAAATAAAGTTTCTAAACAAGTATTTTTTCTCTACAGTCTCAGAAAATGATGTTTTTAAATGTGAAAAAAAATACATAGATTCATAATATAGGTTCTTTTCTAGTCTTTTGTTCTACACTTTTGAANAAAGGGCCACAAAGGTTTCTTTGAGCGTGAGTTTAAAGTATCTTTTCAAAATTAAAAGAGCCTGGGCATAAAATAAAGTTTCTAAACAAGTATTTTTTCTCTACAGTCTCAGAAAATGATGTTTTTAAATGTGAAAAAAATACATAGATTCATAATATAGGTTCTTTTCTAGCCTTTTGTTCTACACTTTTGAAATCAAGTGCCACTAAGGGTTCTTCAAGTATTAGTCTGAAGAACCTTCTCAAAAATTTAAAGAACTTTTGCATAATATAATGGTTCTTTGTCTTTTTTTGTTCTACACTTGTATAAAAAAAAAATAGTGCAAAAGGGCCACAAAGGGTTCTTTAAGTGATAAGATATCCATAACCACTTATTTGACCTTAAATGTCAATGATCCAGTCTATAAAGAACATTTTTTATGGACATGATGAGCGAGTGTCAGGACCTTTTTGAAAATGTTGAAGATTTAGAGGAACCTAATCTAATTTTTTTGTTTTCAAAAATTTTAAAAAATATAGCATAATGTAAAAGGTTCTGAAAGTTTTTTTTAGTTTTTTTTTCCTGCACTCTTAAAAATGATGGCACAAAGAACTATCAGTGCTGCCCTAGGATAACCGCTTAGTTCCTTTAAGAACCTTTCAATAGGCAGTTTTATAAATTAAAACTATTGTTTTGGAATTAACTAATGAGTGTGAAAACCCTTATAGAATGTAAAGAACTTCCAAATCGTATGAACGTTCTACAGTTCAATATTTTTTTCACAGTTTATTAAGTGATGCCACACTTTTTTTAGCTGACTAAACAGCCATGTCTAGAAAAGAGATCTGTGAATGTGAAGAGTTGTTTCAAGGGCTTAAAGTTCCTTCACACTTTTACAGTATTTTTAGGTTCTTTAAACTTTAATCATGGTTCTTACAACACTCATTTACAAACGTAGTGGTGTAAAGAACCACCCACTGAAAGGTTCTTGATTGAAACAAACATGTTTCTATGGTATCATGCAAAGAACCATCACACAGTGCTATACTTTCTATACCTTCGTCTTCAGGCTGTTCTTATAAACTTTAGAAATATTCTTCACACTCACGTGTCGCATTTAAGAAAACAGCTCTCTAAAGACACAAAGAGTTTTATGTATCAAAGTGTTTTTGAAGAACCACCTTAGAACCATTTAAAGAACCCCATTGGAAAATCGTCCATTGTGGTGTTACCAGAAGCACTCTGGTAGATCTTCTGCTCCCGTATCATCCCATATTATGCAAAGAACCCTCACACAATGCTAAGGTTTCTACACCTTCTCTTCGAGTTGCTCTTAGAACCGTTGCAGTTTACTGAAGAACCACTTTTAAGCCATTTAAAGAACCATATTGGAAAACTGTCAATCGAGGTGTTAACAGAAGCACTCTGGTGGATCTTCTGCTCCATATTCTCCCATATGATGCAAATAACCCTCACACAATGCTAAGGTTTCTACACCTTCCTCTTCAAGTTGTTCTTAGAACCGTTGCAGTATACTGAAGAACCACTTTTAAACCATTTTAAGAACCATATTGGAAAACCGTCTATCATGGTGTTAACAGAAGCACTCTGCACATGGTTCATTAAGCTGTTCCACATTCAGTCTTTCCATTCCAAATGGTTCTCTAAAGCAGTGTTTCTCAACCTTGGTCCTGGAGGCACCCTTCCCTGCTCCCAACACGCCTGATCAGCTCAACTTATCAGCTCAGTAACAAGGACTTTCAGAGTTGCAAGGGATGTGGTAAAGCAGGGAATCCACTGCAACATCCAGGGCGGTGTGCCTCCAGGACCACGGTTGAGAGACCCTTCTCTAAAGAGTGGTTCTTTTGAAACCTCTTTTTAAATAAGGTTTAAAACTGTAAATCCAA
>CM067486.1:29625440-29647940 GCA_034552555.1 Semaprochilodus insignis | reverse complement strand
TAATTAATCATGTATAATGGCAAAGCAGGAGGCGCAGACGGGGAGGGGGGAGCCGCGCACATCCAGTTAATAGCAACTCTTTGGAGTTGCATTATTTGCCCAAGAACCAGCACTGCATAATGAATTAATAGAGCCAAAGGGACGCCAACGAGAGTGCTAAGTGCCAGGTAAAAGGTGGATACGTTGTGTGCCTTACTGATATAACCACAAAGCACCACAGTGTAAATAACACACCCCTTACATCAATCTTAACCAATCATACTCGACCTACACTGGATACTAACACTTAGCTCCAATACCAGATCAATATTACACACATACAGCACTGTACAAAGGCCAGAGACCACCCTTCATTCATTTCATTCTTAATTACATGCTCTTCATTAAATATTCAGTTCCACCTTAAATGCTGCAGCTTGTACAGGTCAGGATGTAACAGTGGCACCATTTAAGGTGGAACAAAAAGTTTTGCAAAAAAACAAGCTGGAACACAGGAACACAACTCCAGCTACCACATCTGTAACATTGTGGTGACCAAGCGGATACTATGTGGTGAGCATCTGATACGGCGTGGCAATAATAATATCTAGTGCTCACCTAATAGTATATGGTGCACACCTAATAGTATCTGTTGTGCGCATAATAGTATTTGGTGCCCATGTAATACTATCAGGTTCTCACCACACAATATGGGTATATGGTGCACACCTAACAGTATCTGTTACTCACCTAACAGTATCACATGTTCACCACATTGTATTGGATGTACATCTGACAGTAACTGGTGCGCACATAATAATATCTAAAGAAAAAAATACACCCTGTCTCTTCAGGTGGTGCCCCATGCATACCTTCTATGTACACATCAAAGAACAATTCCAGCTAGCAGGGAACATTGGCTAATGTTACCTACCAGTTCTAATAAAAGTTTTAAAGAACGTTTCAAAGATGTTTATCATTTCAGATAATTTTCCTATAAGGTTGAGTAAGACATAACATAGCAACGTTTAGAGGATGTTTTGAGGATGTTGTCAGGGCCACAGATTATGTGACATGGTAACCAAAAAAAGAAAATTCATCCTCAGTGCGACATTCAGAAAATGTTTCACGGATGTTACTGAGACCTGAGACGACTGAATGTTTTTGGAGAACGTTCTCCGACCTTTAGAAAGAACATTCTGGCTGAAACATTAATGAAACATTGCATGGTGATATTCTTTTTTAGGACCAATACTTTCCAGCTGGGAATTTCAAATATTGAATAAACGCATTCTATGGCACAATTAATTACTTCGTGCGGAGGTCCTTTAAAGCGGTTTTCCACAGCATCACTCCTAAGAACCTCCGTTATTTGTTAGCATCTATGTAGGACAATACGTAATCCCTCTGTACTACAGTAGCAACATCATTCCGACATCATCAGTCATGTAATTGCTTTGAATTTCCATTCACTCGTCTAGCATGTTTTTTATATACCCATTTAGGGCTGAGTCATTCTGTTCTTCAAGCACTGCCTTGTTTGTTGACAGTTCAATCCATTAGATGTTAAGTAGCCTTTGTGAACATTCATTACTCAGACAGTTTGTGGTAGATTTGCCGACACCTTTGTATAAGCAGATGATGTAAGTCAAGTGCAATGCCAATGTGCACGCACACACTCTCGCACGCACACACACTCTCTCTCTCACACACACACACGCATACCAAAAAACTAAGTTTCTGCTGTAGTCATAGGGATTTTCTCTTCAGTTCAAGCAGCTCATCCAGTCATCTCACGCACAATTCAGGATTCGGCACGGCCGCGTTTAACAATGCCAATGAGAAGAATTAAAGATGAGTTATCTCCCCAGTAACCTCTCATCAGACTGCTGTTGTTATTGTTTTCGTCTCATTGTAAACAGAAGTAATCACAGTCCGCGTGAGGAGAGCTGGGAGGCTGGTGGGGGTGATGGTGAGGGGGGTAGCGAAATAGCCTCTGGTTGCCATGGACCAGTCGGAGGTGCTGCGGAGCGGAACGCTTTAATTAAGGCCAGCCTACTCCACCTCTACTGAATCAGAATAAAACAAACAGAACACTTTAGCTGACACTTCTCATTCCAGTTTGCATTTATGCCCTGCGTTCCGGCCTTTGCTTTATGAAACTCCAGAATGTATAGCACATTATTATACAGCAGCACTACAGCGCTGTATCGCCGCTGTCATGTAAAAACATTCATTTTTTCATAATTTTTTTTTTTTTTGCCATTTATTTTGCTTCCCATTTCCCATTTGAGACCACCAGCTGCCTTTACACTGTGTAGGCCTTCCACAACACATGGACAAATAGGAATGGTCTACCTTCCTTCTTCTGCATAGTCAACGTTTTGTTATGATAGTGCCAGAACTATCTGTACGTAAGGTAGGAGCTTGCCAGGTAGCACTGGTGATAGGACAGTCGAAAAACTTAAATATTGTAGCACTATTGTAGGGTCAAAGACATACAACGTTTTCAGATTTGCAATATATATAAAGGGCATGATGTGCATTTTTATATCTGCATATATTTGCATTTTAGATCTTAAATATTGTTAGCCCTATATAGTTACATATAGTTAACTGCCTTCTTCAGTTTTGTTGTCAAATTAAACAGGCATCAAATTAAACAGGCATCTACTCGGACACCTGTAGAAACATCTGAGTTTATAGTACATTTTTTTCAAGCAATGAAACACTCTTATAATAAACATCCTTCTTTATAGTTCCTATAGTCCTCAGGTCGGACCAGCTGACACATTAAAGCTCACAGTGTTTAGAAAATTGTCAAAGCGCTACTGACCTTAGCATTGCACCATGAAGGTCACTTGGGAGGGTCTTCTTTGTGAGGTCATACCCAGGCCCCACTTTCATAAAAGCATGCCAAAATAAAAGTCTTTTGTAAGACAGAACTTGCAGACAGAAGTTTTTCAGTAAGTCGAGTACTTTTCAAGGTGCCTTATTATGCAGAAAGTGTTTTATTTAGAAGTTCCTTTAACTAAATTAACTTTTTTTTGATAGTTTGCCTAATCAACATATTTGGCTGGATGCTTGTATTTTAAATTCCAAAAAAATAAAATAAATAAAATCAATTTTATATGAATGCACTGAAAAATTCTTTACATTTTATTTCATGTATATATTCAATTAATTGTACTTGAACACAGTATATTTATATGTCAATATTAATAAGGGTATTGATCAAAATAGGAAATCATTGGGCTGCCTTAAAACCACAAGTAAAACCCAAAATTGTTGTTGGCTGGGTCAAGAGTTGGGTCAACCTTGTATTTCTATTTTCTGTTTATTATTTTACCTACATTGCAAATACTGGCTTTTACATTTACATTGTGTGAACACATTCATGAGGAATGGGCCAACCAATTTACTTATTTCAGCTTATGTAAATATCTCAGCATTAACTTTAATTAAAAGTCAAGAAAGCTTTGTTCTTTCTCCTGTACAGTCTCCTGTATATTTTNACATTGTGTGAACACATTCATGAGGAATGGGCCAACCAATTTACTTATTTCAGCTTATTTAAATATCTCAGCATTAACTTTAATTAAAAGTCAAGAAAGCTTTGTTCTTTCTCCTGTACAGTCTCCTGTATATTTTGGGGCTATTAGGTTTTTGATAAGACAGTAATTATATTACGACCCCTAACTAATTTATGGTTCTTTAGAGGTTCTTTGGTAAAAGGAAATGATTGTATTTAAAATATCTCTTAGTACCTCAAGAGGTGATGGTGAGTCACTGTAGTGTTGAGTCTGACATCAGTCCAACATGGAGGATGAAGCAGCGCTGCTGTCCCAAAGGCATATTCTCAATCAGGCTGAAGGCCCTGCAATTAGATCAATGATCCCCAATTAGATCATTTAAGGACAGGTAGCCAGTAAACACCGCTACCCACTCGCAGCAAGAAACCATTTTCGGCAGCGAACAAAAGAAGTGATATAAATAGAAACTAAATAAAACTTAACATCTGCACTGCTTTCCACCACTGGAGCAAACACTGCACTTGGTGAGTAAAGAGATGAAGTTTGATGGTGAACTTGCAATGTTTCTTCCAGACAGGTAATGCTAATATTAAGGGGGGCAGGGCTGTGTGTTTCCTTGTTTCTTATTATAGGGCTGGACATCACAACTTCCTGGTAATATGTTGCCCCCTGGAGTTTGGAGTATGAATTTGACAAATTGCATCATTTACATTTTAGGCATTTAGCTGACGCGCTTATCCAGAGCGACTTACAAGGTTATTCGTATTACAGGTAGGCCAGTGCAGTGTTAGGAGTCTTGCCCAAGGACTCTTATTGGTGCAGCTCAGCATTTTGCTACCTAGACTGGGATTCAAACCCCTGTCTCCCACATGGGGTGGTAGCTCCCTGGTGGGCAGAGGTGTTAACTGCTGAGCCACACCAACCATCTTACACATTGCTCAGTTAAATTGTTATTTGCCAGGTGAAACTGCTCTCCAGATTGGCGAAGAACTTGTTCTATACAGAAATGTTTAGAAAATGGTTCTATATAGCACCAAAACAGGTTCTGCTGTTGTTACTATGATAGACTTGTAACAACAGAAGTACTCGTTTTGGGTCTATATGGATCCACATGTTCACAATTTCACCATGCCAAGAATCATTTAAGCATGAAACTGTTTTCCATAGAACTCTAAGTTGTAAATAGAACCATTGCGGTCTTGAAGGAACCCTTGGAGGACCATCTTTATTAAGTGTGTAGCATAAACTGTAGATCTTTTGTACACTATTAACCCATGCACATGCAAAGATCTTTGGCATGAATGCGGCTCTGATCTTTTTTCTCTTTCCACAGGATCACTTTCTCTTAGCACGTCCCAGTATTGCCAGACTGTACAGCCCTGGATTCAACTATTTGTGTGTAATATTTGCCTGTGCATTCAAGCTGAAAACAAACGTTCCTTCTATTACCAACGCAAGCTTTACTTTACTTAGATTAAGGAATCAGGAAGAGGTACTTTGCACTGAAACAGAGCAAACAGTTCCAGTTAAACAACAACCAAGAAATAAACTGATATCTAAATGAACATGAAGGCATGTAACTCAACTGCTTTCTCCATTTAGAGTTTCAGTACCCATTTACAATAGCTTGTTCAGATAAATGTTTGAGTGCAAACGTTCAAACGCGCCTAGCGTGAATATAGTCGGATTTCTTCTTGTAAGTAAATAGCTCACAGCAGCGTACACATATCCCCAGGTTTTGCCTTCAGCTTTCTTTACTGCCATTTGCAAAAGCATTCACTTAATCTCAACGCACACTTCCACCATTTGCTGCTTGCAGGAGCCGCGCTCACTCAGAACAATGATTATTCGGGGTCAGCAACAAAACTAGAGCTTACACCTTACAAAGCAAACAGAACTTGAGTCTAAGCACAGAACACAGAACTTTCACTGCTGTACCATATGCCAATAGAATCAGATATGCATCAGATCTGCTTTGACACCATCATGCTCCCTGTGACACAACAGATGACCCGTTGTAGGCCGATGTAACCTATAACCCTTAGATCCCTAAGTCTTTGCATGGCTCTGTCCTCTCACTCACTCATCTTCTAGACCGCTTTATCCTTCTGGGTCGCAGGGGGTGCTGGAGCCTGTCCCGGCGTTTACTGGGCGGAAGGCAGGGAACACCCTGGACAGGCCGCCAGTCCATCACAGGGCAAACACTTAGACATATACATTCACACCTAGGGGGCAATTTAGCATCTCCAATTCACCTGACTGCATATTCTTGGACTGTGGGAGGAAACCCGGACCCTGGATGCCCCAGCTGGGGATCAAACCCAGGCCCTACTTGCTGTGAGGCAAAAGCGCTACCCACAGCACCAGCATACTGTCCTGGCTCTTTTTCTATGCCTCATAAGTCACTTACAGGGCTAACTTACAAACACGCTATATGGGTGTATCATGTCTGTAAGTTAATCCTTTCCTGACTTATGAAGCATAGGATAAAGCCATGCAAACTGTGACTTCTAGTCCTCTAGTTGAGGGTTCTAGGGGTAAGCTCTTTTCGTCTTCAAATTTACTAAGATCTTTTATTCTTGGGGTCAATCCAACCGCAACAATTTAGTACCACCACCAAAAAAAAAAAAAAAAAAAGAAAAGAAAATTGTTGTCTAGGTTTATGTGTCAGGTACTTGATGTTTCTTTATTGACTACATAAATAACTACTGTAAATAGCCCTTTATAAGAAACATACCACCTTAAAGCATTAATGGTGTGCAAATGACATATGTTAAGGACATAATGAAATAATGTCTATGCAAAAATTACTTACCTTTACATTTACATTCATGTCATGTAGCGGACGCTCTTATCCAGAGCGACTTACAAAAGTGCTTAGTGTTCAGTCACAGAGTGTATCGGTACTAGTATAAATAGGTTAGAGTCTAAATTCCCACTGAGCTCAGACACTGCCAGAACAAGGGCCAGTGCTGATACCTAGAAAGAAGAGTACAGAGTAAAATACATCAGAAGTGCACTACCTAGCAATCCCAAGGCAGCGCTCATACCTAGAGAGAAGGCCAGCATAAGTGCAATGCAATGCATTTCAATATGTACTTTAAATATACCTTAAATATGGTTCTAATATGGTTTTAATAGGGTTTTCTAGTGAACAATTACAGTTTATTTGCTCAGTGTAATTAAAAAAAAGCATACGCCTAAGCTTCGAACACATTTCATTTTTTACCAATTTGCTAAATACTGTAAATCAACAGAATCTTCTCTGTAGAGGACGTGTTAACTCTAAAACCAACAAAACATGCTGTTTGTACCAGGATATGAATATGACTCTACAGTAAACATATACAGTAAAATTCATTAAATGAATTATTGAATGAGAAGAATGAGAAGCTTAATTAAATAGATACATACACATAAATTAATAAATAAGTGAGCGAGCATAACTATAGGCTAGATGATAAGAAAAGTCCTAAGTCATTTGTAGAAGTAAAAAAAGAGGGGGTCAGTTGTGAGCACTGTGGAATATTAAGATTATTGATTATTTCATATTGAATAGGCACGACCGAACCAGTGAGAGGATCTCCGATTGTCAGATCCCAGCCACTCTCTCCAAACCCCCTTCTTCCCATGCCGAATTAAGACCTGGAGTCAATCCACAGTCAGTAACTCAGCATTCATTATTGAAGATACTGCACTTCATAAAGCATGTGCTAAATTTCCAGATACTCGCTCGGTCCCATGCTAACCAAAGCTTGTTTTATTGATCACTTGGCCTTTCCATACAAAAAGCACACTTGTACCTCTAGGGTAGTGTAACCAATTGAATCGCGCCTGTTTGTCGTAGCTGATCTTATAACTGTATTCAGAAGCTTCTAATTGCATTGAGTTAAGTTTAGGTTGGGGTTTGGCATTAAAATGGGGTACCCCTGTTTCTTGAGGGTGCCCTCAGGCTGTAAAGGTTGGTGGACCTTAAGGGAATGAGAGTGCAGGCATACTTTTTATAATTTATATGTATCTAACAATTCCAGGGTAAAATGTTAGCAGTTGATCCTGGCTATCCTCCAACAGTTACTTCCAACACCTGATTGGTTAAAACGATCTACTTGTGCAGTAAAGGACAAATTCACATTACATCACAGGCGCAAGGAGCTTACTGTCGGGTGGATAAAGCAGGCAGCGCTGCACTGGTACAACAAGGTTTTGTACTCATCAGTACATCAGTAGTTAAAAAACATCACCCAAACATGAACCAACTGAACTTAAGAATTCTAACCTGCTCAGACAGCATGAATCAATATGACCAAGGTATCTCCACACATAGATTCGTTGGTCGTCTCTACCAAGACAAAAGCCCTATGATGCAACCTGTCTTGAACTTCTCCAACTACTTGAATTGTTTACGAATTCTTCTCTGAGGCAGACTTCGCTGCAAAGGATGCTACCAACACCTTATATAGTCAGTCAGGTCCCTCGATGAAGCCTGTCCTTGCTTAGGTCACATCCACGGCCGAGCGTGAAACTTCAATTATTTGCATTTCATACATTTTCATTGATTACTTCTGGGTGCAGCTATTTTTTTTTGATGATGATGATATTTGTTGTATCTGATTGTACTCTCTCCTTAGCATAATACTTGTAACAGTCTGTGTTCTTGATACATGTCATACATGTTTGCTTTCACCAGTCAAATTCCTTATATGTATAACGTACTTGGCAAAATAAAGATTCAGATTCTGCTACATTTCATATGTTAAGGCCTTATTTGCCTAACTTTTTATTATTTTGCTGGACTACAGCATAAAAGCAATAGGACACCCAAAGTGTGTTATCACGAATAACATCAAAGCTGTGGTATTTGCATTCGACTCATGCTCAAATAACAGCCATGTTGTTTTTTGCAATAAGCCATTCCCTCTTATGTTCTATTGCTTAATTACCAAACAAGTAGGGGATATGTACATTTACTCCAGTACATTTGGCTATTTATGGTATATAATAACTGAGTCTAATAATGGAAAGTGAACAGAAAACAACATGCTAACACAACATGCCAGATATCTCAGCATGGAGCTGTAGAGGTTCCTAATGTAGTAGGTTCCTAATGTGTAGTAGGGGCGGAGGTGCAATGACACCAGGCCTTCTGGATGTGTGACGCGTGACAATAAACTGACCACGCTGACCACGCTGCCTCCATACATGGATTCGTTGTCGTCTCCACCAAGACAAAAGCAGGACTCGTCACTGAAGATGACCCGCTGCCATTCTCACTCCATGACAGTCTGGCATGACACCGTTGCAGTCTTTGGCGACATTGACATAGTGTTAAGGGAAGTCATTGTAACGGTCTGCGTGCATGTAGTCCTTGCCTACATCACGTGAGGTAGAGCGTGACACTTGAGTCATGTGCATGTCTCACAATGTCAAACCTACCCATTCCTGTCAGCTGTTTCCCTCTGGGTGCAACTATTCGAGTGTAAATTGCTGGAGGCCACCAGTAGTTAACTTTTCACGTACTAGTCCCAAAGTGCCATATGCTTTGGGTCGAGGATCCAAAATTGAGCCTGCAGGAGATCTCTCCTATAAAGGGAGGGTGTAACCACATCTATCTGATTAGCAGCTGAATTAACTGTACTAACCCATTGTACCCACATAAAGCTATCAGGATTTGGGAAAGACCTGCTTCTCTCTCTCTGGCAAGAATCAATGAAATCAGGGCCTGTGGTGGAAAAAGCATAGAGGAGTGTAGGCGGCAACACAGCGACTAGGGCATGCACTCCCATCTGTGCATCATTGAGGAGGGTAAAAGAGAGGGCATTTATCTATGGATCTATGGCAGCTCTCCCAAAATATGCCCACATCTGATTCACCATTTCTTTGTGCACTTCTCATTCCCCATAATGGGGATTTCCCTGTGACAATAGATCAGGCCCTCGGTTTAGAGCTCCAAGCATGCGAGTAGCTTTCTGCAACCGAATTTGTGCCCTGCTCCACACAGCCTGTGCACCAGAGTTTGCAAACGACAGGACCACTTCTTCCCTGTCAGTCTGATAGGCTGCTACTGTGGTATTGTTCATCTGGACAAGAATGTGACAGCCAGTACATGAGCAATGCAACCAGTTGGAACAGCTTCCAAATCAGGATGGTACTCACTCCTTTGCCCAGCACCAGAAAGTTTGGCTGCATGATATTGTGGTAAAGGATGGAGAAACTGTCAGTTTTTCTTTTTGGCAGTTGTTGGGGTGGACCAGCTCTTAAAGGTCAATTGAAAGGTCTACCTACAAAAAGGGTCTAGGACTTCTGATTCTGCTGGAGGCCTTGTCTGGAAAAGATACATTTGCAGACCCTTAAAGGTGACCTATTATACCCCTTTTACGCAAGTTAACACGGCCCCCCGGGGGCTTAATGTCTGTGACCTACAGAAATACTTAAAATACCACAAGGACCATGCACCTTACCTTCTTTTGCACTCTGTCTAAACAGCCCTGTTCAGAACGGCAGTTTTGCATTTAGAATCATTAGCCATTTGTGCTTGACCACATATGAATCTGTCCTCTGCATTTAACACATCCTAGTCAACACAAACACTAAGGGGAAGTGAGCACACTTGCCTGGAGCAGTGGGCAGCCCTATCCACAGCACCTGGGAAGCCATTTGGGGTTAGATGCCTTGCTCAAGGGCACTTCAGTGGTGTCCTGTCAACTTATGGAATCGAACCAGAAGCTGGCTTCCTATTTACCAGCCTCATTTTCAAATTTTTGAATTCCGCCTTAAATGGTGTAGCAAGGTGGTATGTGGAAAGTCAAACAAGAAGCTGGACAGGTAGCCTGAAGTGCCAGAATGTAACTGCTGGACAATTTAAGGTGGTAAGAGGAAATGTGAACAAGCAAACAAGTAGCAGTTTAAGGTGGTAAGAGGAAATTTGAACAGGCAAACAAGTAGCTGACTTCAGCTTCATGTCAGACACAAAGTGGTCAGCACACATGAACAGGTTCCTGCCGACCGTATCTGGACTTCGCCATCGTAAATAACATTATCCACTCAGGTGCAGCCAACAACAGAGCAGTCCTTACCTACCACATAATGCTCTCTGGTGCTTGCGACAAAAATGGCATCCCATCGCTAAAGGTAGTTTTGAAGCTGTGGGTGGAGCTACTCAGATGGGTGGCTGCATTATCCTAACGAGTCTCCACTTGAACTAGGAAAAGGGAGCCAAATCCGAAAGGCTTGCCACGTCCCATGATTTCTAAACTAGGCAGGCCACAAAAAACCCACTGGGTTGTCTGATTTCACAGTTAGTGGGTTGGTATGAGCACAAGAATTAAGAAAATGAGTTTTTCCTAAAATGTATCATCCTTCTTAAGCTTATTGCCAGCTACACATGACTACTTCTATCCTTAATTAACTCTCCCATTGGATGGCAATCTCAGGCTTCTGGTCCAGCTTGGGAAAGACTGTATAGATGTGGCCAAACAGTGACAATGCTTTGCAGGTTTCGCAGGATGTTCAGTTTCATTGTGTAATACACCATTTGGAAATTTGGACAGCCAACAATGAGTCTATTTACATTTGAACATTGGGTCATGCATGGGTCTCATAATCAGATAATGCCCCCAAAAACCTGAAAGAGGCTCATATTTGTTTACAATAATTAGGAACAGGGCATTAAAAAACACTTGGCTCGGCCGCATCTCCAGTGCATATCAAACCATATGCAGCCATGGTCTGTGCAATTGGATAGCAATGTAACGTCTCCAGCGCATCTTGTTTGCATTTACACTTGACTGTTTTGTTATCCGATAGCAATAGCTTCAACCCCATTTATTTTCTCCTTCTTTAGCCTTATGTCCTGGCCTGAGTACGTTGAGCCATGGCTGGTCATCTCGCTTAGATCAAACGCCTTTTGACTACAGCTTGATTTAAAATGACGGTGTGGTATCTCCAAAATCAGAGTGGTCCCAGACTTTGGACTAGCCCTCTTGTCTTTATATTGATTCCATGATTTTTAAGGACTTACCTGGAGCAATAGTGTCTGCAAAGCAGCTGACAAAACAAATAATGCTGCCCTTTGATGTCAAGTCATGTCCGAGGCTGTTGAGTGGTGAAAGACAGAAAGTGGTTCATTTCAAGGCATTGATTCAAGGCCAATCATCTTTGATTATGTTCAAGGTCAAGTTAATAACCTCCAGCCAGAGTGCGCTCTAGGCACACACTGAACATAGAGAGTCTAAACCCTAAACAGCTAGATCCAGCTGGACAAAGGCTTTGAACTCAGCTCCTTCAAGTCCGCCAGTGCCTTTCATTAATCCCATGACTTTTGCCTGAGCTTGGGACGAGCAAATTACGGGAGAAACATGGGAGGTACAGGGAAATACAGCCTTCCCCGAGGCTGCCTTCACTAATATGTAATTTAATTTCAGACAGTTGTCGGAGCCACAGGGATGTCCTCTGGAGTTAGGAAGAGCATACAAAGAGACATACACAAAACAGTTGCCCAAATAGTTGCACCCAGAAGGAATCAACCGTCAGGAATGAGATTTGGTAGGTAGGTTTGACACTGTGAGACATGTGAATGATTCAAGTTTCAAACTCGGCTTAGCATGTGACATAAACAAGGATGAGTCTTATTGCCGTACCTGACTGACCCAACAGGTACGATTGCGGATATTCAGTGAGCAGTGATACCCACCATGAGTCACCGTGTCACCCTACAGGACTACATGCACACAGACCATTACTACGATTGCCCTTAACACCACATCAACGTCGCCAAAGACTGCGACGGCGTCATGCCAGACTATCATGGAGTGATTCAGAACGGCAGCGGGGACAAGTTCCGCTTTTATCTTGGTGGAGACGACCAACGAATCCGTGTGTGGAGGCACCGTGGTCAGCACCAAGATGAACAGTTTGTTGTCATGCGTCACACGTCCAGAAGGCTTGGTGTCACTCCACCTCCACCCATACCGCACCGTCTGCAGGAACTGCATGAGGATATTCAAACTGCATGGGATGGATTACCACAGGACACCAGTAGGAACCTCTATGACTCCATGCTGAGACATCTGGCATGTTGCATTAGCAAACATGGTGGCTTGAGACACTACTTCTGTATGTGTAGCTCAATAAATATTGCCCATATCAGTCTAAATTTATCATCATTTATTGTTCCTGGTATCCTTTATCTTCCTTCCTGATAGCATTGCAATATGACAATCCAATTCTTTTGATGATGAATGTATTTGAGTTTAGATTTGGGCTACAAACCAGGCGGCAGGTCTTGGCTGGGAACCAAGATGTACAGCATATCGTCGCTGTCCAATGAAAAGCAGGTATCTCCAAAATGGCAACTTTACAGGAGAGGGCAAAAATCTAATGTAATTTGAAGGCAAGTCAACGGAACCAGACTTTTTATCCAAGCAGTTTTGAGCCATTTCTCTCGGTCCATTCCTCATGAAATTTTCAGACCACATAAATGGCAAGTGCTGTGTTCAAATGATGCATAAGAGTCAGACAAAAATGGAGATACATGTTTTTCATTGGACAGCGGCGATATTTGAGTGTTCTTAGACTGTTCAAGTTTCTGTCCTCGGTCCAAAGTGAAACTGAAAGGGACCAACAAAATGCACACTGGACGTTTAATGACAAAATCATTTAATCATTGTAATGCACGTTTGTAATAACTAACTGGCAAAATTCTTACATTCTTGGAATAACACAACAAATCATTTGGCACAGAACATGTTCTAGATACCACAAGCAATTATAAAAAAAAAAATTTAAAAAGGCCTAGCATACAACGTCCCTGTTCGTAACATATTCCACCTCAAGTATCTCACAGTCCCGTAGTTGACTCAGCGTTCATTAAAACCATTTCTCACCATAATGCTGTCAAGGCCAAGGAGAAACCAGGGTGTGTCCCATGCACCATTTGCAGTTTGTTGGAGCTTAGCTGGCATTCAATTGAAATTTCTCCCCAAAGTTATTGGATTTCTTGGGAGCAGGCAGACGCTGACAGGTACAAGTTAGTTCATGGGCAGGCCTTAATTAGTCCAGGCCGGTGCACTGGTGGAGAAGCAATGGTAAGAGAGAAAGAGGAGAGCCTCTCCTCACTCCAGACACTGACGGCTGCTTCTTCGCCGGCTCCTCTCTTAAGCTCTTCACTTTCTATTAGGTCTGAGATGTTACACGAGGCACCACTCTGAATGCAGAATGGAGTGGAGCTGGTGTCAGTGGTGGAGCTGGAAGCTTGTCAAAGCCAATGGCCTTCAAACAGATTTTCTGTTTAGCGCACTCTGCATACAATTACATCCCCCTGCTCCATACGTTTCAGACACTTGCCTCATAGTGATGGCGAGTGGAGGCGAACACTGCTGGGAGCAAGGCTGGGCTACTAGAATGGCTATTTCTGTTCGTGCTGTTTAGAAAGGCAGACGAAAAAGCATTGGGAATATAAAACAGGAAACTAGACTGACAACGGAAAATGACAGAAAGCAGAATTGCTGGGCCTTGGTGGGGCTAAACGTGTGTCCTAACACCTGTGTGTTTACACAAGCATGACATTGTCTTCCCTTATCAAGAAACCACAGTGGGATAAACTTAACTATCTGTATAGACTGGGCAAGGTTCGAACTGTCTTTTGTCCTTCACCATCTAAGCTGAGTATGTGAGTCAAAGGAATGAAATAAGTTGCACTTTTCGCATAGAGTAAAAAAAGAACAGGTATTAGGAACACTGAGAATGCCTTATAAAGACTGTATGTCCACATCAAATGTGCCTCTGACGGCGTGGTGCAGTGGAGGTTAAAGTGAGAATCCTTCCTTCATGCGTGATTTCACCCTGCAACACAAAAAGAAGGAGACAGATCAGGTTAAATGAGAGAATGTTCTTTTAAGGAGAGAAATCTGATGGGTTCAGATTAAAGTAACACTTGAGTGCCTGTGTTTTTGCACTGAAGGCAAGAAAATGCATAATACAGGCCCAAGATGAGTGGAAAGCAGAAATCAGCAGATTGATAATCCTTTTGCTGAGGAGTCGCTCCGACACCTTGCTGACACTAAATGTTGAAAACATCACTATCTGATATATCTCTACACAAATTGGTGCAGTAGTGGAACTGAATGCAGCTTTGTGGGTGATAAACCATGAGGAGGAATATAAGACCTGTGTACAACATTGTAATCCTGAATCAAGGACCACCTTTAGTTAAAGTTTCTGGTTTTCTTTCTAAAAGCTGAATACTGAATGTTTCCATATACTGACTAAACACCCAGAGCCTGAACACACAATATCTAGACTAGTTCTGGATGCAGGATCCAAAAATTCAGATCCAGCTTTAGATATAAACTGAACATTCAAAGCCAGTTCTAGGCACAGAGTAAACATCTAGTTCCGTTTCTAGACAAAGACTAAACATCAAAATCCAGTTCTAGACAAAGAGTAAACATCCAGACTAGCTCTGAACGGAAAGCAAACTTTCAGATCCAGCTCTAGGCAGAATTAGTGCTAGACAATTCTAGACTGACTCTAGGCACAGACTAAACATTCAGACCACCTCTAGACACAAACTAAACATTCAGAGTATCTTTAGACACAGACTCACCATCCAGAGTCAGCTCTAGATGAAGACTAAATATCCCTAGCCAGTTCTAGACACCAAACAAAAGATTGAGTTTTAGACACAGACTAAATATCTAGATCAGTTCTAGACACAGACTAAACATGCAGACGACCTCTAGACACAAACTAAACATCCAGAGTCTTTAGACACAGACTCACCATCCAGATCTAGACACTGACTAAATATCAAGAGCCAGTTTTAGACACAGAGTGAACATCCAGAGTCAGCTCTAGATGCAGACTTAACATCTAGAACCAGCTCTACATGCAGACTAAACATCTAGAACCAGCTCTATGTGCAAACTAAAGAACTAGAGGCAGCTTTATATGAAGACTAAACACCCAGAGTTAGTTCTATATGCAGACTAAGCATCTAGAGGCAGCTCTACATGCAGACTAAACATCTAGAACCAACTCTAGATGCAGACTAAACATCTAGAACCAGTTCTATATGCAGACTAAACATCTAGAGGCAGCTCTATATGCAGACTAAACATCCAGAGCCAATCCAGCTCTATATGCAGACTAAACAAACAGTATTAGCTTTAAATGCAGACTAAACAAGCCAGGTTCAGACGCAGGGTAGACATCTAGGCCCAACTAGATGTAGGCACAGATCAATACTGACTGAGCTAACACAAATGTTTAAATGCCCACAGTTTTGTTAGCACACAACGGTAGCCTGCAGAAAAAGATATCCATACATCTAAACACACATAAAACAGAACATACAGTAGCTGCTCCTACTGTTGGAGGATCTAATCTTGCAGTAAAGTCCTTTCCCTGCTCTTTCCAACACCGATAATGAGGTAGCATTATATGCGCCTTTATAAAGAATGCAAAACTGACCGCCAGAAACTAACATCTTTTAAATTGGATCCCAAGAGTTTGATGAATGAAACTTTAGCCCACATAAGCTCCAGCTAAATGAGACTAAAGCATTGTGGGGGAAAAAAACACAACAGCAGGAACAAACCTAGGAAATCATAGTGTGAAACATCTACCTAATTATGAGCAGTGGGTTCAAAGTCAGACAATCTACAGTAATAGGCCTGGCCCAATTAATGCGGCAGTATGCTTCCAGTCACCTTTCATTTACAAAAAAAAAGAAAAGAAAAGAAAAAAACAAAAACGTTTCATTCAAATGACTCTCATTAAACCTCGGTGTTTAAACATTATCCAGTCACAAATCGCTAAACCGTTACAACAGGTACGTTCAAACTTTTAATGCACACTCCTCTCAAGTCCATTCCCTATGGGCTGCTTTACTCTGTTGGTAATATGGCTGAAGAAACAGCTCTCAATGCATCATTAAACCTGGTGGAGAATAAACTTGGACCAAACTTAATTATGTCACACACAAGGTCCTGCAAGTTTAAGACTTAAAGAACGGCAATATGGCTGGCTAGAGTGCTTAGATGGTGAGTTTAGACACGTAATTAGAATCAATCATCCATGTACTCAAAAGCACGCCAAGTGAAACATAAAACCTCAACAGTGCAAAACACACAAAAAGGCATGAAAAAAAAGACCTTGATGTAAAACTGGTGCAAACCTATACAGGCATGAAAAAATAGATAAGCAGCACCTTCTGGAAATAAAAGAGAACATATTGCGCGCAGCTTTTTGTCCAGCTGAACTTTTTTTTTTTTACCTGTCAAAGCAATAATGCTCATTCCAATGATGATTTGACTTGATCTGACAGCAGAAATTGCAGACAGTGAGCAAACATTACACACTAATGCATAAGGTGGGAACTCTGTGCATGCTGCCAATCCTGCTCAAGTCAGTGCCAGCGCCTTGAGGAAAACTGCCAAAAAACTTCTGCACAGGGAACGTTGTCCTCTCATACTGAGATGTTACTGTTAAAGTCCAGAAAGCTATTTGCTAGGCCGTCTGGCCCTGGAAGTGGAGTACTCTAAAGTCTTCTAGTCAAAAACAAAGAAAGAATAGTTGAAATAATCAATAAAAAGTTATATTATATTATTATTATTATTATATTATGTTATTATTATAGCAGTTCGACACTTACTGAGGTTAAGTGATATGGCAAAAATATGGCATTTTCATCATATATATGTATATATGTAGTATATGTAGTATATTGTCGCTGTCCAAAAAATGTTTTTTTAAAAAGTATCTCCAAAATAGCAACTTTACAGGAGAGGGCAAAACCCTACTTTAGTGTTAATGTAAGTCAACGGAACCAGACTTTTTTCCAAGCAATGGGTCCAAGGGTCATTTTGTTGGTCCATTCACCACGAAATTTTTCTCAGAACATAAACGGCAGGTCATGTGATCAAATTATGCATAAAAGTAAAAATGGGAGGTTTGAAAAGAGTTGTAATGGATCAGCAAAACAGAAATACCACCTTTAGGAAAAGATTTAGTCTTATTCAGCATCTGAATACCCTCCATGGAAAATCTGTCCCCAACGCAACCGTCCCCAAGTGCTTCAACCAACCCACCAGGTTTTGCCTTCAAACATGTGATGCTGGAAGTAAGCCGTGTGCTGGAGATTTGCGTCACTAAGGCACCTGCACAGCCTCATGTGTTATTGATATCCACTGCATGAGAAGCCGATCAAGAGGTAACAGGATTGAAGTGACATGAGTGACCTCACCTGGTCCCCACTCAGCGAGATGACTGGGTCCAGTTTTTATATACTGTCAATGGCTTCAACCATCCCTCTCCCCATTTCCACATTACCCAACACCATACCTACTCTGTACCTGTGTGCCCAATCTCTGTCCCTACACCACACCCCCTACTGTCCCTATATATAAAACATATTCATGTTCCACCCTATAAAAGATCTTCAATTTCAAGTTGTTTGTGACTGTTAGTGGTGTAACCGTATGTTCACTCGTATAACACAGCAGCATATAAATAACAGGGTTCCAGAAATACTTGGTTACTTCTCATACTTCTCATCTGCCAGACCATATAGCCAGCGACACGCATTAGAACATTCTTAATGAACCTTATAGATGAAAATAAGACCACCTGTGTGGGTCTCACCTCGGTTAATTTTCTCTAGTTAAAGACTGAATGAGTATGTTTTAATATCTCTTTACCGGATTACTACACAGATGAATCCAAAGCTGGTGATGTTACAGTGAATTTTGGTGTTTGAATTGGATCAGGTGTCCTTCAGGCGCATCTGACCACATCTAGAGCTTTACATTCAAAATATATGCACATGGGAAACGCAGACAAAAGAAGTCAAACTTCAAGGTAATGGCGGATAGCAACAGTTGCTAAGCAGTGATTGGAGGACTAAGGTAAGGTATAAGATCAATCAGCCAGAGAAAGACCAGTGTGTTAAGCCTAGACTGCAGAATAAACCGACCCTAGCAAAACATAAACTGGTCCTTTCACTACCCCCAGAACCTTCTTCCACCTGCTACCTTCACCCAGACAGATAGACAGACAGACAGACAGACATACAAACAGAAAGATAGACAGGTAGACAAACATACAGACAGAAAGACAGACAGGTAGACAGCTAAACAGACAGACAGACAGATTGCCAGACAGACAGACGGGTAAACAGACAGACAGGCAGACAGACAGACAGACAGATAGACAGATAGATAGACAAACATACAAACAGAAAGATAGACAGGTAGACAAACAGATAGGCAGGCAGACAGACAGACAGGTAAACAGAGACAGACAGACAGACAAGCAGACAGAGATAGATAGACAGACAGACAGACAGAGAAACATACAGACAGACAGACAGATAGATATACAGACAGACAGATAGATAGATGTACAGACAGACAGATAGATAGACAGGTAGTCAGACAAACATACAGACAGAAAGATAGGTAGACTGGTAAACAGACAGACAGACCTATAGACAGACAGACAGACAGGTAAACAGACAAACAGACAGACAAACATACAGACAGACAGACAGACAGACAGACAGATAGATAGACAGGTAGTCAGACAAACATACAGACAGAAAGATAGACAGGTAGACATGTAAACAGACAGACAGACAGACCTACAGACAGACAGACAGGTAAACAGACAGACAGACAGACAGACAGGTAGACAGACAAACATACAGACAGACAGACAAACATACAGACAGACAGACAAACATACAGACAGACAGACATACAGACAGACAAACATACAGAAAGACAAACAAACCTATAGGCAGACAAGTAAACAGACAGATAGACAGGAAACAGGTGAAAAGACAGACAGACAGACAGACAGACAGACATATTGATAGCCAGACAGACAGGTAAACAGACAGATAGATAAACAGACAGGTAAACAGGCAGACAGTTATACAGATATACAGACAGACAGACAGATTGATAGACAGACAGACAGACAGACAGACAGATACATACCTTTTGAGGGTACATTCACACTGATTGATAACTGAGAAAGTGTACATGACCTTTCTGACAGTGTAACCATGTAAGAAAGTAAATAAGTGAGTGAGTAAATGAGTACATAACAAAATAAATAAACAAATAAACAAATAAATAAATGGAATATAAAATTAGGTCAGCAAAACTGAACCAACAACTGCAGCGTCACAAACTTCCTAGTTCACTAGAGAGTTCCACTCCAAAGGCCTGTATATGAATAAGCGCGAAGACGTCCCACTGAAAACTCACTTCGGCTCCTACTCCCTCAGCCTCCGAGGCCAATCGGGCCTCCCGGCAATCCATCATACAAATGAACACAACACTGTATTTTCACACCTGCTTGCTCTCCCAGGACCCACATCTCCTCTCAGGTCTCGCTCTGCGTGGAAATGAACGAGATGGATTGCAAAGAAGAAGATTTATCTAACAGGTAGAAGCTACTATGTATTTTCTAACTTTGAGGAGCTGATATGAGGGCAGAACTAAGAAAGAGATTTATAAAGCAAATTAGAGGAACGCTGATCAGATCAGAAAATGGAGGTTTAACTCACTGCATAAAGAAAGAAATTTCCAAAGAAATACTTTACTTTTCCCCCAGAACTCTCGTTGTTAAAGGGCCACTCCAGCTGCTATAATAAATCTAGCCATTTCCTTATCTGTGGTACACATGCCCACTCGTCTCCTGCACTAACACTACAAGAGTGTCAGAGTTTCTGGTTTCAATATCAGGAGATGCCGCTCCTCTGATGATGTATCTTGAAAGTGGATGGAACCTTTAAAAAAATAGGAGTGGATGCTTAAAAACAGGCTGCTTGAATACAACATCATGCCTGTATGTGGTGTTCACCTGACAGCATCTGCGCTTAGCACCTAGTATCTGGCGCTCACCACGTAGTTTCTAGTTTTACTTGATAGTATCTGGTTCTCACCTGATAGTATCTGGTATCAGCTAGTCACCACATAGCATCTGGGGCTCACCACATAGTATCTAGTTCTCACCTGATAGTATCTGCTGCTCACCGCATAGTATCTAGTTCTCACCTGATAGTATCTGCTGCTTACCACATAGCATCTCGTTCTCACCGCATAGTATCTGCCACATAGTACCACATGACAGACCTATAGACAGACATGGTATCTGGTTCTCACCTGAAAGTATCTGGTGCACAGGTGCTGTGTAACTGAGAGAACACTGACGGATGAAAACCAAAAGCTGTGAATTCTTTAAAGGCAATCAGGCTTCGGGATGCAATTCCACACTATGGAATATTACATAGCATGACAAATTACAATGGTTTGAGAATTTTCTTATATGTTAAGCACTATTATTCAGCACTTACATAAAAACAGTGCAAGTGAGTTGATCTGTTATATGAGGTTCTATTATTAGAGGTTATTATTATTAGAGGTTCTTCCATTACACTCATCATCCAAAAAACAGTTGCACAAATAGTTGCACCCAGAAGCAATCAACCGACAACTGCAATGGTGTCATGTCAGACTGTCATGGAGTGACTCAGAATGGCAGCAGGTCATCTTCAGTGACGAGCCCCGCTTTTGTCTTGGTGGAGACGACTAAAGAATCCATGTGTGGAGGCACCGTGGTCAGCACCAAGTTTTGGTTTGTTGTTTGTAGTCGCTCGTTCCACCTCCACCCCTACTGCAACATCCTGCATGAGAATATTCAAGCTGCATGGGATGGATTATTGCAGGACACCATTAGGAACCTCTACAACCCTGTGCTGAGATGTAAGCGCGTTGCGTTAGCAGACATTGCGTAGAAATCACAGGATGCGATCGATGTGGTCAGGAGCAATCATGAGCCGATCTTCCAGCAACTACCAGAATACTACAAAATGACTTATTTCATTAACCACTGCAGATCGGAGAGGTTGAGAACAGAAACCTCACGCTTCCACACACATAACTGTCCAACCAACTGAGGACAGAGCTGCCTCGTCGCGCTCCTTCGGCAGGAAAGAAGCGGTGTGCTGACAGACAGTTTCATTTGTGCGGAGTACAGAACCCTGCACACTAATTTCCTCGGCCTATAGGAGATTGTTCCGTTAAAAGAAACACACCGGCACAATGGTCTCATTATAATGAGCCTCTGTAAATCCAAACTGCATTCATTCTCCCCTTCATTTGCATTGAAATGGAAATGCCATATTTCATTCCCTTCCACGGTAACCTTACACTTATTTATATATTTACAGTACGGCGTACGGTGGGGGCCGCGCTCCCACTGCTCTGTTGACTCCAACGCGAGTGATAGCGATGATAATAATGAAATTCAAATGGGAACGAGGGGGGGGGGACATAATCAGTGAGCCACGCACACATTCCATATTGCGAAGATTAGTACATCGCCATTGAGAGGCCATGGAGGTTACACTGGTGTAATACGTCCCTGGGCAATGTAGGGGGGGATTAAAAACTTACTCACAAATAAGGCAGGGGCTGGGGGGTTGAATGATGCCAGTGAAACACCCTCGGTGCAGTACGACTCCAGCCAAGGACGATTGCTGTGGTGAATTTAACGCTAGCTAATATTAGCCTTCTCTTGAATAGAATCCAATCGGGATAACGACATCACAACACAGTGGGCCTACACGTAGCCAAAGTGGCTATCGAACGTCATATCAGGTCGCGTCTGGAAAATCAAGGAAGCCAGGACAAATGTGTGTGTATATATGTATTTATATCGTCCATGTAATCTGTTCGTCTCTCTTCTATTATTTTGTATGATTCCCCCTTCCACTCTCCTTCAAGGCCCTGTGGTGTTAATTATACTGGCTCTCTCCCCCGGAGCAAGCGGAGCTGTGGAAGTGCATTAATCTTGATTCTCCACTTCAGTACAAAGCCTTGTTTGAAGAGTCTCCTTTGGTAAGCCCCAAAGGCAGGGTGATTCAGACACAGAGTGTGTGCGAGAGAGAGAGAGAGAGAGAGAGAGAAAGAGAGAGAGA
>CM067486.1:29596890-29625354 GCA_034552555.1 Semaprochilodus insignis | reverse complement strand
AGAGAGAGAGAGAGAGAGAGAGAGAGAGAGAGAGAGAGAGTAAGGAAAGAGTCACAGCTCTGTGTTTTCTCCGTGAACGTGAGCACCTTGTAACGCATGTAAATCAGGCGGGCCGTCCTAAGCGCCTCCACTCACTCGCTTTCTAATGAATTTTCCAGAGTGAAGCTGAAAGTGCCGGCAGCGCTGCCCCTGGGCTCCTTGCTGGGGGGTTCATGGGTGATTTATCTGCCCCAGTTTTGGTCAGTCTGTTAAGGTCACCAATGTTCTGGACGTTTCTCGCCGTGATCGCACCATGAAGTTCTCTGCCTCTCCAAGTCCGATTGGATTCACTTGCGTGCAAGTAAATTGATTACAGATTCTGCTTATTCTCTTCCCACTGCACTTCTCAGACGTGGCCCGGATCCCCAGCCGCTCCCCACGCCTCTCATTACCGCGCTGCACTGCTTTGAAATGTTTGGGCCACTTTGAAAATCTGATGTACTCAGTAAATCGGCACTGGTGCACAGCCGAAACACCAAAATCAAGCAAACATGGACACAAGACTACACAATTACAGCAAAGATAAATGGGCAATTAATGAGAGAGTAAGAGCTCTGACTACAGGCCCAAAGTTTGAAAGCAACGCTAACTATGCATGAATGTTTTATACTGAACAGTGTATTTACATAGAACACAAGGGTTTGACTAATAGAGCAGAACTAAATGATTCTTAATTAGTTTAGCTCCTGGTGGTTCTCCTGCAGAGTTGTATTACAGCTCTAATCAGATCCACCTGACTCTCCCATTCAGATGCTCCTAAAAGCTTGATGAACTAAATTGGTAGGACATGGCAAAGAATTAAAAATGGTCTGTCATTTCTCATGCGGACCTTCATATACTACATAAGAGTACATCACTCATCACTCTAATCTTTTGACTCCTGCGGACCTGGGGTCCCCTCAGGGCTTCTGAAACTGAAATATCCCATATATGGCATATAATATCCCATCGGTTAGGCCTGAATGCACTGGACTGAATGTCTTACTTGTTAGATGAACTACCAGCACAATCACACACATACATTTTGAGATGTCTGTCCAGTGATCATGTCGGAATCTTGTGTCCAGATATCACCAACTTACCACCTACCTCTATGGGTAGGCCAGAACCCCCACAGGCCCACCACAGAGCAGGTATTATTTGGGTGGTTGATCATTCTCAGCACTGCAGTGAGACTGATTATGTGGTGTGTGTTGTGCTGGCGTGAGTGGATCAGACACAGCAGTGCTGCTGGACACTTCAGCGTAATTGCTGGACTGAGAATCGCCCAAAACTATCCAGCCGACAGCGTCCTGTGACCACTGATGAAGGACTAGAGGATGACCAACACAAACTGTGCAGCAGCAGATGAGCTATCGTCTCTGACTGTACATCTACAAGGTGTAGCAGCAAGGTAGAGGAGTGTCTAATAGAGTGGACAGTGAGTGGACACAGTGTTTAAACACTCCAGCAGCACTGCTGTATCTGATCCACTCACACCAGCACAACACACACTAACTCACCACCCTCACGTCAGTGTCACTGCAGTGCTGAGAATGATCCACCACCCACATAATACCTGCTCGGTGGTGATCCTGACCATTGTGTGGATCAGGCACAGCAGGGCTGCTGGAGTTTATGCACACTGTGTCCACTCACTGTCCACTCTATTAGACACTCCTACCTTGCTGGTCCCCCTTGTAGATGTTAAGTCAGAGTTGATAGCTCATCTGCTGCTGCACAGTTTTTGTTACTCTCTTGTCCTTCAGTGGCCACAAGAGGCTCCTCCTAGGACGACGCTGTTGGCTGGATAGTTTTGGTTGGTGGACGATTCTCAGTCCATCAGTGACACTGAGGTGTCCAGCAGCACTGCTGTGTCTGATCCAGTCATAGTAGCGCAACACACCCCAACATACCGCCATCACGTCGGTGTCACTATAGTGCTGAGAATGATCCACCGTCCACATAATACCTGCCCTTTGAGGGTCCTGTGGGGGTCCTGACAGTTGAGGAACAGAGTGAAGGGGACTCACAAAGCATACAGAGAAAGAGATGGACTACAGTCTTTAATTACAGAACTATAAAGTGCATCTATATGGTAATTGGAGCTGACATAATGGAGAATGACTGTAGAAAGGTGGTTTTAGTGTTATGGCTGATCAGTGTATGGATAAAGGAAACATCAATAGGCAATAAGTTATGTTGGTTGTGAGCATTATAACTATTAGCTTCCATGGATTTTGGCCTGTAGGCTCCAATGATTTAAAAGACTATGCTTTTCTGAAACTGTCTGCTGGCAAGATTGGGCTGATATAAAACTTCTACATCCTACCAAACTTCTACATTCACAAACCTGGAGGCTTGCGGCAAAAACCTCAATCTGCTTCGCCTCAATCTGCACCGCTTTACTTTATACGTGCTACTCAACCACTTCACTGCAGTGCACAGCTTGCTGTTTCGAATAATGGGGATGACAATGGAGGGTTTATATACCTTTTTCTATTTTGCAAAGTCAGGATATTACAGTATCTATCTAAGTCAGGCTATTTGAGCAAAACCATTTCGAGTGACAGACTTCGGCGGGTTTTCACAGAGTGTTTTCTTTATGGTTTATCGATTTGAGACACACGGAAGAATCTATAGTCCACGTATTTTCCTCGAACGGACTCATCTTCTTCGGCAGCCGCGATTGAAGAGCTTGGGACACATGGATTTGATAATGCAGATTGATCTCAATATATTCATACAACTCTCCACAAAGACAGCTATCCACTCCAAAAGACACACACACACACACGGCACGGCGAGTGTGTGCTGGTATGGGATTCATGAATATTCCCATTAGAATGAGCCAACACACCCGTGTTTGCATTTTTACAATTCACAATGCACTAAATGATATGCATACACCCCTTTGATTAACTCCATGTTTACATGTTCGGGAAAACGAGAGTCGGTTAATTGATTTTAAGCGAACTGTTTCAACATGATTATGTATATTATGCAAACATGACTAAAAAGGCAAATAAATAGCCGTCACGGACCCTTCTGAGACCTTGACAGTGGAACAATAAACGTGCAAAAAGCCATTTATAGTAATTTACATATCTACAGATGAACCTCTGAGCATCCTGTATTGTAAACAGGCCTATCTCTAATGTCAGCGGATATGTTTATTTGTATGATTAGTACAATTTGACTGAAGAAAAAAGCAATTAGTTCAGGAAACCAAAGCAAATGAGCCAGGGATAAAAGCAATAAACACCACGGCCCATTTCTCTCAAGGGCTTGTGGGATGTCGAGTCCTTGTCAGTGGTGTGTAGATGTAGCTGCGTGTTGTTCCATTCGTGCTAGATATGAGGGCAAAAGAGAACAAGTGGGGTCCCAGCAGGAGGAAATATTTAGCTGCATTGGCAGGGAATGCCTGAGGACGGAGGGGAGCTACTGAATAACTGATAAAGGAACTAATCTCAGCCTCAGACGCGCTACCAACAAAAATATGTGAAGTTTCTGGTTTATATATTATACTCTAAAGTGGATACAAACATCTGAATTTTGTCAGTTATGTTCTGCCTGGCTATTCACACCTTTCTTAGCTCTGACCTTACAGTCAGGTAAGTAGAAAATGTTGGTTTGTCAAGCTAAAGGCTAACTAGTTAGTATCCACTACATCCAAGGGCGATTTTCAAGGCATCCTGGGGTTTCTGGGCTAAAAAACATACACGTCTGTAATTATTAGTTTATTTTTATTCAACAGAATCATGTTTGCAGTAAAACTCATGCATGTAATTATTACATTACAACTCCTGTTTCACGCTTATGTATTGGATTGAAACAAAAGGGTGCAATACTTGAAATGCCAAGTGAAAAAAAATAGTGGAAAACTGGCCAACCAAGAATTGTCTTTCTCCGTTGTAACTAGGTACACATAGCTAAGCAAGCTCTCCTCTCACTCACTACTAGAATTACTAGCAGAAGTTACAATTACAGACTGTAGTCCATCTGTTTCTCTGCATATTATTATGCAGAGAAACATATTAATATCCCCCTCCTTTTCAGCCTGTTCTTCAATAGTTAGGACCCTCAAAAGAACAGGGTAGAAGGGGGCTAACAACATATGCAGAGAAACCCACAAACTACACCTATATGGTAGCGGACCTCATAAACCAGACAAATAGTGTAGATACAAAGTGGCGTCAGGTCGGTGTAGTTGCTGTACTATTATGTATCATGGCTGTTTTTCCCTGGAAATGGAATTCCAGACTGATTTTGAGTTCCTATGATCTCCCACAATTCATTCAAAAAATTCTATCGACCCCTGTAGATTGCATAAGCTGAATGCATATTGGCATTTGCACTATAAGTAGGGCTGTGACGATGACTGCATTGCCATAACACCACGGCCATCTGATGACTACCACAGTGTTGAGCTCATTAGCATCATTTTTTTGTATGTTTTTTCTTCTGATCGTGATCTGACTAAGACTAAGTGGTAACGTTAACATTTACATTTACATTTACGGCATTTAGCAGACGCTCTTATCCAGAGCGACTTACAACCGTGCTTAGTGTTCCGTTGGATAATATTCCAGCTAGTACAGGAAGTTCAGAGCCTAAAACTCACCCTGAGCTCAGACACTGCCCGAATAGGGGGCCAGTGCTGATACCTAGATAGATCAATACACACATATAGAGCAAAAAGAGCACTACCTGGCAACCCCAGCCCAGTGCTCACACCTATAGAAAAGAAAAGGTCATTATAAGTGCAATATAAGTGCAACACAACACAAGTACATACACAACTTACACCTCTACTAGTGCTTACTCACTTAAGTGCATTACGAAGAGATGGGTCTTTAGTCTGTTAGTTGTTCGAACGCCCAGTGGGAGTTCATTCCACCATCTGGGAGCCAGGACAGAGAAGAGTCTGGACGCTTGTCTTCCATGAGACTTCAGGGATGGCGGTTCGAGTCTAGCTGTACTTGAAGCGCGAAGGGCAGAGATCTACTTATTACTTATTAAAAGACTGACATTATCTACACTGGCTTACCACAGTCTTGGCATGGCCTAAAAGTAATAACAAAGCACTGAGTTGGTATGCTGTGATGACCCTAGGAACTGAACAGGGCTGCGAGTCACCACGCACAGGTATCGTATTGCTCCAGACTTGAGAATTACAACAGTGTTTAAGGTGTTCTCATTATGCTCATCGTTATGACTAAAAGACAATCAGTTCCCAGAGTGCTGCAGCAACAACCAACACCTTTAGACCTTTACATTAAACTAAACTATCATTATAAGACCCTGTGTTTGGCTGTAGGAAGTTAAACTGTTATTTACACATAGAAACAATTGAAATGGTGAATGTAATTTGCAGCATCAGTATGTCTGCATCATACATGTGCCATTAAAGGGGATTCGGATTCTAGGGGGGAGTTGCCGCAGGTGTCAGCACTTTCTTTAACCATCGTGGACCATTGTGCGATGGCCTTAAGTTGGAGTACTTGACACACTGTAAGCGGCGCGAATGTATGCATGCCAAATTATGCATTTGTGCCAAACTACCAAACAGCCAAACAGCCAAGACACCAAACCGCCAAACAGCCAAGACACCAAACAGCCAACCTGTTAAGATACTAGGGCTGTACCCGACTCAGAATTTTGTCAGTCGAATCGGATTCGCCCGTCCTGGCCGACGATTCGTCTATTCGTTCATGTTTTTTCTCCATATACATCATCTAGTAATCAAAAAATAGAAATAGAAATATATTAATAGAATACATATAGTATAGTATAAATATAGTAATAGAAAGTCAGCAGGAACATATTTTTGAACTAATAGAGACGATGAACGATCCGGAGCCTGATTTAATTACAGAATATAGCGTCGGGCAGAAAGCACGTATTTATGCTAAAATTAGCGCTTATAGCCTGTCTTTTTAATTTCACTTTTAACAGCTCCTTCAGTAGGATGACCCTTCGTCTTTCATCTCTCATAAATAATGAACTCCTAAATAAAACCAAATTAGTCAATATTTAAATTATTTTTAGATGAAAAGGAGAACGGTAGAACTGAACCGTTTAATTATTTCTCGTTTATCGGCAGGCATATTAAGTGACTGTACTTATCTTTAAATAAAAATAATCTTAGCTGTAAACGAACAAATAAAAATATCTGTAATTTAGGTTCTAAAATAATGGAATTATTTTATTATATATTATAATTGTTTGGTCCGTTTTTCCTTCACTGCAAACAGCCATTATGTCTAAAACGAAAGTCAGCTCACTGGTTTGAAGCAGTGTTCGATGTCTGACTACATGACGAGCAGAATTAGGTTTGATTTGTTCGGATTCTCTTCTTCAAAAGCTCCTCCAGACTTTTTCTGAGACATCGTTCCACCCGTGTTTCTCAGCTTCACAGCTTTTGCGTCCTTCAACGGTGAACCGCCAGCACGTTGTCACGTGGATTTAATTTTTTAGCAAGCATGCGTCATAGCCCAGCTAGAACTTAAATATATAGTTATTATTCCCCTTTTAATAATTACTAAAATGTCTTTTTAAATTCTTAAAGTTCTTGTGCATTTTGTAAGCTTTTGTCTGTTTTACGAAAAAAAAAAAAACCTTGTCACTGTTGTCAGTCGACTTGAAGGTTCTCAGTCGACTTAAAGGGTCTCCGACTGATGATTCGACTCGTCGACTTTTAGAGGGCAGCCCTATAAGATACTTTGCTTTTTTTTTCCATGGTAAGAAAAATCTAGCACTAATTGCGAGTATCTGCTACTATGAGACATAGAAATGTTAGAAACGTCCTCTTGAATCTGCTTGGTACGGTTAAAAACAAAGACCCTAATGTGCTAGCTCGCTGCTGCTAATGATGCAGCACAAATACTGGCTGCTGACTGTCCCATGCCCCAAAAATTACATCTAGCCTAATCAAGTTTTGTACTTATTTCCCTGTTCCCCTGTACTTTTCAAAACGTTATGCTCATGTCCACAGCTACAAATAGGCAAACTAGCTTAGCAACTTCATACGAAGCCAACTAGCATAGCACCTTCATTGCCACATCATACCAAACCATGTACAGCACACAATACTACAATAATGAGGGAGCAGGGGACTCCATTTCAGTCACAACATGTGGGGCTCTTTTGGTTGCATTCTGACATATCCAAACCCTTGCATGCTAAAGCAAGCATGTTAAAGCAAGTGCTTTGTCAGTGCTTGTCATTGTGCATGTCAATCAAATCGCCCTTAAGGCAAGGCAGGTGGTTCGTGGCAAAGTTCACTGAGGAAATCCACCATGATCTCTGGCTCCGACTATGGAGAAACCGATAAAAGCACCAGAGGTGTTCCAGAGCGATAAGAGAATTGGGAGGTAGAGAGGAAGTTCAGAGAAGTCCCAAGCTTCTCTCACTCATCTGCAACATGACTAATCTATAGCACTTAATTGAGTCCTAGGGCGGCTGGTTTCCATAATTTGGCACGTGCTTCCCACACAGCTAAGGGAAGGGAATGAGGAATCTCAGAGCGAGCCAGGCTAGGAAATGATGGGAACAAAACTCCAGGCATGTTTATTAGTTGTCACCGATCACCTGTCTTCATCATCTCCAGCCATTCCTGCTGTGCTCTTCTACTGCTCTACCTATGAGGGATGTATGTCAGAGGAATTCTTTCCAACGGAAGACAGCTGGGTTTTGGTGCATTCCTTCCAGTCAAATAGTACAACATAACGCTCCTTTAGTTTTCATGTGTTCTGAGGTCAAATCTCTGAGGCTTAGCCATCAAAGCTGATCCAGTTCCATTACTGTTTGTCAGTGTGATGCTTCACAAACTGTTGTACGTGAACAGTGATGTGAGCCCATGCATTTTGACTCCAAAGAAATTAGAAGGCAAAATATAAAACCTTTATAAAAAGGTACTAAGGGCAAATATGCACATGATATAAAGACTCCAGCTGCCGCTGAGAGACTGAGACAATTTCGTGACAAACAGATGAATATAAAGAGCATGGAATTAGAGGTGTGCAATAGGGTCACCGAAAAATACCCGGATGCTTCAAGAAATGTTCACAATACAAGATATGTCGACACATTGCTCCAGACATCTGATCTGAAAAATTGTCACCTGTGACTGAAACCTACCTAATAGTGTGTATTACCTCCACAAGCAGGAATAACAGCTGCAATTCAATTTGGCATTGACTAGACAAGTTTTTGGATGTAGGTCACATCAATGTTCAGACACTCTTCAAAGAATTGGGCCAGATGGGCCAGATTTGGTGGATGTCTTCCCCCCCACAATTCTGTGAAGGATTTCCTGTAGACTGGGATTTTTGCTGTTGGTAGACCCATATGACCATACGCTTCCATACACCTGCAAATTCAGCAGGTCGCACACCCCACAGATATTTATAGCAATAAACAACATCCTTGTGCTCTGCAGGAGCCTGAAGTTACTACCACCTTAAACATGCAAGGTGACTTATTTTTTGTCTGGTGAGTTTACTATATATATATATATATATATATATATATATATATATATATATATATATACACATACGTACATACATATACACACACACACACGTTACACTATTACTATACTATATATACACACACATACTGACACACTTAAACAGTACAGTGTTCTGTCAGTAACTACAGTAACAGTCAGAAGTGAGTAACCAAAAATAACGTTATCTATGTACATTATTATGTTATCTATGTATGTATCTATATACTGGTGTTACAACACGTTTACATGTCACCAAACAAACAACAGCAACACATTATTAGACTTCTGGGGCATATAAGTATACTTACCACATTATAAGCACATTTATAACGATTTACAGCGGTGCTTGAAAGTTTGAGAACTCTTTCTAATTTTTTATATTTCGGCATAAATTTGACCTAAAACTTCAAAATCGGCCCGTGAGCTGGAGCTCAAGAGAACATGGGTCATGCATGGGTTAAGACCGTGACCCTAAGCACACAAGTCATTCTACAAAAGAATGGTTAATGTTTTGGAATGGCCAAGTCAAAGTCCTGACCTTAATCCAACAGAAATGTTGTGGAAGGACCTGAAACAAGCAGTTCATGTTAGTCAAACCTACCAACATAGTCGAGGCTGTTTAATGTGGAGGAATGTTCTGATGTGCAGCACTAATCAACAGTTACAAGAAATGTTTAGTCGCAGTTACTGCTGCACAAGGGGATCACACCAGCTACTGAAAGCCAAATTTCCCACTTTTCCCACTCACAGACATGTAATATTGGACCATTTTCCTCAATAAACAAATGATCAAGTCTGATAGTTTCATTTCATTTGTTTAATTTGGTTCCCCCTATCTACCTTAATGACTTGTGGGTGAAGTTCCAATGAAGTTGTAGGTCATATTTCTATACTTAGAAATACAGAAATTTCTAAAGGGTTCACAAACTTCCAAGCACCAGTGTATGAATACGATTTCAATGTTACCTAGAAATCTGCAGGGATTTTTTTTTTCCACACCTTCAAAATTCAGGCTTAGAAGTTGGCAGCATTTTCTGCTTCTGCAGCAGCTTCTTTGTTTGACTTGCAAATTTCCTTCTGCCTATTTTCCTTCCTCAGTTAGGGCTTCTTGACAGATACACATCCTTTCAGACTCATAGCGCCGAGTGGTCTTATCTCCTGAAAAATGAATAACTTGTACTTAATGGCGGCTCTGAACGGAAATGACCTAAAAACAAGCGTTCTCTGACTTTTACACGCCGTGTGGATGCATCACCACCGATACAACCTCCTTCCGAACAGTCCTCCAGTTCTTTGTTCTCCTTCTACCATTTCCATCATTCCTAAAATGCTCTACTTTCAGATAACCAGCTCCTCAGCCTCCGCATACGCAAGCCCGTTGGACCTCTTCTGACAATGAGAGATATTTTTGGAGTGACAGTGCAGCAGTTAAGGTGGATATATAGGGAGAAATTAAATCAATATTTCAGTGTGCCACTTAAGTTGTGGATGAGGGAGTCATTATCTGCCACTAATTGTCCCTATAGGCCTTCTCCGCTGAAGTGTATTAATCTCACCGTCATTAGAATTCACAAAAAGTCCACGGCTACTGAAGTGGACTGTTACTGCCCTTTTCCCTTAAACAGTGCTGGGAATATGGTAGTGCTAACCTGAGGAGAGAGCAGCCATGTAAGTATGATGAATACAGGCCTGCACACAGATAGTGTGGATGCAATGCAGCGCTTGTGGGAGAGCATGCATCATGTATTAATATAATACATCAATATAAAGATGCGACTGTGAAATACAAATAAATGCGAGAAGGTTTATTGTTTGCAGCTCTTAATGAAAGCGTAATGCTACATAAATAAATTAGGGGGAAAAAAAAGCAATATCATTAGGTTTAATGGTGCCATGACAATGAATCTGGATAACAAGATACACTGAGTTCTGCTATTAAATAAGATATGCCGCCTGCAGCATTAATTAAGCAATCAATACATAAAGTGTCACGCAACTATAACGAGAATTGATCGTTTCTGATTCAGCAGCGTTGCAGAGCTTGTTTGCCCACGATGCAGTTTGACTGAAGGTCGCAAAGTATATTTGCCTGCACACAGCAGGCCAGATTTACACTGTATATGGGGGGGGGTGGGCATGGACACCCCACCTAATTATTAAGTTCAGGTATTTCAGCAACAGCACGGCTAACAGGTGTACAAAACTGAGCACATAGCATCCATAGTCAAACACTGGCAGTAGAATGGGTCTTACTGAAGAGCTCAGGGCCTTTAAAGGTGGTGCAGACAACATGTACATGCTACTGTTTTGAATTGTACCAAGTGCTGAAGCATGTAGCATGTAAAAATCACCTCCTAAAGCAACATCAGCACAAGATCTGTGCACCAGGAGCTTGATGAAATGGGTTCCATGACTGAGCAGCTGCACACTTGACTAAGACCATTATGTGCAATGCCAAGCATTGGCTGGAGTGGTGTAAAGTGCCGCCGCTGGAGCAGTGGAAACGTGGTCTCTGGAGCGATGAATCATGCTTCACTATCTGCCAGACTGATGGAGGAGTCCACTACCTACCAGATGCATGTGCCAACAGTAAAGTGTGGTAGAGGAGGGATAATGGTCTGGGATTGTTTTTCAGGGTTTGGGTCTCTTAGCTCCAGTGAAGGGTGATGGTAATGCTACAACATAAGCTCACTAGACATAAAATTAGTCACCTGTGATCGAAACGTGCTTAATAGCATGCAATACCTCCACAAGCACAAATAAAAGCTTCGATTTTACATGGACTAGACGTTTCTGGACGTACGTAACATCAATGTTCAGACACTGTTGCATCAAAGAATTGAGCAGTTGGACCAGATTTGGTGGATGCCTTCCCTGGCACAATTCTGAGGAGAATTTCATGTAGACTGGAATTTTAGCCACTGCTGGTAGACCTGTATCATACCGCTGCATATTCAGCCACTTCCTTCACTTTATGGTCTTTGGCACACCCAAATGCAGTCACTCCTTTTAGCCAATCATTAACATCTGCTTTGGAGCCATTTTCCACATATGGGACGAGACATTCACTGCACTGTACCACCTCTTCTCAACCTATGAATCCCGTCATTCACACCACGCAGGTATTTATAGCCCCATCATTCTCGTGCAGCGCCATCTGCAGGAGCCTGAAGTTACTACCACCTTAAACACGCAAGGTGACTCATTTTTTTATGTCCAGTGAGCTTACAAAGATATTTCAGATAATCATATGCTTCTTGCTTTGTGGCAGCGGCATAGGAGAGGAGTTGCTCAAACTCTAGTACATTGAGTGGAATACGTAATTAGCTGCATGTGTAATATCTCCACCCGTGTGTAATACCTCCCAGTCCTCCCTCCAAGGAGGAAAATAAACCCACATGGCTCACAAACTACGCTTCTGAATTTGCCCGCCAGGTTTGTTCATAACCCGCCACCAGAATGTGGCTGATTTGCATGTGAAACTGGCTGAAAAGGCTTAGAACACCAGGCTCTGTGTCCTTAGCATCGGAAAACTCTAAACTCAGTAGATTCCGGGACAAACAAGAAGCTCACACAATCATAAATCGTGTGAGCTGAAATAATGAGCTAAAGAGAGCAGGTTACAGGATTGTAGAGAACACTACACATGAAAACATACATGACAAATTAAAACTACAATCTGGCAACAAATGATGTGACTCCTTCTGCCAATTATACTGAATTGAAAACCAGGCTGAAGAAGCAAACAAGGCCCTACACTACTGTGATTAGAAATTGCTTTGCTGTTGTGGCTGCTCCGGATGAAATGAACTGTCTCGGTCTGCAATTACCTCTCTTTTCTTACACCCTCTCCAGCATTCTTATCTTCTCTCCCCTACTCTCGATCTCCCTCTCTTTCTCTCTCTCTCTCTGTCTCCCTTCCTAACCACTGCTGCAAAAAAAAAAAAGAAAAAAGAAAGAAAAAAGAGAAAATCATCTGTTTCTCAACAGCTACAGGTGAGCATGTGTTCATAGGACTGGATGCTATTTTTTAGCTGTATCATTGTCTCTTCCAAACTCATTATCTCTTCCACATGAGTCTTCCAAATATGAGAGGAGTATATGAAAAGGAAAAAAAAATAACCTCACAAAAAAGTTCTTAAAATTAGTATAAAGAGGGGAATACAAAGAGCAGCTGCTGTGTCCAAAAAGTGTACATATGACACTTCCAGTAACACTTTACAGGTCTGTAATACGTGGGTAATAATACGGCAATATTTAGATATCAAATATCGCATGCAGTTTTTCCAGTTGTTACTGAAAAGGTTAAACGAGTTAATTATTAATTAAATAAATCAATAATTGTAACTGTAACAAATTGGTAATACAGTATAACAATGATGGAGATAAAGAAAGTTGAACATGTTACATATTATGCAATATTACAGTATGTGGTATGGTGTTTATTACCCACACCTCATTCTTGAGCCTTTTGCCCGATCTGTGCTTAAAATATTCCTGGCTAACAACACTCCATGAGTCTGCATGTAAAAGGCTTACCATCACCACAGGCGATCATAGTTCTGCTATAAAGTGATCCTTTCCGTGTAATTAGCCATATTCTGTTTTGAAGAACAAACGTGATGTGAAACCTGATGTGAAAACATTAGCAATTCACACTTCAAATACCTTTAAGTTCTACTGTTTTGATGCTACAACCTGTAGCTTTGTATGTACATCGGGCTGGACCAGACCATTCACAGACATGACGGGTAAAAAACTGTTTAGAAACAAGTCAATTTGTAATGTACAGCACTTATACCATGCCATTTTAGACATATCGCTTTGTAATGTTAATAACCCCAACATCATAAAATCCTACAATAATACAAAAATACAAACTCATTATTCATTGTTTTATTACCACCTTGCTGCTGCTACAATGCCTAATTAACTTAATATTCAGTAACACCAACAAAATCAGCATCTAATTTATTACCAAAGTATTACTTTATATATAATTACCACCTTATTACCAGTCTATATGTAAAGTAATGCACTTCCAGGTTTTCTAATATCAATGATAAGCAGTTACAATCAAAATGTGCATGATAATGCACTTTGACTATAAATGGACTCAACCAGCTAAGACATTTGGTTTTCAAAGTTTGCTTCTGCAGCTTGGTGCTGAAGCTATGAGGCCAACATTGCTAACTCTAGACGTCAGTAGTCACCCACAACGTTTCCTTAGAGCTTACACCTTTTCAAGACCTTTTAAAAACTTTCTTCTAACTATCATTTACATTCTTGTGATGTTTTACTGAACCTACCTCAACACACTGCACTGCCCAATATTTACGTGGTCTTACCACTAAGCTGCGTTCCGCTCTACTGCTGATTGCATCTCAGTAATATTCTAATTCTCTTGCACATCTGTCTATTACTGTGTATGCACATATTGTGTTGTGCCTCTGTCTTTTTGTCTTTGCACTTTTGCTTATTTATCCATGTTGTAATCAGAAGTAGCCTTATAGTGTTTCATTATACTGTACAACCTCGTATTGGTATAACAAAAGTCAAATTTAACTGAATTACATTGAATGAAATTGAATTGAACAGAAAGAATAATACTTTTCTTAAGTGCAGATTCGAGTGAACTGAGCTTTTCTAAATTTGTTATCAAGGCTTGTTATGAAGGTTTATTCCACCCTTGCTTATGGTGTAGCTAAACACTGCTTCCTACTTGGCTACTATTGCAAGATGCTGCTATAAACTATTATCTTGTACGAGTAATCGATATCTAGTGGGCCACCTTTACTAGGGAACAAAATGACATGTGAAATCAGTTTCATTGGCACAATCCAGCAGCTAATTAACTAGCTATTAGGTTGGGCATCGTTAGCGCTGTTTAGTGTTCAAACATCAGACACAGTATGTCCATAATCTGATAGTCATAAGATGAAAGAATGAGTTCTCCGACATTAGCAGTAAAATGTAACTACCACGTTGCTGTTCATTAGCTATATGCTAACTGTACACCAGGTGGAGCTACAAGAGGTTTGTAAGAAGGTTTTTAATCAGATAAAGGTCCTCTTAGTAAGGGCCTGCCAAAAGCACACTCTCAAACTCATCACTTAAAGCTGTAAAGCTTTTGATAAATGTCTAGTTGATAGCTGGCTAGGCCTTGATACATAGACGCCTTTGATATACAGTCAAAACAGTTAATTTGTTAGATTTTATGGATTTTTTTTTAAATGTTTAAAATTATAAACACTCTTACAAAAGGCTCTGTTTTAGTGTTTTTAGCTAATCTAACTGAATAGTAATAAGGCCTAGCTTGCTAAGAGCTAGACATTTTTCAAAAGCGACTGCTAGGTTGACAGTGGACCACCAACCAACCAAATACATCAGGCAAGAGGGCCAGAGGAGGCTAACACAAATTGTGCACCAAGTGACACGCTACATTAATGTAACTAAAATTATCAATAGATTGCGAAGAAATGGCAGCTTTGATGCCAAAGAAATGTTGTATTGTGCTACAGATATGTCTACTGAAGTTAGCATGCTACCCAGCTAGCCCAGGCCAATCCTGTCTCGTAATACCACTTTGTACCTCAAGAGGCGATAATGAGTCACTGTAAGGATGAGCTTGCCAGTAGTCCAACATGAGAGGATGAAGTAGCACTGCTGCCCAGACAGTTTATTCTAATCCCTCATCAATTATGTTTAAGGTTCTGCACCTGCTTAAATCATTGAAGGGCAGGTAGCCAATGGGATAGGAAGAGTAAACACTGCCACCCACACATGGCAAGATACCATGTTTGGCAGCAAACAAGCAGCCCTGCGATGGACTGGCGGCCTGTACAGGGTGTTCCCTGCCTTCTGCCCAATAAGCGCCAAGCCAGGCTCCAGCATCCCCCCCAACACACCACACCACCCAGAAGGTTAAGCAGCTCGAACCAATGAACAGAAGCAGAACAAGAGTTAACATTGGCATTGCTTTCCACCACTGAAAAAAGGTGGGATGAAGTTTGATGCTGAACTCCCAAAGCTTCTTCTAGACTAATAAGGAGTGCAGAGGGAGGAGGAGGCACAGTGCATTTCCTTGTTTCCTATAATAGGGATGAGCACCACGACCGTCTGGTGATGTGTGCTCACCCCCACAGGTTGCATCATCTTACAAACTGTCAATTCTTCACACCAACGCACACTGAATGATTTGTTTGTTGACATCATTAGTTTGTTCTACATTACATTATGAGAAATCGGTAGACTGCCCTTTTAAGAGCGTATAAGAGTACAACAAAAAAAACACTGGAGTAAAGACACATTACAATTCCATCTGCAGTCTAGCTCTGCTGAGACGTGCTTGTTCCCTACAACATGTTTGAACTGAGGGAGGCTGAGCATCTTAAATGTGATCTGCACAAGACTCTTGTCTAATTCATCTCCTTTGATCTAAACAACGTTTGTTCTTTGTCTGAACGAGATCTAATTTCCCTGGACAGCACAATGGCACGGACTCCNGGTTTAAAAATAGTTTGACTTGTTGATGTCAGCGCCGTCAATCAGCCTCCTACGTGTCTGGGAAAGCAAAACGTGGCGGTGAATTCCCTCGGCTTAGCAACCAGCGGTCGCCCTCTCTCCACACGGCGCGCGGGTACGTCTTGTGGCGCCTGAGCCTAATATATTAACACCTGTGTCTGAGTCTTTAATGACTCAAAGCGTCGGTGATTAACGGTAACTAGGCTTAGCGTGCGAGGTGAAGGGGAGACAGGCACTTGGCAGGGTCTCCCTAATGACAGGACACTGAAATGAATTTGTCATGGCAACCATTGACCTGCTGCATCTTCCACAATTAAAATGTCAAGACTTCTGAAACTCTGCGCTGTCCTTCATGGACGTGGACGCGTTGCTGTAGAGGTCTGTGCTGACCGTCACTTCATCCAAACGCATGAGGAATGTCTTTAGAGAAAACCATGGGAAGTAGAACACAGCTTTGAGAAGGAGGAAAAAACCCTGTATGTTTTAACCCTTTAAAGTCTCAATTACTGTTAAAACATGTATCTCCATTTCTGTCTATATTATTTTTATGCATCATTTGAACACTGTAGCTGCTGTGTGTGAAATTTAATGAAGAAATGGAAAAAAGTCGTCATTGTGGAGATACTTGTTTCCCTTTGGACAGCGACAATGTCTTACTTGTAGCTTTCTAAAAGAAGCAAAGACATTACATACAAATTGCAGATTCTAAATTTTTAGTAAATTTTTAGTCCTTGTAAGCAGAAGGTATTTCAATTTCTCCATGATTTGAACTGATGAACGATCTGATAAACATCCTTTACAGAGAACATACCTCTGCATGTTTAGTACCCGATAACTGTTTAGTTGCTAAATTGAACATATTAAAATTAAATAAATAAATAAAATGTTGATTGTGCCAAAGTTAGCAAAATAGCATATTTTATGTTTCATTTTTACCCCTGAGATATTAAACTCAAACTGTGTGTCAGGATCAAAGAACTTGGCTCAACGCGCGCAGAGCTAAAAGTCAGATGAGCTTTAACAATTGGGTAGTTAAACCCAGCACCAAAACACGACCAAACATAACAAAGGGAGAATGTAAGATCAGAGTCGAGAGACAGGCAAAGGTCAGAACCAGGGGAGTCAGGCAACGAGACAACCAAAACAGATGGAGCAGACAAGGAGAGAAGTCAGGAGAACGGAAGGAGGTTGAAAGCCAGGGAGTAGAGCCAACGAGTAACCAGTACAAGGGATGAGGCAAAAGAGGTAGTCGAAAAACAAAGGGAGTCAAAGCCAAAGTAACAGGAAGGAAACGCTTAGTAGTGCTAACAGGATCGGCAAAACTTCGCAAAGAATGTGTGTGCGTGCGTGCGTGTCTGTCTGTGTGGGTTGGGGGGGGGTTTATAAACAGACTGGAAATGAGAGCCAGGTGGAACAAATCAATACTCAGGCGAGCTAGACTGTGAGTGATTGGTTGACTGGGAACATGTGAGTGTGATGTCATTGGGTGATGCACTCTGGGAAGTGGAGTTCAGGAGATCGGTGGAGTCGGGGAAACCCGGAAGCGTGACACTGTGCACTAAAATTTACAGAAAAAAATGTCATATTTACCTTTGAAATTTTATAATAACATGCCATAATAAACGACAAATACATTATTATGTAATTCATTGCTCATAATCATATAAAAGTGACACATGCATTAGTGACATAAATCATGAATTAACAGTCTATATTTATTTATTTATTTATTTATTTATTTGATACTTAAACCTCATGATATAAGTTATGTTCAGCATTTACTAGCTCCATGAAAACAAGTCATAATCATTGGGAATAACATTGCTACTTTTTAGTTATTTTTGATGTATAAACCTTCCCCTTTTAGTGGTTAAAATGTATTTTTATTAAACTCAATAAAATCAATGGACTGACTTTAGAAAGTTGTATGTTTATAATATATTTAGAAAGATATATATGCATCACTCATTACACTTAATTGACATAATTGTATGTCAATAAATAATGCTTAATAATTAAAACAGGCTTTAGCCTCTTATAATCAGCAACTATAATTATTAACTAGTGCTGACAAACCATTAGACAAACCATTAGGGACTGGTTATCATAAAGTGCTAATGTACTTCATTTTCTCTTAGAAAGTCAACAAAACATGCCATTCAACTGGGATATTCAAACCGACTGCACAAAAACTTTGTTCACAATTGTTTTAACACACTCAAGGGTGCAAAACTACTGATACATAATATAGATAAATGTAACCCTTCTGATTAATATAGCTTATAATTCACATAATTACTTATCTAATTACTATTGCTGTCAAAAATAACACGGTAATAACACATTTACATGTAATAATGGGCCCGAATAACCTAGCAGTCCTAGCTTCAACCTTCAGATCATCTGTAGTTGTGCAGGCTGAAGCTCAGCTGCAGCACATGGTATGTTGATAGGACACAATTCATGACTGTAGCCCTCTCATTGGCTATCAAACGGTTTTAAAAGTGGTATCTTCAACAAACTATGCTGAACAGTGCTAGCAGGAAACTAATATATCAACAAGCAGCAAACTAACAAAAGCAACACCAAAGTGCAGCATGCTGCTACTGCTTCTCTCACTGGACAAAGGTGCTAAAGTCACTCTATTGACATCATGTTAATGAACTGTTGGAAGATAATAAAGACATCATAATAAAGCTTGTTTTGTCCACTCATACAGCTACAACAAAATGCACTGCTTTAAAATTGACCAAAAAAAAAAACAACCTTTGGCTGGGCCAAATTTGGGCAAATAAGACCAATGTTTTCAACCGTGACAAAGTAATGCAATTTACCACGACTGTTATGATCATTTGACAGCCCCAGCAATTACATTTAATCATGTCTACTGACTGCACAGTGAAACAACAACAACATCTCGACACTTCTAAGGGTCAAACAAGATGATTTGTAAGACTCTGCATTAAAATGCATGAGGGAAAGTCCTGTGGATGATAAACTGTATAAAGGCTTACCCCATGGTCTTTGCCTTTAGCTCTTGAGAGGTGTTGTGGCTGAAAAAGAGAGTGAATAGAAAACTTCAGCATCAGCCACCAGGGGACCGAACACCACACATTCGCAGACGAGGTAAACAACACAAGGTCAAGAGGCGTGCTGGGCTGGAGACTCCGGTTTGGATGCTGCAGTAGAAACTGTCTCCAGTGCAAACTCCACAGAGACCAAACTGCAGCAAATACAGAAGAGCACTACAAACTGGCCCCTACACACTCAGACATAAGGCTGGCTTGGACTATGGAGTGCTGCACTGCCCTCTTGCTCCCATAACCACACTGCATGCATCCTCAGTGTGCTGCTCACCCAAGACTTTTACTAATGACCAAACACACAGCCATCGTGCTGTCAGTGGGAGCTTTACTAAGGACCATCCAGTGATGTATTTACCAATTTGTTACACACTCCTGCCAAGCTACCTACACTCACTGGCTACCTTATGAGCTCCAACAAAGTTGGAGGTCCACTGTCTAGATGGGTATCAAAAGACTGTAGCCTATCTATTGTCAGGCACAATTTGTTAGCCATGCTCTAGTATCCTTCATTATTCATCTATACACATGACCACTTCTTATTTGGGCAGTGGATTATTCGCTACACAGCAAAGTACACCAGAAGCAGGGGAGCTAAGGGGTCTGCAGCACCCCCATATTTCATAATCTGGCCATAGTAAAGATTTATTTATCATCTATTCTCAAAATCTGCATTATTGATGCATCACAGCGAGGCAAATGCCTTCCCCTCACCAACTGGAGGCTGCATTGGGAATGTGTCAGATTCATGACATGTTCTTAAACCACGTCCTTGTGCTCTTGAGTGAGCGTAGATTCTGTTCTTACCCAAGGACGAATCCCAAATCAAATCGGAAGAAAAGACTGGTGAATGTCAGAATATTGGTGAAAACTGTGGATTTTAAGAAGAAATTCCGGCAACACTGTCTATGAATCGGGTATCCATAATGCATTATAAGTGCATTAATAAAGATATACAAATCATTCATAATGCTTTACAGTACTTGACATAAGCCTTTGTAACTGTACATAAATAGTCATAATCTCACACACCAAATGTTGTTACACCACAGCACAAAGCTTTACGGCACCAAGTGACATAATGCTTTATAATATATGCATTATTGTGATAATTTGCATAATCTCTAGCTGTTTACGCATTAAATGGTTTTGTAAAGGTATATTTTATTAATAACTGAAACAGTATAAACTAGCAATTCTGATATTCCTCTGGTTAAACATTTTTATTTTAGGTAATCTTACTTTACTCAAACTTATTATACTTAAATTAGCATGGACTAATCCATAAAGCTGACCAATAACATCACTTGACCTAAAATCTGTAAAGAGACCTTAAAAGTGGGAGACACTGATCAATGTTAGAGAGCATGTTTACTCTCTCATCACTGTGGATCTTTATCACAACACTTGTTATCATGCTTTATGACGCCGGTCTCATGTTAAGAACAGGACAGATACATGTGCTATGAAGTTTTACATTGTGGTGTTGTAACAGTTTATGTTCATTATTATGAATTCTGACCATTTATATACAGTTAAAATGTATTATAAAGCATAGGGATGCACTGAAATAATTTTTGGCCAAAGCCAAAACCGAACAAAATGAACCATTTCAGTGTTTCATTAATTTTGCCACTTTTTCACCATTGCAAAAATTATAAAGGCTAAATCCCAGATAGCAAGCAGATTTGGGCCAATTCTGGCAAAGATATGGTACTGCCGGCCCACTGTCAGTACCAGCAATCTGCTGTGAGCCAAAGATGGCCCACATATTTACAACATGGACTTGGCCCAACTGTCCCAAAACAGATCTGGTCCACTTCTGGCACAGATACAGCAGAGTTTCGTACTTTTGGCTGAGGCGTGACGTATGTGACCCACATCTAGCTAGTGGGAGCGGTCTATCCAAGTGCTGTCAACCCATCTGGCAAATGGGCCAGATGAAAATGGGGAATGTGGGCCAGATTTGGGATGTATTTTTGTCTTGGTTTTCAAAGAAAAAAAAAAAACAACTAAACTGCAGATTAAATTGATTGTTTAGTATAAAAGTATTCTGTCCTTTCACTTATTATATTTTCGGCAGAGTAATTTCTGTTGCCGAACATTCGGTGCATCCCTAATAAAGCATTGTGAATGATTAGTAGATCTTTATGAATACACTTATGATGTGTTATGAATACCTGATTCATAGAAAATATTACATTTCTTATTAAAATCACCAGAGTTTTCTTATTTGGGATTTGTTCTTAGGTAAGAAAAGACAGTCTCTAAACGGGGGCCAGTGTTTCTACACCTAAAAATCTATCATTATCAAATACAGCTTGTTTGAGTGTTGAATCACATGTTGATGATCGCGATCTGATGGGTCTCACGCTAAATGCCGGCTAACAAACTGTTCAACAGCAGATGGGCTACAGCAGGGGTGCCCAACTCTGGTCCTGGAGATCTAGCACCCTGCAGAGTTTCGCTCCAACCCTGATCAAACACACCTGATCCAGACAATGAAGGCCTTCAGGGGCATCAGACTGAGAGTCAGGTGTGGTGGATCTGAACTCTCCAGGGTGGAAGATCTCTATAGGACCTGCACTGAGCATCCCTGTTACACAGTCTCACATTATCCAGCCGGGTGTTTTTTCAGATTTATTTTCGGGTGACTGAAATATTGTAGATCACATGCTAAAAGGCCTAAGATCACACACACTACACAACCTATAAGCTTGACCTCTGTGCTGACTTTGCAAAGAAACAACAGGTATGCTGAAGTGAGGGTTATGGATATATAGATGTGATTAGTGTGGTAGAGTTTTAAATGCACATGTTGGAGGTTAGGGAACCAGCCTTGTGACCAGAGGGTCACCAACAGGACATGAATGAAGTGCTCTTGAGAAAAGCAACTAACCCCAAACCGCTAACTGGGTGGTGTGGAGAGGGCAAGTGTGCTCACTGCCCACTACATTTACATTTAGGCATTTAGCTGACGCTCTTATCCAGAGCAACTTACAAGGTTATTTGTTTTACAAGTAGGCCAGTGCAGTGTTAGGAGTCTTGCCCAAGGACTCTTATTGGTGTAGCTCAGCATTTGCTACCTAGACTGGGATTCGAACCCCCATCTCCCACATGGGGTGGTAGCTCTCTGGTGGGATAGTGGTGTTAACCGCTGAGCCACACCAACCACACGTGTACTACTAGTGTTCTCAAGTGTTCTCAAGCATGTGTATGTGGGTGTTTCACTACCTGGGTTAAATGCGGTAGACAAATTCCTCTGTGTGCAAACACAAATGGCAAATGGGTTTAAATTCATTGGCTCCATTGAGACTGTGACAAGTGTGTATGTGTGTCATTTCACCAGTTTTTATTTATTTATTTGCTGTTTTATTCTTTGTTTTCATTGGTTGTTGTAGAAGACTGTACACACTACTGGATTATGCATGGAGTCAAGAAAATGTAACATGTCTGATAAACCCCGACTGGTCTGAAATGCAATCAGGAGGATTTTTTGGGCACTTCTCACACGCCACTCGATTTTCTCTCCAGCTGTCGACCTCTACTGCCCCAAACTCTGAAGACTAGAGCCAACCAGCCCAGACTCAGCCTGTCTGAAAATCAGGGTGAAAGTCGCGTAGTGTAACCCCGGCCTTGGGGGTTTCTAAGTGAGCGTATTCTGACTGTCACCACAGCTGTCATTTGCTCTATATCACAGTCTCATGAGCTGCTGTCATTCCAGCCTCCTCTGGCCTCTTTCCTGCCTGGTACGGACTCCAGGGCAGATGCTAGCAGGACACTGATTTGCAGCACTGTCATGGAGATCACCCTTCATTTATTCACTATCCAGATAGACAAAACAGCCATTAGGTTCTGGTTATAACTTGGCGTGAGGCTTGAACCCTGAAAGTTTTGTGCCAGGCTGTCAGTAAGTTGTGGTTGTGGTGTCCCAACCCATGGAGGTTTGGTTGACTCTGTTTGGTGTAACTCGTCTACAGGCAGTTCACAAGTCCTGTATCTTAAAGTGCGATTTGGATATAAAAGTGACTGATCTATCAGCCCTAATAAGCTCCCCAGACAAAAAATGAGTCAGCTCTGTGATGTTCTGAGGGTGTTTTAATTAGGCAGAAATGGGTTCTTAGGTTGAGGTGACAGTAAGTTTCAACCACAATCTCTACACTGAGCTGCTGGAACAACCAGGTTTTGCATTTAGCTCATCATCTTACCGAGGGACATAACATTCCTATCCTGGTATTCCATAATGACAGTTCTCGCTTTCTCAGGGCTACAAATGTGACTGACTGACATGACTACCAATCAGGAGCATCCACACATCGGGACTGGCCCATAAAATCCCCAAATCTGCAGGACTACTTGGAACATCCAGTAAAACGCCCAGGAAGGCATCCACCAAATCTGGCTCAACTGCACAATTCTTTGATGCAAGAGTGTCTGAACATTGATGTGGCCTACATCCAGAAACTTGCCCAGTCCATGCCAAATCAATCACAGCTGTTATTGGTGCTTGTGGAGGTGCTACATGCTATTAGGTATGTTTCAGTCACAGGTGATGGAATATTTTTATCCGGTGAGGTTATGAGTTATAAGTAAGTCAAAGCAAAAGTCCAGACTGAACATCACTGAATGTGTTTGGAGGTGTGGAAAAATATCCCTGCGGATTTCTTTGGTAAAACTGAACGCAAGTCTCCTGAAAAGAATGCAATGCCGCAATAAAGGCGATGTATGGATGCAGCTTCCACACACTACATGAACTTGATAGTCTATTTGGCTGCTTAGTGTAATTCTCTATTGAATGTGTGTGCTCTTTTTCCTGACATTGAAAAATGAATAACTCATACTTAATGGCCGTTTTGACTGGAGATTACATATGTGACGGGTAGTCCCTGTCTTCTGCACAGTGCTGTACATTAAGTGCATATTCATTAGGCAACACAGCAGCAGTTATGAATAGCTGGAGTGTACATTGAGTGAGCACTTCATTAGGTTCGGCTCCTCTTTCCATGAAGGGAACATATGTTTGTTTATTTGATAAGGACAGCGTATTCATTCCTGTCGTTATGTATGATGCTGCCTCTCCAGAGCCTCTCGCACTCCTTCCTTCCCTCGTGACCACATCTCCCACCTTTCGTCAGCCTCTCCCTCTGGTTTTCACTGCCCTTACTATGGTCAGATCAAGAGGGTATAGGGCCTTATTGAAGTAGTAACTGACACAGAGGGCTGGTGTGGAACCCAAAGCTCTGTTTAAGAAGAGGAGGGTGTGAGGGAGGATGTGAGGTATCTCCCAGGAGGCTGCGGATTCAGGAGACTGGTTGCCGAGGGTTACAATGGCATGCAAGACAGACCAGGCATGAGTAGCATGAGAAATTCTCTAACAATGCAGGCAGCAAGGATGACACACTGAGAGAGAGAGAGAGAGAGAGAGAGAGAGAGAGAGAGAGAGAGAGAGAAAGAAAGAAATGAAGAAAGCCAGAGAAATAGAAGAATAAAAAAGGAAAGAGAGAGAAAGTGAATAAAGATAAAGACAAAAAAGCAAAAGGGACATTGAGATATAAATTGAGTAAAGAAAGAAAGAAAGAAAGAAAGAAAAGTTAGAGACATAAGTAAAACAAACAAAAAAGGGGACAGACAGAGGGAAAAAGAAAAAGAGAAATGAGAGGGAGAGAAAATGAATAAAGATAACAGAGATAGAGAAAATGACAGTGAGACACAAACTGTGGAAAATGAGAAAGAAAGGAAAAACAGATATTTAGAAAGAGAGAGAGAGAAAGTCAGCAAGCATGTGAGAGTGTAAGAATAAAAGTAAGTGAGACAGAGATATAGAGAGAGGCAGAAAGAAACAGAAAAAACAAGAGACTGATAAGATAAAGTGAGAGAGAGATAGAGAAAGAGAGAAGTCAGAAAAATGAGACAAAGAGAGGGGATAAAGTGTGGGTAAGAAAGAAGGACAAAAAATAAAAAAGAGGAAANAGAAAGAAACAGAAAAAACAAGAGACTGATAAGATAAAGTGAGAGAGAGATAGAGAAATAGAGAAGTCAGAAAAATGAGACAAAGAGAGGGGATAAAGTGTGGGTAAGAAAGAAGGACAAAAAATAAAAAAGAGGAAAAGAAAGTGACAGAAAATATGAATGAGAGAGAAATACAATTAAAAGAAAGAAAGATGAGAGATATAAAGGTGAGAAAGACAAAGACTGCAAGAATGTGATAGACAGAGCGAGAGACAAGAAGTGAGAGGGGAAGAAAAACGTGTAGCAAGAGAGACAGACAGACAAAGACAATGTTAAACATCACAGTAGATGTGTGGGCAGAAGGCAGGAAACACCCTGGACAGGTCGCCAGTCCACTGCAGGAAAAACACACTCACTAACACACTCACACCTAGGGGGCCAATTTAGCATCTCCAATTCCCTTGACTGCATGTCCTTGAACTGTGGGAGGCAACCCACGTAGAGACAGGGGTAACAGAAAGGACCCCAGATACCCCGCCCGGGAATCGAACCCAGACCCTTCTTGCTGTGAGGCAAGGATGATACTGCCCGGGTTCACTGTTAGTACATGGGCGTATATTAGTCTGTTCAAATGTGCAGTATGAATATGGAAGTGTGCAGGTGCTGTACAGATAGCAATACGTTAGCGCAGTTTGCAGCACAACTGTCATGACTATTATAGCACATTCAATACATACGTTTTCTATGGCTTTCCTTTTATTACCAGCTGGCCAGCGCAAGAGACTTCAGAGGAAAGGAAGTCTGGGTTTAATGAGCTATTAGCTACTAATAAGTTGCAGAAATAAAACAAGTGATTGGAATCCTGCCATTTATATATCCCAGTATGAAAACCAGCCCCACTCCAGCCGTGCGATTAACAGAATCAAGCGGATCACAAATTATACCGAATATGAAGAAATAGCAATCTAGCCATCTTGGAAACCAATCGATGATGTAATCTAACTAGTTCTGTTATTTATAGCACTGCTGGAGATTTGAATATAAATAATATTCTGGCTATAAAATACTTTCCCCCCACTCTCTCTAATTCGTCCTCCATTTTTTTTCCCCATTGATCTACTCGCCTAATAAAAGGGGATTGCTATATATTCCTTACATAAACTCTTTGTCTCTTCACGCTGTGCTCCAACTGAGTTTACAGCCACCTAATGAAGAAAGGGGGGAAAAAAAAAAACGAAAAAGAAGAAAGCCAGCGAAAGCTTTGTCAGTGTGGGGGCATTTGCAGCAGCAGGTCTGTAGACTGTATTATTGGAGCAATGGAAAGGTCAGCTGCATGTGGAGTATGTGTGGGTTCTGAGCCCTCGTGCTTTGAACTATGAGTCAGATGGCCAGCGACACTCACCTGCTGAGATCTTTTGATTTTTTTTCCCCCTCTCTTTTTTTTACACCCCATTGTCAAACTGTGTTGAGGCTGGCTAAGAATCGGGCATATCAATTAGACAAAGCCGTGTGGTTTAGTGTGTATTTATGTCTCCAAGTTGCATGTTTTAATATGGCAGAGTCCAAAATAGCCATTAAGTTTGTCATGTTTCAGATGTTTTGGTGGAGACTGGATATTAATAACCCACTTGAAGCCGGATGTGAGAAATAATTGGTTTCCAAACTCAATATCAATATATCAATATCAATCAATTCTAATATGGCAGAGTCCAAAATGGCCATTAAGTTCTTCATGTTTCAGATGATGTTTCTGTGGCGATTGGATATTAAATAACCCACCTGGTGTCATAAGTGAAAAAACACTGGCTTCCAAAACTGGGGTTCAAAAAAGGTGGATTGAGTTCAAGAAACGAGACCCCTAACAACAGTGCAAGACCTGGTGGACCACCGACATTGTCCCTAACAGAAACAGCTTGAGGAGAACATCAAGCTCCACTCTCACTTCAGATCTGAAAACATCCACAGGTGTTTCTGTCCATCCATCCACTGTGAGAAGACACCTCAACACTACAGAGGTCTGAAAGAACATGTAGCTGTCAAGAAGCCTTTACTGAAGGAAAGGAGACAAACCAAGAACCTGCTGGTGTTCCGAACAATGGACTGACCACACCAGAGTCCAGAACTCAACACCACTGAATGTGCTTGGGATTACTTGGATCAAGAAAGGCAGGAAATGCAACAAACTTCTTGTGCTTGCCTGACTTCAGATGTTTTGCATGACAGTTGTGATGAAAGCAGACTGAACGCTGACTAATCGTTGATGCTGTCTTAACATCACAGGAGAAGTTATGTAAGAAGTAGCTTTAAGAATCTTTCCTGAAGCCGAACGGGCAATGTCAGTAAAGCCTGACAGGGCTTTTCAATGGCCCCACGCTACTAGCCGCCAGGAAACCAGAGATGGGGACCCCAGAATCTTGCAAAATTGTATCCAAGGTATGGAGCCATTGAGAGACGCTAGCCCATGGCAGAGATCCAGACAGTCATGCAAATTTAAAGCACCAAAACTCAGTGAAAGTAAGAGTAACTGACTTCAAACTGTACTGGATTACAGGGAGTTTTGGCCCATCTCCAACAACACATGACTTATTGTAGTCTACAGGAAATCAGAGATTTTTAGAGCGTTTAATATCTGATCTTTGAAGCACTGAAGAAATGTTAGAACGTTATCCACGCTCCACAGGTCAGCAGAATACAACATGCCCTTTTCAACGAGCCCTGCCTGCACTGGTAGTCTTCAGGAAACCGGAGATCCACACCAGGTTCCTCACCTGTTGGCTACTCTGAGGCGTCCATGTCTTTAGTGTCATAATCAGTGACGAGTTGACATCAAGCTTAAAGCATCATCGCCTAGCAATAAAGGGAACAAGTCGACTGGTCCGTGCAACCCCTACCAACTTCTAAGTCTGAACTTTAGAGGTGTGGAAAAATATCCCTGCAGTTTTTTTAGGAAATTTAAAGTCAAGTGCCCTGAAGAGAGTGACAGCTGTAATAAAGGCAAAAGGTGAACAATAAATACTGATACACGTGGTATTATATTTAGTTGTTGAGGCTTCTGTATAATCACATTTTATGCTTTTCTAATTTTAATAAACACATTTTTAGCTTTTTTAGCCATGACAGAAAAAAAAAAAAACTTCCACTTAATGGCTGTTTTGACTTGGAAGGGTGGTCTCTGACTCATTCGCCATACTATATTGAAACAAGCAAATAATATAGTTGAGACTTTCAATCCATACATTATTTTTATTTGTTAGTATTTGGAATGCACTACAGGAGTCTTTAGAACTTGGCTTGCTCATGTCACTCAATCAGTAATTCAGGCAGCCTGTAACTGTAACTGTTTTTACTGAGTTATTATTATTATTATTATTA
>CM067486.1:29567191-29595958 GCA_034552555.1 Semaprochilodus insignis | reverse complement strand
ATACGTCTCAACAACAACTTCATAACTGTTCTAGATATGGGGTCAGAATGGGTTCTATATAATATAGAACATGTTATCAAATCATTAGAACTGTTAAATGGGTTTCTAAGAGACTGTTTAGATACAGGCTTTTATAAGGAGCTGGTTTTGTTTCTTGCACTAGCCGTCATGTGACAGCATCTATATTAAACATTTTACATTAATTTCTAATTCATAAAGCATTGCAAATGCATAAAGCACACTGACATATCAAGTGAGTAAAGCTCAGCGTGCTCACGGCAAGGCGACATGAATTATCAGAGAAACGGTTTGGGCTTGTGTTTGGTGAATGTGCAGGCCACACCATTCATCAGAACTCTCTAGAATTCTTCTTGAATGTACCATATTCTGGACAACTTGGGCCCGACAACATGGTGCATTATCCTGCTGGAAAATCCCAACATTCTGACTGGTGGGCTGTCTGGGGTGTTTCCTGCTATCCGCTCAATGAGTGCTGGGATAGGCTCCAGCATGCCCCAGAAGGATAAGCGGCTCAGAAGATGAACGAATTAATAAATAAACGAATAAATTATCCCATCATTGTGGGGGTACATGAAGTTGACGTAGGGCTGCAATGGTCACAAATTCACAAGCTGTCATGTGACTGCATGACTAGCATGTTTAGTATAGGTCACGTAGGATTCACAGGAAGTGAACCTGATATAGCAGATCAGTTATGTTCCCACCTTACAACCGTACAACATATGATTCCAGTTTCTTAAATAACATAATTGCTTTTTCCACCTTTAAGGGCTCATTAGGTGAATGAAACATGACTTCGGTTTCCAGAAGTGCAAAAGCAAAGCCCAGAATAGCCAAACATTAGCACCAACCCCAAAACGTCCAGATGATAATGAAATATTGAACGAGTGCTCTAAATGAACCCCCCAAAAATACCAGTGCTTCGAATGTTTCTCTTTAACCTCCTTTTGGTTTTGTGGAACTCGCATGTTATTCCGAGCTTTCCTCCTGGGTATCATCAAACTTCCCGGTCATTATTTTCAGTGTAAAACTCAAAAATGATTCCATTATTTCAGAAAATCATATACACTTATAAATATTCAACCCCATTAAAATTTTAAACTGTGAAGTAGATGTTACTAACCTGACTTGGCTTCTTCAAGTTCTTTGGCTTCCTCGAGTTCTTTGGCTTCTTGCTCTGGAAAAAAAAAAAAAGATTAGACCGAATTGATGTAATTTGTAATTAACAAGGTATTTCAATGTCCTTTTAATCTAGACCATAAAAGTAAGGGGTGACATCTTGGCAAAGAAGGGGGCGCGGACGCCTGGAACTGTTTTATTTAACATGGCAGTAGTAGAGAAACCGCAGTCCACCGCTGGTCAATAGAGCAGGCAGGTCATCTCTAGCTAACAGGAGGAACAGCCAGTGCCCCACTAGCCCACGGTCCGACACACAATAGCACATATAATACATTTACATACGTTTAATCAAACGGCCATGGGACTGAAGTCTCACAAGCATGAACAGAACGATATACAAAGACAAAAGCCATGACATGATATACAGCAATAAGAGGCAAAAGGCCAGATTCATAAAACTTAGCAATAACCACGGCATGCAAAATGTGTGGCATAGCCCTTAAATCCTATTCATAAAGTCACCGAACTTTATGAAGTAATCAGAACACTGGTGTTTTAACACATATGCACATATAAATGCGCTTATCAGTTAATCAAAATCGACAAGTTAATATCAATGATCATTGAGGCAGTAGCTATTAATTACTTGTCTGCGTGTCAAACTGAACATGCCAACTCAAGTACAACTAGAAAAGTGCATTTCCTGAAGGAACTGCAGAACGACTTAAATTGTTCCCACTTCCTGCTAGGCTGTTACTAGGCTGCGGCTGCTCTGGGAGAAACGAGGGATGAATAAACAACACATAGAGGAGTGTGGTTAGGTATGTCTGTGTTAGAGTTTGGGGATCTGAATGTTCTACAATGTTCTACAATGATCACAAGAAACTAGTTAAGCCTAGCTTTACCTTAGTTTACCTCTTTCCACTCATTCAGCCTTCTACTAAGTCTGCAGCTGCAATATGCTATCAAGGTCCAAACAAATATAATAACTTGCCTTTGCCACACTTCCATTCTTCTCCTGCCTTCATCGAGTCTCAGAACTACATTTCCCAGCATGTACCCTCGCATGATGCCAACACCACATGTCTGCTGTCAGCCAATCATGCACTGCCTGAGTATCGATTCACATCACCTATTACTTGTCTGTCTGTATGTATACCGGTTTAGTTCGTCTGCCTCTTTGTGAGGTGTCGTCAACTTTGTTGCTTACTGAGCAGTCTACTGAGGAGAGAAGAGATAAGACGTGGAGAGGAGAGAAGCATAGTTAGAGGTAAAGAGGAAAGAAGAGAAAGTAGAGAAGAAAAGAATAGAAGTAAGGAGAAAAGATGTGGAGAATAAAGAGAACAATAAAGAAGAGAAGAGAAAAGAAGTAGAGAAAACAGAAAAGAGAAGAGAAGAGGATACAGAAGTAAAAAGAAAAAAAGTAGAGAAAGAGGACAAGACAAAGAGAATAATAAGACGATGTAATGAGAGAAGTGAAAACGGAAGAAGAACTGAGAGAAAAGAAGGGAAAAGAAGAGTAGTAGAAGAACAGTGGAGTCCGTTCTCCACCCTCCTGGCGGTCAAGTCGAGATGGGACAAACTGAATGAAACAAGCCTGTAAGGCTGTGTGGTGTTTCCAGATCTGTGGGCAGTCATCTACACGGCTGTGTGAGCTAACAGCCCAATCTCAGACGCTGTTCCTTCCCGTTAGGATCGCCCTCCACATCCTCACATACATTATGACAGCCAAGAAAAATGAGGTACTGGGCTGTGGACTCTTTCTGACCCGCGTAGCCTCACACGGAGCGGGCTAAGAGAAGGAGAGTCAACTCCAATCTGCCCACAAGCAGCGGCAGCTGGAAAAGAGCAGACAGGCTCAATTAGGGGCGACGCTCTCCGCTTCCCTCCACCTCGCCATCAGCGGCCTTTTCCACTTCACCTTCCTCTACAGCTCCATTCAGATCAGACGGGGAATATTAGAGAAACGTGCCACGTGTGTGGGAGCGGATATGCCTGGAGAATGATAATACAACTGCCAGGAAACATTAACCTCAAGAGACGTACTGAGGAAATTAAATACACACAGCAAACATACGGGAAATGCGGGAGATACGGACTAACACAAACCCAGCTGAGACAGAAAGAGAGAGCAAGAGAGTGACAAAGGGAGAAAGTGAGAAAGAAAAAGAAAAGATGAAAGAGAGTGAGAAGAAGAGAATAAAATAGAGTACCTGGGAGAAAAAGGTAGATATGAAGAGAAAAAGAAAGAAAGAAAGAAAGAAAGCACAAAGAAAGAGAAAGAGAGAGAGAATCAAAGGAGGAGAGAGAGAGACAGTGAGAATAACACAGACAGAAAAAAGAGAAAGAAAGAAAACAGAAAGAGAAAGAAAGAGAAAAGAGAAAATAAAGCAAGAAAGGGAGAAAATAGAGAGAGAAATAATCACATAGAGAAACAAAGCAAGGGACAGATATAAAAAGAAAGTGAGGGAAAGAGAGAAAATAAAATGAGAAAGGAAGAGAAAAAGACAGAATAAGAGTGAGAGAAAGTGAAGGATAAAGAGACTGAAAGTCAAAAATAGAGAGAGGAAGATAATGAAATACAGAGCCTGGGAGTAAAGGGGAGAAATTAAGAGAGAGAATGAAAGAGAAAGAAAGAGAAAAGGAGTAAAAGAAAGAGTGAGACAGAGGACAAGAGAGAAAGAGTGAGAGTGATGGACAGAGAGAGAAAAAGAAGGCGATGGAGAGAGATGAGAGAAGTACAGAGAAGAGAAAGAAAGAGAGAGAGAGTAACAGAAAGGGAAAGAGCATGAGAGAAGTGAGAGCGATGGAGAGAGATGAGAGAGAAATACAGAAATAACAGTAAGAGAAAGTGAAAGAGCAACAGAGAAAGAGTGAAAACAATAGAGAGAGATGAGAAAGAGAGAAACAGAGAGATGGACACAAGTACAGAGAAGAGAGAGAGAGCGCAACAGAAAGAGAAAGAGCATGTGAGAAGTGAGAGCGATGAAGAGAGACGAGAGAGAGAGACAGAGTGAGAGAGACAGAGAAAGAAAGCGATGAAGGTAGATGAGAGAGAAGTACAGAGAAGAGAAAGAGAGAGAGCGCAACAGAAAGAGCATGAGAGAAGTGAGAGTGATGGAGAGAGAGAAGAGACTGACAAATAAGATAAGTGAGAGAGGGAGTGAGAGAGAGATAGAGAGAGAGCACAACAGAAAGAGAAAGGGCATGAGAGAAGTCAGAGCGATGGAAAGAGATAACAGAGAGAAACAGTGTCAGAGAGAAAGAAGGCGTGGAGAGAGAAGAGAGAAAGAGAACGAGAGCAACAGAAAGAGAAAGAGCAAGTACAGAGAAGAGAGAGAGAAAGAGAGAGAGCAACAGAAAGAGCATGAGAGAAGTGAGAGCGATGGAGAGAGGTGTGTGAGAGAGAGACAAGAGACTTACAAAAAAGATAAGTGAGAGAGGGAGTGAGAGAGAGACAGAGAGACAGCACAAAAGAAGGAGAAAGAGCATGAGAGAAGTCAGAGCGATGGAAAGAGATAACAGAGAGAAACAGAGTCAGAGAGACAGAGAGAAAGAAGGCGGTGGAGAGAGAAGAGAGAAAGAGAGAGCAACAGAAAGAGCATGAGAGAAGTGAGAGCGATGGATAGAGGTGAGACAGAGAGAGAGAGAGAGAGAGAAGAGACTTACAAATAAGATAAGGGAGGGAGGGAGTGAGAGAGATAGAGAGTGAGCACCAAAGAAAGAGAAAGAGCAATGGAGAGGTGAGAGAGAGAAAGAGCAGGAGAAAAAAAAGAGAGACCTTACAAAGAAGAAGAAGAAGAAGAGAGAGAGAGAGAGAGAGAGAGAGAGAGAGAGAGATAGATAGAGTGAAATTAAAGCAGGAGTTGAAGTCGGAGCCTCTGACTCACTCAGCAACTCAATTACCTCAGCAGCAGGTGACCCATTCACTAAATCCTATTCCAGCACGGACTGCAGGACAGAGAACAGGTCATTTACTCTTCACATGTATACCAGGCTGTGACCCTCAGCAGCTCCAGGCCTAAGCAGAGACGCGTTCACTTGTTTCCATTACACTAGACAGTACATTTTAAAGGCAAAGTCTGAGCCTCGACCCCCTCCGCTGCCCCTCCACCAACCATCAGCCGATGTATTTTTAAAAAGCCCAGGGGTCCCGAGTTACAATACACTGACCTTTATTTAAATGTCTCCTCCGCTACGGGCAGAACTCATTACAACCGGGATAGCAGCAGCGTTCCACGACAGCAAAAAATAATTCCCAAAATCAAGTCTCTTTTTTTCCTTCCTCCACCCTTCTCTGCCACCTCTCTCTGGCTCCACAGGCTTGGCTCCTGTTCTTCGCCTCGGTCTCATCCCCAGTTAGTCACTGCCACTAATTAGCCTAGCCTCGGCTAATGAACTTCCCTCAGCAATAAGACTAAAGAGCGTCTGGGTGACTGGAGGACTGGCGTATAAACACTGTCTGGCTTCGGGTGGTTTAGCATTCTGCTCAGACGTCTCGCCTCCCCAGAGCTCTGCATTCCCAAACCACAGCACCTTCACAACATGCCTTCAATGACTTTCATTTATTTGTTTGTTTATTTAATTATTTAGTTTTGCTTCATTTGAGTTTTACTTCACATTTTAACTAACATTTAAATCGAACACAGGGCAGAGGCTCATCCTCAGTCCAAAGCTGGAAGGTTCAAAACATACCCACAGGCATCTCTCTGGACATGTGCTATCCTCTGTAATCATATCCACCATAAGCTCACCAGACAGAAAATGAAGATAATACTTTCTATGAATCTGGTACCCATATTGCATTATAAGTGAATTTATAAAGACATCTATAAGCCATTCATAATAGTTTATAATGTTTGACATAAGCCTTTGTAACTGTACATAAATGTTCATAAGGCTTCGTAGCACGGCATAGCGATATGCTAAAATGCATGGATTGTTCCTGTTGTTAGCATTATTGTTGAAATATGTCTCATAAAGCTTAATACATTCATTCAAATATCACTTTAAATCATAAAGCGCCAACACTTTCTCTGAATCTGGTATCCATAATGCACTATAAGTGCGTTTGTAAAGACCTATAAAGCATTTACAATGTGTTATAATACCTGACATAAGCCTTTGTAACCATACATAAATGATCGGAATCGTGTGCATAAACTGTTGCAACACCAAAGTATAAAGCTTCATAGCACAAAGTGACATAATGCATTATAATACATATATCTAACATTACTGGTGAGACCAGCATCATAAAGCCTAGTAACAAATGCTGTGATCATTCGCTGGATGCCTAAACTCTGGCATACCCTCAGACGTTCCTCAGTATCTATTATATATGAATATAGTTTTATAACTGCAATGATAACTTATAAGCTCTCTTTACAGACTTTAGGTAAAGTGATGTTGTTGGTCAGCTCTATGAATTAGTCCATGTTAATATAAGCATAACTGTAATAACTGTAATGCAGTAAGACTGCCTTAAATATGAACATCCAAAGCTAGTTTGTACGTTGAACAGGGTTTAGTTCATTGATAAAGTAATTCATTTTATGAGCTAGAGATTACGTTGTTGATCTGAACAATTTATAGATTATAACGCATTTTGTCACTTTGTGCTATGAAGCTTTATACCGTGGTGTTACAACATTTTGTGTGTGTGATTAAACATTTATGTACAGCTGCAAAGGCTTATGTCAAGTATTATAAAGCGTTATGGATGCTTTATAGATCTTTATGCATGCATTAGGTATACCTGATTCATAGAGACTGTTACTCATAAAGCTGATCAATAACACTAAGTTGCTTAATGTCTATAAAGTTTGCAACAACGAGCTGTTCAGACCGTTTTTCAGTTTTACCTGTTGTTAATGACATTGTATGTAAATTTCATAATAAACGGACCTGTAACTTGTCACTGAAGATGACCCGCTGCCATTCTGAGTCACTCCATGACATGTTAAGGGCAGCTGCTGTAACGGTCAGTGTGCATGTAGTCCTGCATTGTGCAGCTGTCTGCCAATGGTGCTGGCACTAACAGCGTGACTCATGAAGGGCATCACTGCTCGCTGAATGTCTACAATCGTGGCTGTTGGCTCAGTCAGGTACAAGGTAAACTTCAATCATTGTCATGTTTCACAATGTCAAAGCTACCCACCAATGTTCATTCCTGTTGGTTGATTCTTTGTGGGTGCAACTATTTGTGCAACTGTGTTTTTTGATGATGAGTGTATCCTACACTGTGCATCATACACTGTATGCTCCAGAGTTGTTCCTTTTGGCACAGGTGCATTGAGTGTTTGCATATTGGCTCTCAGCTGTAGTGTGTTCAACTGCACATTTTCACAGGAGATGACAGTTGATGGAAGGTGATTAGCACTCAGACACAGTTAGCGCTAGTTCTTAAAAGCTGAGTTGGTGTGTTTTGGGCCAAAGGTGCCCCATGCATGAAATTAAATACCAATAAACAATTTTTTTTACATCATTACATAGACCACTGTTATCCGTATTCTGTTGACAGTATATTGAATGCCATCTGCGCAGAAAGCGGATGGGAACACAGCTAGCGATTCTAAACATTTGCCTGCTGATACCAGTGCGCAGGCTACGAATGAACTAGCATTTGATTACGCAATCGACTTTCATGAAAGTTCACAAAAGCCATTCGTTTTTCCCCCCTCTGACAATGACTGCTTTGACCCGGGGCTGGTCTGAATGCTAACGGCCAGCGATAAAACTATGACATGTCCTCAGCCTCAGAGGTCCGTGTGCTTGTTGCGTGCTTTATCTATTCAAAAGTCCCTGCATGCTGCGGCTCCTCAGAAGGCGAGCTGCTTCTGTATGGCCGCGGGGAAGAGACAGGAGATGAAGCAGGACAAGGTCTTCTATAGACATCCATCAGGTTACGTCCTTAGCTGCCCCACAGCTGAATCATACCTTGTTATGTAAAAACTGCACAAGGAGGGTTAAGGGTGGTGGTGGGGGGGTTGGATATTTGGGACAGGGCATTCGTGGTCTGCTGCACACAGGCTGGCTGAGAAGTGCCCTTACCTGCTCTCATCTCCTCACAGCTCTCTTTGATCTTCCTGTGGCAGACAGCAGCCAGGGCAATGAGCAGGACGAGCAAACACACAGCCAACCCCACCGTCACCCACAGAGCCACTGGCGGAAACGCCAAACCCTGAGCTAGAGAGAGAAAAAGAGAAAAGAGAGGGAGGTAGACTTCATCAGCAACAGAGTATATTCACTTTTATGGGCATCATCATCTTTACCATCATCACCATCACTCTCATCAGTACAGGAGGTAGCAGTATCTGCAGCTGTACAGTTTCTGCATGACAAATCGTATCCTTGCCACTTTAATATCATTTTAACACTCTCTTAATGCTCAACACGCCGTCATGAATCCCGCAGGTGATTGGCTGACGAGATTGAATGGCCACTTAAGAGGCTTTAAAGAGTACCCAAAAGGCACCTCTCTCAGCGTTAATGTAGGAGTCTCTCTCTCGACTGGAGTTAGCCCCGTTCTCAGGGTTTCCCAGGTCTACTGAGCCTCTTGGGGTGGGTTTCTGGTGCAAATAGAAACATGCATGGTATTTACAAAACTAACTGCGTGTAGGAACATGCAAAATGAATTGATCTTTCCATACCTACAGATACATGTTAAGGACATACCTACAGATCTTTCCATCCATTCGTGAGCAAATTTGAACACTGCTGAATGAACCATGCCATAAACATGTCAAGGCAGATGTCACTCGCTGTCATGTCACCATTTGCTGTAACTGTCATGACAGATGATGAAATGTTTGACGTCATGATAGTTTGCTTCACATGACCAAATTTAAAGTCATGCAATCAAACATTGTAGTACGTCTGTCATGACTCATAGCATAACATAACATAACAGAGGGGCAGCTGTGGGCTGGAGGTTAGGGAACCAGTCTTGTAACTGGAGTGTTGCTGGTTTGGTTCCCTGAATTGGCAGGACAAGGACTGAAGTGCCCTTGAGCAAGGCACCTAACTTCCAACTACTCCTTGGGCTCAGCAGTTAAACTGCATGCTGAAATTAGTGCTGAGAAGATGGGACATGCCAGACGTCTCAGCATGGAGTTGTAGAGGTTCCTAATGGTTTCCTGTGATAATCCGTCCCATGCAGCTTGAACATTCTCACGTAGTTCCTGCAGATTTTGTGGTAGGGCTGGAGGTGGAGTGACATGGACTGGACATGTGACTCGTGACAATACACCATTCACCTTAGCGCTGACCACAGTGCCTCCACATATGGATCGTTGGTCGTCTCCACCAAGACGAAAGCAGGACTTGTCACTGAAGATGACCCGCTGACATTCTGAGTCACTTCACGATAGTCTGACACAACACCATTGCAGTCTTTGGCAACGTTGACATGGTGTTAAGGGCAGTCGTTGCAGCAGTCTCTGTGCATGTAGTTCTGTGTCGTACAGCTGTCTGCCAACGGTGCTGGCACTAACAGGATGACTTATGGAGGGCATCACTGCTCCCATCCTTGCTTACGTCACATGAGTGGCTGAGCATCTCCTGATGTCAAACCCACCCACCAAGTTTCATTACTGTGGGTTGATACAAACCCACAACTCTGCACTCTTTTATTCCGGGCAGCAAAACCGGCCTAAATTTAAGCAGTTGCCGAGGTGAACGATTCACGTTGCTGTAATGTAAATTGCTGTGTTAGTTTTTCCCTCTCTTCCGTACGGTGTGTTCCCTCGCTATTGTTTTCCTCAGGCAGCTGAAGGCTCTATTCTCATAATGCTCCCTAAAGGCTGAGTTATGTTCTCATGACGGCCTTTCATTCCTCCACAAAGAGCGGCTAGCGGTGGCCTGCGCGTGTCTCTGAGTGTTGAGCAGGTGGAGTGGAATGGACACTCAAGTGAGAAAACGAAAGTGTAATATGAGTGACAGGACACAGACGAGGAAAAAAGAAACAGCCGAAAACAAACTGGTCAGCGAGACACTGAGAGTTATTGCAGACTCCTCCAAATTTCCCCTGGGCATTGCTGTCTGTGTTTATGTGTGTCTTTGTGTGTGTGTGTGTGTGTGTGTGAGAGACAGAGTCAATGTGCGTTAGCAAAGGTATGTGTGAGAGTGAGATAGACTCCACTAAATGGCTCCACGGCTGGACTGCAATGCAAACACAGTATCACAGCACTTACTCCAGCGAAAAACCAAAAATTAGCTTTGCGAATGCAGGTATTGAGAAGCACCTGGACACACTCAGTTGGGTCAGGAGAGAAGGGTTACAGCACTGAGCCAAAAGATGGTCTAAAGGAATTAATGTCCTTTTTCAGCCTTTTTTTAGTTTAGTTGAAGTGAAAAAAAAGAAAACTCTGGCCAGGCCAGGACGAGAGAGAGAGAGCGAGAGAAAGAGATTGAAGTCACAGACCATTACATCAGAGCTACACAGTGTGTTCATTTGCAAAGTAAGAAAGGATGCAGAAATTACCTCCCGTGGTTCATGTCCCACCAGATTCTGGCACACAGTATTCAGCAAACATCTAATATGTCTTTATCACACTCCCACATTCTGTCTTTTCTGGCATATATGCAAGTATATGTATCTCCATTTTTGTTGATTCTTGCTTTTATGCATCATTAGAACTCAGCAGCTGCTGTTTACACTGTGCGTAAATTTCACGAGGAATGGACCAATAGAAATGGCCCAAAACTGCTTGCAAAAAAAGTCTGGTTCCATTGACTTATACCTGTGGTTATCTTTGTGGTCCGTCTGACCCCATTCAGTATTTAACTACTCTAAGCAAATGTTTGACATCTTAATAAATAAATAAACAAATAAATAAATCGGAAGTCGGAAAGTACCTGACATGTCAGCTTGGGTAACAATATTAACTAGAAAAGTTAATTTCGGGAAACGCAAAACGGTTGCGCAGAAGTTCCAGAAAAATCTGTTGCTATCCAGAAACGGTGCATCCGACCAAAAAGTATACAAGCACACCATTCCCGTTCAGACTGAACTTTTTTGGAGTTGGAATGGTGTTGAAATCTTGAAAACTGCAGTACTAGTTAGTGTGTACCAAGATGAAGAACAAGAAGAAGAAGATGAAGAAGAAGAAGAAGAAGAAAAAGAAAAAGAAAAAGAAAAAAAGACGAGGGAAATACCATCAGGTAACAATAATAATAACGCACAACATAATAATGATCATTTTGGGAGGTATAAATTGCTGGCGTCAAAAAGATTAGTACATTTGAAGATAATTAAAGGGATAAATGACAAGACCAAAGGTCTGAAAAATGGCGGTGAGAACCTTCTCACAACAAATCGACTGGAATCCCTTTTCTTCACCCCCCCACCCACATCCCCACCCCCATCTTCTTTGAGTGTTAAAAATGCATTGGGCTTAATGTGAAGGCTGCACTGTTAAAAGTCATGTTCATTTGTTATGTCTGATAAATGGTGCAAAGGAGCGAACAGGCCTTAATATACAAATAACAGTGTTGCGCTGAAACGTCTTGGTAAATACATTCAAATACTCACTATTCATGAGGGAACCTCAAGGACTTGATGTAGTGTTTTTGCCATTGCATGCCCCATGCAAGCCTGCGAGAGGTCATTTTACTCCAATGTCATTGAAATCTCTGTAAAAATCCATGTTTTAAGTTGTTTGTTTCCCCAGAAAAAAAAATGCCAATCTCCTTTCAGCCTGCTAGAGTAACTATGCAGGAACTGTGCTGCCTTTAGCTCAGCCCAAAGGACTGTTGCAAGCTGTTATGTTGTGCATGTGCAATTTTCGAACGCATTGCCTCAATCTCCCCTCGTCTTGCTTCAAACAAGACAGCCTGATGGAGCAGAGTAATGGAAAAACCTGCACCCCTCACCCTCAAAGTCCATTAATCTGCAGTTACAAGGAGGCGCGCGTGTTTGTGTAACGTATTCTAGCTTTAGGTTGACTCAGTCTTACTTGCTTTTTGCTCATTTGTTACACCTACACACCACAGCACTAGGCTTAATCCATGTGCAGCAACAAGATCTGTAAAGCATGGGCATATATAACAGATGTACACCCATCATCAAAAGAACGGTTGCACAAATAGTTCCACCCAGAAGGAATCAACCAACAGGAATTGTAAGACATGCGATGTGGCGTAAGCAAGGACGAGCCTCATCGCTGTACCTGACTGACCCAACAGCCACAATCGTGGACATTCAGCAAGCAGTGATGCCCTCCATGAGTCATCCTGTTAGTGCCAGCACCGTTGGCAGGACTACATGCACGCCGACTGTTACGATGTCTGCCCTTAACACCACATCAACGTCACCAGAGACTGCAATGGTGTCAGGCCAGACTGTCATGGAGTGACTCAGAATGGCAGAGGGTCATCTTCAGTGATGAGTCCCACTTTTGTCTTGGTGGAGGCGACCAATGAATCTGTGTGTGGAGGCACCGTGGTCAGCGCCAAGATGAGCAGTTTGTTGTCATGTGTCACACGTCCAGAAGGCCTGTAGTCACTCCACCTCCACCACAAAATCTGCAGGAACTATTCAAGCAGTATGGGATGGATTATCACAGGACACCATTTGGAACCTCTACAACTCCATGCCGAGACCTCTGGCATGTTGCGTTAGCAAACATGGCGGACTGACGCCATACAGAGAGACACTACTTCTGTATGTGTAGCTCAATAAATATTCCCCATATCAGTCTAAATTCATCATTATTTATTGTTCCTGATGACCTTTATCTTCCTTCCCAATAGCACTGCAGTCTGACACTTCCTTCTGGGTGCAGCTATTCTTTTGACAGTGAGTGTATAAGAGCACACTGTAACCTAGACCCCTCTTTAACAGCCTTTTTTTTTTTTTTTTCGAAACTGTACGAAAGTCAAGAATAGAGGGCTGCTAGGCTGTGAAGAGATAATGAGCAGCAAAAAAATACAGCTGCATGCCCTATGGAGTCAAAATAACCCAGTAATAATTAGAGGGTATGTGCTTTTACCTCAGTTCAGTGGGGAAAGCAGTAATTGCGTATGCGAGAAATCAATATGACATCTACTTTTATATTAATGTCCTTGAGGGCCCTCCGTGTAAATATCAGCGGAGGGAAAAGAGAGAAAAGAAAAGTCAAAGAAGCCAATAGTATCTCGTCAGGTCGTTCCTGGACCGTAACCAAAACGGTGGTGCGCGGGACAAGGAGGCAAGTCAGGTGTAACGGTGAAGAGAAAGGAAAATAAACAAACAAACAAACAAATAAATAAACAAATAAATAAGCAAACCAAATAAAATAAACACAAATAAAAATGAATGAACCTTCTGAGCGTTCTGGACCACCAGAGATAAGAGGGTGTCAGCGCGTGTAAATGTAGGATGAGAAAACAACACAACGGAGAAGGGAAACGGAGAGGGGAGGGAAGGGGAGGAAGAGAGAGAGAGAGAGAGAGATAATGGAATAAATGGATGTGATGTTGGAAACAGTAGCCACACCGTGCATCTTTTCCACCCCCCTTCCTCCACCACCTCCTCCTTCTCCTCTCTCTATCACTCCGTCCCCTTGTCTCTCTCCTCTCTCGCCTCACTCCTCTATCTCTGGCCCTGTCTCTGCCATTGAGTGAGGGCGGACTGATAAAGACAAATGTTGTGGAGGGCTATCATTTCTGCGCCGATGCCCCTGAGGCCCGCAGGATCATATTTCTCCCTTTCGCTTGTTTGATGATGTGATTTTGTTTCCCACTGCAATAGATTTGTCCCTAATGGCTCTATTTACCCATCATCCACCTTAGCTCTTTTTTCCCCCTTTCTCTACAGCCCCTACTCATCTCCCGCTCTTTTCTCCCCATCTCCCCGGCTCGCTCGGCTTGGGATAAGGAGTGCCTTGTTTGTTTTGCCTTGTTTTGCCCCTCGTGGGGATGGAGGCCATGAAGTTAGATAATGATAGTATTATGATACGGGTGCAAATCCACACAAGTTCACCATGATTCAATATGACTTCAGCCTACACGGACTACACAAACATTCCTGGAGAAAGTATTTACCCCATGGCTGCCTGGTAAGCTAGCCACACTCGGTCATCCAATGAGACGCAAAGTTTACACACAATATACTGTACTTATTTAATATTCATCTTCGTTGTAATATTTGCATGTTTGGCATTTTAGTAAGACAATATAGTGGAATGCTGTAAACCAACAATGTCCAGTACAAATAGCTATTTAATACTTAGTATTAAGTTATTATGATTATTATTATTTTTCAGGGGATATATGGATAATAAGCTTTTGTGAGAGACAATCCATTTGTATAAAGAAAAGGAAAGTCAAAGACTCTGCAAAATGGGGGTACAAAATTGAAATAAGCTTACCGGACAATAAATTAGTCACCTGTGACTGAAATGTACCTAATAGCGTGCAATACCTCCATGAGCACCAAAAACAGCTGTGGTTGGATTTGGCATGAACTGGACAAGTTTATGGGTGTTGGCCACATCAGTGTTCAGACACTCTTGCATCAGAATTGCGCAGTTGGGCCAGATTTGGTGGATGCCTTCCCTGGCACAATTCCAAGGAGAATTTCCTGTAGACTGGGCTTTCAGTCACTGCTGGTAGACCCGTGTGACCGTACGCCCATACACCTGCAGATTCAGCTACTTCCTTCACACTGTGGTCTTTGGTCACAGCCAAATGCAGTCACTCCTTTTAGCCAATCATTAACATCTGCTGTAGACCCATTTTCCACACATCGAACAAGATGTTCACTGTAGCACCTCTTCTCAATCTATGAATCCCATCACACACGCTGCAGGTATTTATAGCCTGATCATCCTCATGCAACACCATCTGCAGGAGCCTGAACGCAAGGTGACTAAGTTGGGGAGTCTACATTAACACTAGTTACAATTAGGTGTTACATGTTGACTTAATATGAGTTAACATTAGTTAGTACCTAATATTAACTAATACATTACTTCATATTAGTTAGTCAACACTTAATGTGAAGTGTTGCCAGATAAACACAGAAAACAGGATTGTATCAGTACTGCCCCCATCACAAACAGTTCTCCAAGCTGGAATATGTCTTGCTTCAGACATATTACTTCCACATATTACTATCACCTCTAGTTGTTATGGCACTTGTGGTCATTAGAGGACATGGTGATCGTTGTACACTGGAGGCTATGAGGAGCTGGACCCTGGCACTTGTGTAGGTCAGCAGAAACATGCTAACGCTACTTTAGCAGGATTCCCCTCTGCTACTGTCCTTTCATCTGTGAGAATAAAGAGCTCACATGCTTCTCACCGGCCTCTCCATCCCTCTCCTCTCCTCACCCATCTTACATCCACCAGGATCAAAGTCATGCCTCCCTCACCCTCCCTCTCTTTAAATGTGGAGAGAGGAGAGACAGAGAAAGAGGCAGAGTGGCAGAGCAAGACAGAGAGAGTCACCTCCACACAGCAGCATGAGGGCAGGGACAGGGAAACACTCAGAGCGGAGTGATTGTTAGAGATGAGCCCCCAGGCAGCTGGGGAAAATGAGTGAAGGACACAGAAGACAGGGGAGGAAGTGCAGGAAACCTAAGACTCAGTCTCCAACTCCAGTCCCGGAGTCTAGTGTCCAGTACTGTTTGGAAGACGTCTTGCTCAAACACACTCGGATCATCAACCCATCCTGTAATTCCCAGGTTTAACTACAACTGTCCATGGTAAATTAAACTGGGGCAAGTTAAATTTGGAGTTCCATCTGAATTATGAAAGTAAAAGCCAGGTAAGAAATAGAGAAATGGAGATTTTTGACATTTGCAGATAATGTTCTATTCTGACTACTCTCACTATTATAATAAAAATTATTTTAATGCCGATATCTTTCTTATACTGTACATCAGATATCACAAACCTGGCCCCCACTTCAACCTTGAACGAATATAAACCCAATATAGCTATAAACTCCTTATAATTCCACCATTGCTACTGTTTCATGGTGTTCCCCAGGGCTCAGTAGTGGGTCCCTTTCTTTTGATCATTTATCTTCTCTTATTGGAACACATTAAGAGGCACTGCAACCTTGCTCTTTGGTTTTACGTAGACAACACCCAGCACATCACTTGTTTTACACTTTTGGTTTGTTGTATATGTATATTTGGTTTTAATTCTAAATTGCTGAAAGCAAACATGCAAGAAAGTCTTTTAAAACTTTTATGTACAGATAATGTGCTATTCTGACTGTCACTATTGATATTATAGACAAAAAAAATATATTTTAACGCTGATATCCTTCATTTACTGTATATCACATATCACAATCTTGACCTCCACTTCATATTTAAAGGGACAGAAAACTAATACAGCCTATAACTCCCTAAAACTCCACCACTGCTACTGTTTCTCATGGTGCTCCCCAGAGCTCAGTTCGGGTCCCCTTCTTAAGGGGCACTGCAATATTGCTCTTCATTTCATGACACACATCACTTGTTGTATACTTTTAGTTTATTGTATATGTATATTTGGTTTTAATTATAACTTGCTGAAAGCAAACCTGTGAGAAAGTCTTTTAAAGCAAACTATTTTTTATTTACCTGCAGATAATGCCCTATTCTGACTACCACTAATAATAATATACATAAAAATGTATTATTTTAATGCTGATATCCTTCATACACTGCATATCACATATCACAAACTAGCACTCGGTTCATGCTTGAGTGGACGGAAAACCAATATAGCCAATAACCCCTTAAAATTCCACCATTGCTATCGTTTCTCATGGTGTTCCCCACAGCTCAGTATTGGGGTCCCCTTCTTTTTTATCTGTTATCTTCTTTTACTGGGATATCAAGAAGCACTGCAACCTTGTTCTTCGTTTGTACACAGATGACACCCAGCGCATCATTCTGTTGGTTTGTTGTATATGTATATTTTAATTCTAACTTATTGAAATCTAACATGCAAGAAGCCTTTATAGTGAACTTTATTTACAGCTTATCTATAGATAATTTGCTATTCTTACTGTCACTATTAATATTATACATAAAAAAATAATTACTTTATCGTAGATATCCTTCATATACTGTATATCACATATCACAAACTTGGCCACCCCCTCAAACTTGGAGGCTCAGAAAACCAATATAGCCAATAACTCCTTAAAATTCCACCATTGCTACTGTCTCTCATGGTGTTCCCCAAGGGTCAATATCGGGACCCTTTCTTTTCATCATTCATCTTTCTACTCTTTGGTTTGTATATGTATATTTTGTTTTACTTCCTTTATTGCCATAGTCTGCACTGTTTCTTGAAAGGTGCACTTAAATCAATGAATTATTGTTATTGTTATTATTATAGTTATTTTATTCATTTTATAATGGGTTACTACAGACAGACAAAGCCAACACTGTCAGTAAATTATACAGGATACCTCCGCCAATGACGAAGGAAATACCACCAGCTCACTGACATTTCCGGGCTTATTTGTTATTATTTATTTATCCATCTATTTATTTTCCTTTTCTCCACCAAGCCCACCAAGGGAGCCTCTGTGAATTCTGATTAGCAATAATAACAATAAATGCAATCACACAGACGGCGAGGCAGAAATGTCAGAGGACAGGGATTAGCTAAATAGGGAGACATAAGGAGGGCTAAGATTTGATTTCCCTCCTTTAGAGGGATTTGGTCTGAATAAATGACTTTGGATTTGCCTCCGACATAAAGCATGCGGCATCCATTTCAATAAAAGGTGGTGATCAGTTTTATTTATTTTTTTTTTTTGATAAATAGGAACTTTTTCGTGACGGAGAACCGTGGCTGGGTAAGGCCACCTGTCTTCCAGTATGTGAGTGTGTGCATTTAAGAGGATATGAAACACAGTGGGAGTTGGAAAAACTTGGCAAACTGTGACGGATTGGGACAGTCTTTTGTCTCATCAGCATCTTTGCACAGCAGCCGCCTGCTGTTTTTGTGAGTTTCAATGAATTACTTTATAGCCAGAAAAAGCGGAGGGCTGGCTTATTGGCATTCAGAAGAAAAGCGCATCCCTCATCCCGAGATGCCTCGTTTTTTTCCCCCCTTCGTAAAAAATACGCCTCTTAAAATGACATCATTCCCCTTATCTTGATGGCAAACACTGATACTGAAAGTAGCAACTGGACTGAAGTCACCCCATTTCCATAGCAAACTACATGAGCTGCCTTGATGACCCGTATCAACGGCCTCAGTTGATAAGTACATGTTCTGCCGTAATAAATTAAAGCTGGGTGATAATTCACACAATAGCGAAACGCTCATTCATTTCAGGACCACTCTGTGCCTTGCGTTCTGCAAAATCATCAATCAGCTAGCATCCCTGCTAGCCTCGCTTGTCATACTCGGCTCCTATGATCAGCGCCGGCATTTAATGTTGGCGAAGTTCAGCTGAGTGCAGCAAACCTCGCTTTTCTTTAAAGAATTTGGCAGCAGTGCTTATCAAAGGGAGCGAAGAGCATGCTAAAGCACCCACTGTAAGGAACACCGTCTTGGCCTGCTTGGAGGACAGTGATTAGTGCTCCACTCTGCCATCACCATACAGAATTCTGGCTGGCTGTGACATTACACAACAGAGATATGGGTAATATTTATTGAGCTACACATACAGAAGTAGTGTCTCTCCGTATGGCGTCCATCCCATGCAGCTTGAACATTCTCACGTGGTTCCTGCAGATTTTGCGGAAGGGGTGGAGGTGGAGTGACAGCCGGCCTTCTGGACGTGATCTTGGTGCTGACCACGGTGCCTCCACACACAGATTCGTTGGTCGTCTCCACCAAGACAAAAGCGTGACTCGTCACTGAAGTGGTGCAGCCATCTGCCAATGGTGCTGGCACTAACAGGATGACTCATGGAGGGCATCACTGCTCGCCAAATGTCCACAATCGTGGCTGTTGGGCCAGTCAGGTACAGTGATAAGGCCCATCCTTGTTTAAGTCACATGCACGGCTGAGCGTGAAACGTGAGTCATTCGAATGTCTCAATGTCAAAATACCCAAAGTGGGTAGTGAGCACACTTGCCCGGAGCAGTGGCCAGCCCTATCCACAGCAGTAGGGGGTTAGGTGCCTTGCTCAAGGTCATCTCAGTACTGTCCTGTCGGTTCAGGGAATCAAACCAGCAACCTTCCCATCACAAGGCTGGTTCCCTAAGCTCCAGCCCATGACTAGCCACAAGTATGACACGGTTCTATACACAACCATTGTCTTTACTGAAGAACCCCTGAAGAACCATGTTTTTAAGAATGTAGGCCTATTTGTTGGTCCAAAAACTGGCGCCTCTCTCATTTTAACTACATTTACTACTGTGCAAGATCTTTTTGACAGCATGAGGTAATTAACATAATGGGAAATGCAGTTCCTATGGCCACAACCAGCATGCAAACCCAGGCGCATATACAAGACACTCCAAGCGGCACTTGATGATTTACTGAAACGGAGTTGACTACCTTCAGTCACTGTTTAGAAACTCAACCCAGTTAGAATCTCTCACAGCTCTCTGGCTGGCACGGGCTTAAAACAGCGTTGCACCAAGCTGAGCCGTGATTGGCTAAAGTGGGCCCGATGATTGCGCGCGCGATCTGCGAAGCCAAGCTGGCACGCAGAGCGGTCTCCCTGGCAATGAAGGACCCTTCTAAATGAGCTTCATTCTGATGAGACACATTAGTACAGCACTCTGCAAAAATGAGCATTCCAGTCACAGTCTCCGCACAGCCGCCTCTATGCCTGGGCTTTAAGGCCAGCCTAATGGTAGTGCTCTCAACAAGCAAGAACGCCGCCATGTAAATACACTCCGAACCCTTCATGCTTTCCTGCTCGGATCAATAAAGCACCTTTTAAAGCGCCCAGAAAAATGTCCAATATGTTTAGCTGAGCAATGCTACATCTGCTAACAAAATACACCAACAGGGCAATAAAGCCTTTCCCCTCTTTACCTGTGGCCTAGTAAAAAAAAAAAAAAAAAAAACAGTCTAGCCCAGCAATAACACAGCCAGGCATAATTCATCCACATTACAGCCTCCAGGTTTTAGGTGTAAACCCCGAAGAATCAGCCGAAGCTTTCGTGTTTTTATTGAAGGCTTTTCTAGAGGAGATGTAAGGCTTTCTCGAGCTAAATCTTTCCCTTGAAAGATAAAAAGGTGGGGGAGGAAGTTCAAGGTAACACATGTTGGGAGAGAGAATTTAGCTAAATAAATAAATAAATAAATAAAAACAACAACAACAACAACAACAACAACATGAAGCACTCATGGATCAGCTAATTAAGACTCTGTGTTCAAAGCAAGCACGTGAAGGTTGGCTCATTAGGAGCTGAATCGGGAGCAGCTGAATGTAGAGCAGTGGTTTGCAAGGGGGGTGTGTGTGGGGGGTGTTGGGTGGGATGTGGACGCTCGTGCTCCTGGACACCTCTCAGGAAATAAAAGTCCAGCTGGGTAGATGATCCAATAGCCGGCCCCAGACTGACACCAGCTCCATCACCGCCGGACTGGACTATTGATTTTTCCCACTACTCTATTTGTGTGCTCTCTCTCTCTCTCTCTCTCTCTCTCTCTCTCTCTCTCTCTCTCTCTCTGTAGACAGGAAGACTTAATGGAAACCTAATGGCTGCTATAATCATATTAAAAAGGCACGGTTTCTAAAATTTTAATTAGCTTTAAAACACGGTGCTGCTCCGTGAGGGTGAGGAAATGCGACTGTGGCCTAACATAAACATGAAAAATATAGCACTGTGTTGCAGGAGGAACCATTCAGGAAAAGAGAAATGGTGGAGCATAAACACTGCACACTAAGCAGGCATGGGGCATTCTTTAACTTACAACTAATTTAAGCTACTAACTATTTTAATGTACTACTTTAATCTGCTTTTGCAGATTTGTTTATGATACAGCAGTAGAGCATGTCAAAATTAAAACATTAATTAATAACTATCAAGCAAATCCGCCAAGAGTCGCGCTACGGGTCCGCCGCGTACTTAGCCTTCCACAATAACAATCTAGACTAACACTAACTCAGTCACTAAACAGCCAGAGATAGGTGGCAGTTATAAGCTGGAGGTCAGGGAACCAGCCTTGTGACCAGAGGGTTGCTGGTTCAGTTCCCTCAACCGACAGTAACGACTGAAGTGCCCTTGAGCAAGGCACATAACCCCCAACTGCTCCACGGGCACTGTGGATATGGCTGCCCACCACTCTGGGCAAGTGTGCTCACTGCCCCCTAGTGTGTGTGTTCACTAGTGCGTGTATATGGGTGTTTTACTGTCACGGATGGGTTAAATGTGGAAGACAAATTCCTTGGAACCAATCAGAATCTCCATCTCAGCTGGGAGGCGGGGCATTTCCTAAACACTACAGCCTTCGTGAGCTCCTGAGCGTCAGCTCACTGATACGGTTAACATGCTTTTACTGCGGTACATGAGCTAATGCACTGTCACATGTTACTACACTGTGTGAATTTACTACATCAGTTTAAATACCTGACTAAATTAAGATCGCTTTCAGACCCGCCATGTTGGGTGCAGACCTGTCAAACTCTTTCTTTAGTTCGGAACGTTTCAGCGCGTGAACCCTCATATTCAAATCCATGCTGAAGAACTGAACCGTGTTAATTCACAAGGGAATTCAACACCAGAGTGCTTTTTCCTAGTGCATATCAAAGCCGTACAGTCTGCCCAAACTGCCTGCCTTAACATTTCACTCTTTACAGATTCTCATACAGTTCCTGCAGCATGAGCTGCTTTAAATAATGGAAGGTGAGCAATAAAGCATTTGATTTGGGCACATGGATCGGAGGTGCATCAGAGACCTGGCTGCTTAAATTCGAACTGGTAACCCACAGATACACACAGATAATAAGTGTGCCTATTAACAGAGCACTAACCTGCTTCCCTGCAAAACTGGTGTAGATTTTAGAAAATGAACGAGTATGAAAACAGCCTGATGTTCTTCAGAGATGTTCGCTAGCAGAGTTTGCTATCCAAGGCTGAACGCAGTGGTGCAGAGACCAAAGCAAACACTGACATTATTCATGAATGCATTTAAAGACTCGTTTTTAGTGTGACAAAAGAAATGCATTTCTGGAAACAATCCATTTCACCCTCCATCACATTTGGAGGTATGGTGCCCAGCTGTGATTGGATTTGGGATGGACTGGACAAGTTTCTGGATGTAGGCCACACCAATGTTCAGCCACTCCTGCACCAAAGAATTGCGCAGTTGGGCCAGATTTGGTGGATGCCTTCCCTGGCACAATTCCAAAAGGAATTTCCTGTAGACTGGGATTTGACCCGTATGATGGTACACTTCCATACACCTGCAAATTCAGCTACTTCCTTCACACTGTGGCCTTTGGAATGCCCAAATGCAATCGCTCCTTTTAGCCAATCATTAACATCTGCTTTGGAGCCATTTCCCACACATGGAACGAGACATTCACTGCACTGTATCACCTCTCACTCACACCTCATAGGTATTTAAAGCTCAAATGATCCTCATGCAGCGCCATCTGCAGGAGCCTGAAGTTACTACCACCTTAAACATGCAAAGGTAGCTAAGTGTTTGGGGATCTTATGTTATGTGTAGTTAAAATCCGCCCCAATATAAGTAGTAGCTCTATAAAGAAAACAAATCCATAAGAGGAACTCTGATATCCTCATGAGGAGCGAGTCCGATCCAGCCGCTTCATGTGCAGCAGTGAACTAATGCACAGCTTGGCCAAAAGCTTGCGGCAAAACTGGCCAAGAAGCAAAGACAGTTAGAGGAAGAAATAGATGCGGGGCTTTCAGAACCATCTGCATGAGAGTCTTAATGGTAGTTCAGCAAAACCTTTAACCTAAATGGTAGTCGATCCGATGAGACACACTTGGTGTCTTGAAGCTGCTTTAGTTTTTTAGTAGGAGGCTAATAAATATTAAATGATGACTCTTCTCATATCCAGTGTCACAACAAACGCACTTCAACACAATCTGGAGTGAACCAGAAGTGAAGCATCTGAAGCATCCCTCAAGGTGTGTCAGGCCTACATTAAAAAGCTGGACCACTGTAAGTAGTAGGGGTTGCACAGACTAATCGACTAGTCGGTTCGACGATGAAACTTGATGTCCACTTGTTACTGATCACATCGTCATGACCAACAACATGGACGTCTCAGAGAGGAGACAACAGGTGAGGAGCCTGGTGATTTTAGGATTCATATCTCTGGTTTCCTGAAGGCTAGCAATGCGATCCATGACTTGGATCTGGGAAGGGCATGTCTGACCTGTGGAGCTTAGCTTCACTCTAAGGTCTCTGGTCTACAGTGCTTCACTGATCAGACATTGAACATCGTTATCTCTGGTTTCCCAAGGACTACAATAAAAGGTCACGTGTTGTTGGAGAGAGAGTATAACGACCTGTAATCTTGCACAGTTCAGAGTTGATAACTGTTATTTCCGCTGAGTTAAGGCGATCTAATTTTCTCTGGACCTCCACTGCAGGCGAGCATCTCGGCAAAGGCACTTTATGACTAATGCCCTTTGCACAAAAATAAACGGGCATTTTTCTATTTTTCACTAGTTGCTTATAGGAGAGGCTAGTTAGGTCTCTGTTTAGGGCTGCAACAAATTTTGACAGTTGATTAACTACTGATTATTGAAACAAATAATGGATTACTCCGATTATGAATCGTCTAATTGTTAAATTACTCTTACGCAGCTGTCAGCATTTACATTTAGCTTAAGGTTGTTTTATGCATTTGCTAACTAACTTTAATGAAGACAATAAAGATGAATAACTTATTCAAAAACGTACTGGTTTAATGAACTTTTCTGCTAATTTGAAAGACACATAAAAATCTAATATCTTTAAAACCAAGGATGTGCAACGTAGCAGCAATAAAATACAACAAAACTAAACCCGTTTTCCCCTAATCGAATAAACAAACAATTTGTTTTTTTTTTATTTTGCAAGATTCGGTGCATCTCACGTGTAGATGACGCTAAAAAGGTTTATTCCCAAATCACAGTCCAAGGTCGAAATCAAAAACAAGCGAAGGGTCGAAACAAAGGCAAACATACACAAACAGGAGTTCCAAAAACACAGTCAAAAAGAAGGCCAGAAGTCAAAAGACCGAAGAGTACAACAAGTAGAGAAAGGATGTTCTGCACTGAATACACAGATACGACACTTCGCAAAGCCCTGAACAAAGCAAACATCTAATAATAATAGTAAACCGGTGACACAAATTAGTAATCTGGTAAGGTTGATCTGGGATAGGTTGCCGGCTGCATACTGGAGGTCACATGCTCACCCAGGGTATCCTGGGAAATGGAGTCCTTAGTGGCTAGGCTCAGTACTAAGCCTGAGGGATACGTGACAAACTGAAATTTGAAATATAAACAGTGCATTAATCTGTGCATTGTACTGTCTGTCTACTCTCTGCTTCATCTAAGTTCCACAACTGACTATTAAATTAGTTACCAACTTAGTTGTCGATTTAAGTTGAGCTGAAGCCCTATTCTGATGGGATTAGTTTTACAGGGGAAGGTGGGGTAATGTAATTATTACCGGAGTTTCTCAGTGATTTTTAGTCCAGCATGAATGCACCATGTCATTCATTTTTACCGACTGAGTGCTCCCACCTCAGTAAAGATTCTGGTGCCTTTTACCTTTACCTGTAAAACAAACCACAAAAATAACCTTTGATTATGTTAGCCCTGTCCAAATCGGCAAGTGTGTAAGTATTAAGTCATAGACTGTGGAAAAGGAGTTTTTGATGATTTTTCTCAGGTATGGAGGAGGCATGTAGTTTAGCTGTGCACGCCACAGATACCTCGGGTCGTTCAAGTCTGTGGCAAACCTCAGGTGTTGTACGACGTACAACCCTCAAACCCAGAAGATGACCCAAAGGCCTCCTCAGAGGAGTGGCGATTCTGCTAGCTTTAGCCAAGTCATTGTGTAATGTAGCCTATAGTCTACATACGTGTTATGAACATGTAGCTGCTAATTTTTTTAATAATAATATTATTATTATTATTAGTAGTAGTAGTAGTAGCAGTAGTATTAGTATTAAGTGGGTTATAAGATCATCATCCTCCTCTACTTCATCAGTGGTAACAGGACGCTGTTGACTGGATATTTTTGGTTGGTAGACTGGTTTGTTTGGTGGTCGCACATGTTTTTTGGAGGTGAAGGCAGGGCGTAAATTGAGTTGCCATTCCCATCTCAGTCATTCATGTCGAGATTACATATCCCGTGTGAACTGGTTAACTGGTAAACTTCACATATGTCCTGTAGTAAAATACATTACCCCACCTCCTCACGTAAAACTAATCCCGTCCAAATAGGGCTTTAGTTGATCAATCATAACCCCCGTTCCTCTGTACTAGTTGAACTCCCAGAACATTATAATAATTAGTCACTTCTTATGTTGTCCCAATATCCAATAACTTGCTATACAAATGGACAAATCAAAATTGCATGGTTAAAGACTGTAGAAGTACCTGCAATTCATTAATTCCTTTAATAATAATTTCCTTCTGCAGTCTACACAGTGCAAAATTGTTAGGGTATTAGCTTCCATTACATGTTAGCTACATTAACTTTGTAGCTCCAGGCCAAAACTAAAAAAAGCCACCTTTAGACAGGTTGGCAGATCAGCCAAACTTGGGGTAAAAGGAAGTCTTAGTACATCAGATGTTTCGCTGAACTTTCACTTTAACCAGCTGAAGTAAGTCGTGGAACCGTTCCATGTCCTTTATAGAGCGCAGAGGAACGTGAGCCTCACACGCAGCAGGAACCTGCCATTTACTCGACAAAGTCAGAGAATTAGGCCTCTTTGATTAAAACAGCTCACTGCTGGCGCACAATAAAGCTGAAGAAAGAAGCGTCTAATTAACTGCTGCTCATGATTACTTGGAGCAGCCTTGACACCACCCAAAAAGTAGACTAAGCTATTCATTATGTCTCCATTAGTCATCAAAGAGAGGGGGGGGGGGGAACATGAGCCAAGTTAGAGAGTGAGACGATGAAAAGAGCTCTGAAAACAGCGTATTGTCCTGAAAACAATGCAGCATCAACAAATTCACACAAACACAGTCTTCAGTCTATTTCTGTACAGCACTCTGACTTCACACTGAACCTGACTATACATTTCTATTCCTTTGACAAGAGAAAACTCTTTTACAAGCACACATACTTAGAAAAGAATGGAAGTCCATTACTAGAAGGTACAGAAGGAAAAAAAAGAAAATTTTCTTCTACTTCATTGTTATAGGCAGCAGTGTGTCAAAACATACTGTACCAAAATAATGAATTATTTAAAAAAATACTTAACATCTTGAAATAATGACTTCAGGCAATATTCCAATATAACATACAAGTCCTTATTTTAGGTACTAGGCAATATTCCAATATAATAAGTCATTATTTTTAGGTACTAGACAACATTCCAATATAATCTGTTATTATTTTTAGGTACTAGTTAACATTCCAATCAGTCATTTTTAGGTACTAGGCAATATATATAATCAGTCATTTTTAGGTACTAGGCAATATTCCAATATAATCAGTCATTATTTTTAGGTACTAGGCAATATCCCAATCAGTCATTGTTAGGTACTAGGCAATATTCCAACATAATCAGTCATTATTTTTAGGTACTAGGCAATATCCCAATCAGTCATTTTTAGGTACTAGGCAATATCCCAATATAATCAGTCATTTTTAGGTACTAGGCAATATCCCCAATATAATCAGTCGTTTTTAGGCACTAGGCAATATTCCAATATAATAAGTCATTATTGCCTAAAAATAAATACTTACTTCAAAATATAAAATCAATATTTCAAGATAAGTCATTATTTAGAGATGCTAAAGCTACATTTCCACTGCATGGTTTACACAGGCCTTGCAGCTGGTGCTGTTCTTGGTTTCACCTCAGTTGAGGGTCCAAGTGAGCCAAGTGTATACCAAAAGGTGGTTTTATTGAGAATCACTGCTGCAGCTGCTTTTCTAAACACATATAGCAACGCTAGCTACTAGAGCCAAGCTGAGCCATACCATGCGGTGGAAAAGCTTTATTCAATATTTTGACAAACTCTGTCTTCTACCTGTCTGTAAAGGGCTTCAAAAGAAAAGAGGAGAAAAGTTTTTGATTAAAATACAGGAGCTAAATCTGCTATGTATGTAAGTATGTTCTGAGTTTTCTCAAAGTACAGGGAAATGACTGGCCATGGTAATCGACTCCACACTGCAGACAAGGCAGATATTAGCGCTGGAGTATTTGCTGAGGTGCACCAAGACAGAAGGCAATGCCCCTTCAACCCACAGCTGTGTCATTACCCAGAATACATCACTCCAGCTTGTCCAGTTGTTTCAGAATGGACTTTTTAAAAGCCCTGGCTGGCCCGTTCTTATGCCCAAATGGTCATAATGTGACAGATGCAACAGGGACACAGACGCTTGCTGCCATCCACAACAGTGACAGAGTGAAACTAGAAAAGTGCATTTCCTGAAGTATATGCAGTCCGTCTGGCCTACCAGGCTGAAGATGTTTCTATAATGAGATGGTAGTCATTTAAAGTCAATCTGACAGAAATCCTGCAGCTAATAACTAAAATATTAACCGGAATAATAAATAAAAGAAAGATTAGACTATTTATTTGCCAAAGACTCAAGACTTGGACTGCCACCCCAGAGGCATACAATTAAATGCAAAAATAATAGTAGATCAGTGAATAAGCTATTCATTGGACTTATGATACAGTCATATCTCCTGACATGGCCTATTATTCCTAAACGCTCTCCCAATTTGAATGTCTCTGTCTCAATATAATAATACTCGTTTCATTTGTGTATTTATGGTCTTCACAGTCCATGTACACACAGTACCCCATGGAGCAAAATTGAAACACCACAGACATAATTCAGCACACTTAGAGTAGATATTGCAGTATAACAGGCCCTATGGCCACCCACTGTGTTAGTCGCCCCAAACAAATGCTGCAATCTTTCCTCCTTCTCTCATGTTTCTCTCTCTCTCTCTGATATGCTCCTCATGCGTCATATAGATAAATCAATTATCCCACCCAGCTGTAACATCCCTCACTGGGTAACAAAAAATAAATAAATAAATAAATAAATAAAAAAGAACCTCAACCTCGTCCTCCAATGGAAAGAAACGGCATCACATCCATCCAGATAAATCTTTTACTATCTTCAGTTCAAAGATCGAGGGCGCTTTGCATCAGCGCTGGCTCATCTGCTGCAGATGATTATGTAACGACAAAATGCCTTAAAAAAGGCATGATATCATTCTCTATCCCTCTCTCGCCCTCGCTCACACAGTTGTCAGTTACTGGACAGCAGTATTTTGAGGCTTTTCAGACAGCACTGGAGAATGCAGATACAGCAGATACACAAAGGTACCTGTTTAAAGTGCTTTTAAATGAATTCATGTTTTCACAGTTTTGCAGTAACTATATGTATTAAAGATATCACAAACTAGTGACAGTAAAGAGGGACCTAGGGGGCCTAGGGCCCCATAAATGTCTCAAAATCAAAATTAAGTAGGCCATGAATATAAATGTATTATGACTGTACCATGCTGTCCATTAGGGAAAAGAGAAATGCTTATACTGCTTCACCCACAAA
>CM067486.1:29551706-29566691 GCA_034552555.1 Semaprochilodus insignis | reverse complement strand
ACACAGCAGTGCTGCTGGAGGTTTTAAACACCTCAGTGTCACTGCTGGACTGAGAATAGTCCAGCAGAACAGTTCAGGAAGCATCTGAGCTCAAGGGAAGTTTGGACTAGCTAGGATATGTTCTGTAATTGAACACTAAGCACTTTTATAAGTCGCTCTGGATAAGAGCGTCTGCAAAATGTCGTAAATGTAAATGTGAATGTAAATAGTCCACCAACCAAACACATCCAGCCGGCAGCATCCTGTGGGCAGCGTCCTGTGGGCAGTGCCCCGTGGGCAGCAACCTGTAGGCAGCGTCCTGTGACTACTGATAAAGGACTAGAGGATGGTCAACACTGCACTGTGCAGCAGCAGATGAGCTATCGTCTCTGACTGTACATCTACAAGGTGGACCAGCAAGGTAGGAGTGTCTAATAGAGTGGACAGTGAGTGGACACAGTGTTTAAACACTCCAGCAGCACTGAGGGGCTGATCCACACGTACCACCACCACACACCACCACCACACCAGGGTCACTGCAGTGCTAAAATGCTAATACCTACTCTGTGGTGGTCCTGTGGAGGTCCTGTCTAAGAACATGGTGAAGGTGGGCTAATAAAAAGTATGCAGAGAAACAGCTCCCGTACAGTGAGTGGAGCTGATCAAATGGACAACGAGTGTAGGTAATAAAATGCTAATATCAAGATGATGAGTTTGTCTGAAAACTGAGAAAGCTTTGTGACATTTTAACAACAGTTCTGAGATCAGGTTTTAGCTCAAAATGCATTCAAAAAAATCTTTCTGAAATCAGATCATGTTGGAGAGTGTTGAAGTGTTGACAGTGCTGTAAGGCAAACCAATCCCAGAAGAAAACATATTGATTCAGTTGCGAGATGCCTTCACCAGACTAAGCAACACAGTTACTGGATACATATTACTCATATACTGTGTTATTCCATCCAGTCAGTTCCCCCTATTATTTCCTTCCCTCCATGGTTATTTTCGCCCATGGTCAAAAATCAGGCGGTCTGACCTAAATCCTAACCTCCACCATTACACAACAGCAAAAGCGGGGAAATATGGTTTCACATTACATTCCAACCAATGGCCAATCTGATTTTCCCTGCTGCGCCATCCCTTAGTTCTTTCTCAGGAAAACTTCCTGGACCATCTATCAAACACTGAGCTAACTGCTTAACCGGACTAGTAAAATATTCAAAAGATTAGTTCCCAGACCAGGACGAAGCCATAAAAACATGCTGTTCCTCATTATCACTAGATAGCATGATAGCTCCTTGATCTCGCTGCTTCATTCGAGCTCAGGAATCAGTGTCAATAAGTACCAAACTGCCAGGCAAGCGCTCAATCAAATATCGACCCGAGTTCAAGTTCAAACAACAGAACGGCTCTAGATGAAAATATTCATGTACAAGTTCAAGCTTCCCACAAGTCAGCACTACACACTGTGAGTCATGCAGAGCGCTTAGGAGAATCACACTGCAGACTAGCGCTTTGATCAGAATGAAAGCACCTCCTAAGGCCAAAGTCTGAGTGCAGCACAAGTGTCTGATCCACAGTCGGCTGGAGTCAGCTCCAAACATCCCCGGAATCATCGGCACGTCATTCTATCGCTTAAAACATCCCAACCACTACCAGCAGGCCTAACCTAAAGTGCACTCCATCCGAAACTCACAGTGTCACAGTGCAAACTTCAACTACAGTAAACCATGGATTTACTGCGGCCCAAAAAGTTCATACGGTCTCATATGCTAAAGTGCCAATGAGGTTCTTAAAGAGCTTGTACAAGAGAAAACTGCATAAACGCAATACAAAGTTTCTTGAGCCATATAAGGCTGGGCGATACGGACAAAAACCATGGATTGGTATTTTAGGACCATGAATGAAGGATGAGTGTACACAATACACTCATTAAAACAATAGCTGCACAAATAGCTGCACCCAGAAGGAATCAACCCACAGGAATGAGACTTGGTGGTTAGGTTTGACATTGTGAGACATACGAGTGGTCACGCATGTGACTTAAGCAAGGACGGGCCTTACCGTTGTCCCTGACTGACCCAACAGCCACGATTGCGGACATTTAGCGAGCAGTGATGCCCTCCATTAGTCGTTCTATTAGTGCCAGCACCATTGGCAGACGGCTGCAGGATGCAGGACTACATGCACACAGACCGTTACAGCGACTGCCCTTAACACCACGTCAACGTCGCCAAAGACTGCAGTGGTGTTGTGTCAGACTGTCATGGAGTGACTCAGAATGGCAGAGGGTGACGAGTCCTGCTTGTGTCTTGGTGGAGACGCCCAACAAATCTGTGTGTGGAGGCACCGTGGTCAGCACCAAGATGAACGGTTTGTTGTCACATGTCAGACGTCCGGAAGGCTTGGTGTCACTCCACCTCCACCCCTACCGCACCATCTGCAGGAACTGTGTGAGAATATTCAAGCTGCATGGGATGGATTATCACAGGACATCATTAGGAACCACTACAGCTCCATGCCGAGACTTGCATGTTGCGTTATACTCGCCATACTGAGAGACACTACTTCTGTAAGTGTAGCTCAATAAATATTGTCCATATCAGTCTAAATGTATCATCATTTATTGTTCCTGGTAACCTTTATCTTCCTTCCCAATAGCATCACAATCCCACACTTCCTTCTGGGTGCAACTATTCTTTTAATGATGAGTGTATACGGCTGTGAGCCACATGTGAGATGTAACAAGCACGTTTTTAAAAGACACTGGGATCAAAATATAACTATATCATGAACAATGAGGTAGACCACTGCTTTAGTTCCATGCCGCATCACCCTAACTACATACCACTACTCAACCATCCTCATTCCACACCACCACTACACCATCCTCACTCCACACCACCACTACACCATCCTCATTCCACACCACCACTACACCATCCTCACTCCACAGCACCACTGCACCATCCTCATTCCACACTACTACTCCACCATCCTCACTCCACACCACCTCTACACCATCCTCATTCCACACCACTACTCCACCATCCTCACACCACACCATCACTACACCATCCTCATTCCACACCACTACTCCACCAACCTCACTCCACACCACCACTACACCATCCTCATTCCACACCACTACTCCACCATCCTCACTCCACAGCACCACTACACCATCCTCATTCCACACCAGTACTCCACCATCCTCACTCCACAGCACCACTGCACCATCCTCATTCCACACTACTACTCCACCATCCTCACTCCACAGCATCACTGCACCATCCTCATTCCACACCAGTACTCCACCATCCTCACTCCACACCACCACTACACCATCCACACTCCCCATCATCACTCTACCGTCCCCACTCCATCATCCTCATACCACTACTCCACCATCCTCACTCCAAACCACCACTCCACTGTCCTCACTCCGCATCATCACTCCACTGTCCCCATTCCACCACCCTCATACCACTACTCCACCATCCTCACTCCACACCACCACATATGATTTTGAAATACAGTAAGGAGAGAAGTTTTGGTTGTTTGTTTAATCATCTACGTTATTATTTACTACTCTTTTACCATCTACATTACGTTGGCAGAGTGATCATTGATTGGCATCACGATTCCTGGTTCCTGTCAGCAGCACTGTAAAGGAAGTCTGTACACTTCTCAGTCATTAACCATTTCACATCAAGCCACCCTGAACAACTGTTTACATTTTGAAAATCAGTGATATTGCCCTTACAATCTACTACACTGTGCTTGCTGACTCTCTCTCTTGTCTCTCTCTCTCTCTCTTCCTCTCTGTCTCTCTCTGATTGTAGGTCACATATACCTTCAGACACTAAAACTACAAAGAAAGTCAGTCCAGCTCCTCCCATGAAAGAACAACTGTGCTAATGAAAGTGGCTGAGAGCGTGCAAAACTGAGAATGAGTGTGGGGCGCCACCCTGTAGTTTTAAGACTTTGTCTAGACCTTTGTCTGGCTTATAAAACAGTTCCAGTAAGAATTCAAGCAACATATGAGCTGAGGTGAGGCAATTAATGGTTAATGCATATTAAGAAACCAGACACTGTGGAAGGCACGATGTACACAGTGGTTCTTGAGAATAGGGGATGCATGATGATATCTCGACAGGAAAATGCTTTATGAAATGATCGCTGTTTAGATTTGACAGATATTTGGTGGTACATTTATTGCACTCAAGAAGAGCAGACTGTTTAAGTGGCACTGGGTTACAGAGTTAAAATACAGTGTATTTCATTCATTTCAGTGCAGTATATTTCTCACATTTAAAACCGTTTGTTTTTGCTGGTAAAAACAACATATTAGAGTGGATGCAAATGAACATAAACACAGTAAAAAATATCAAAACTCTCTTGTTTTCAAAACAGCAGTTAGTTTCTTTGATCTAGTCTACTTTTGATCTAGTTTAAGGAACATAATTCCTTTTCAAGCAGATTTAATTGAACATAATAGGGCATTTATTAGCCACAACAGGTACTGGATCATTGGGCCATTGGACTGGATCTTCTTGAAGAAAATGTGTAAATGGTTATTTATATACACATCTTATATATATACAAGCTACCTAATAATACCTATATCTATACCTATAAATCTATACCTATAATATGTGTAATATCCATAATACCCATGTGCAAGGAACCTATATATCTACACTCATTGTCCATTTTGTCAGCTCTGCTTCCCATTTAGGAGCACTTTGTAGGTCATCTGTTTCTCTGTATACTTTATACACCCTGTTCTTCAATGATCAGTATACCCCAAAGGACCACCACAGAGCAGGTATTATGTGGGTGGTGGTGGTGTGATAGTGTATGTTGTGCTGGTGTGAGTGGATCAGACACAGCAGTGCTGCTGGAGAGTTTAAACACTGTGTCCATTCACTGTCCACTCTATTAGACACTCCTACCTTGCTGGTCCCCCTTGTAGACGTGAAGTCAGACATGATAACTCATCTGCTGCTGCACAGTTTGTGTTAGTCATCCTCTAGTCCTTCATTACTGGTCACAGGACGCTGCCCTCCACAGCAGTGCTGCTGGAGTGTTTAAACACCTCAGTGTCACTGATGGACTGAGAATAGTTCACCAACCAAAACTATCCAGACAACAGCATCCTGTGGGCAGCTTCCTGTGACCACTGATGAAGGACTAGAAGATGACCAACACAAACTGTGCAGCAGCAGATGAGCTATCGTCTCTGACTGCACATCTACAAGGGGGATCAGCGAGGTAGGAGTGTCTAATAGAGTGGACAGTGAGTGGACACAGTGTGTAAACACTCCAGCTGCTGTAAACACAGCGCTGCTGTGTCTGATCCACTTAAACCAGCACAACACACACTAACACACCACCAACACGTCAGTGTCACTGCAGTGCTGAGAATGATCCACCACCCACATAATACCTGCTCAGTGGTGGTCCTGTGGGGGCCTGACGTTTCAAGAACAGGACGAAAGGGGACATGCAGAGAGAGAGCTGGACTACAGTCTGTAACTGCATGGTAGTTCAATGAGTCTAGATACAAGGAGGTGTTCCTGAGTGTATATACATATGGCTTTGAGGTTCTGGAGTACATTAAAGTAGCTTTTGAAACTAGAGTTGCTTAAAGACTGACGAGTAAAGAAATGCCCAAGCATGTTCAGCAGAGCACAGCCTCCATTTCCTACAGCTCCAGGGAGTGGGTTTCGAATACAAGCCAGCCCTAAAGGCAACAGTCCTAGAGGTTTAGCGTGGAGGGACTCACTGCCTTCCTCCTTCACGTATGAAGAAGCACCACCTCACTTCCACTTCCCCAGTCCCAAACGCAGCCACTGTAAACCCAGGCCACCTGGGAGAATAGAAATAGACTACTGTTTCCATAGCTGAATGGTAGTTTGCCCAGACTTGAAGGCCTGCAGAGCATGACTGCCCTACCGATGGCCATTCAGACTGCATTAGCCGGCTTGAGCTGTAATGCCTTCTGCTAGTTTGAATGGGACTCAATCGTCACGTCTCACGTTTCCCAAAGTGGCACTCCAGGAGTTGGGGGGGTTGGGGGGGCGCTGTGTTGTGCGTTATTGCAGGACTGTTACGAAGCCACACTGAAATTAATCCAGATCGTGGTGGGTTTTCAAGCCAGTCAGACTGAGGGCTCTCTGTGAATATCTGTGTCCAGTGTTGTAGGAGTGGCGCTCCAAGAAAAACTCCCCAAAATGGTAGAGAGAGGGTGGACGGGCCTCCGGTGGCCCAAGAACGCGTATAAACCGACACGAGTGGAAACTTTTACTGCCCAGTCTAGGGCGCTTTGGAATGCAGCGTTAGTTCTTGGACGCATCTCTCTCTCTCTCTTTATACCACGACGGTTTCTTTACAATACGGCCGGTTCCAGCTGTTGCGAGCAGCTGCTTGAGCTACTTAGCTCAAAACAAAGCCCTCTCTCTCTCTCTCTTAGCCAGACCTTCTTCACATGCGTAAACTTCTCTACAGCAGCCTTTTTACTGTAAACGCGCAAATAGAGAACGCCGTCTCAAACGCACTGGATAATGAACTTACCATGCCAGTAGAACCCAACTTAGACTGAGACCACCACCGGCCATCCAGCAGGAGTAATCTGATGAACATCAGATTCAGCCTACTGCGTTCATTCCCTGTTTCGCTGGCAGTACGCGCTAACGCCCTGAACTGGTTCTGAAGATTACACCGTGTCGCTTCACCACTGGAGTTGAATGTGCAGTGCCGTGTTATTCGCCACCGCTGATTCAAAGGGGGATGGTGGTGGGGATACGAAACCACTCCTAGCTCATTCGCTCGCTTTTGTCCGGCGTGATGTCATTCACGGAGTGAGATCCAAAGCCCGACCCCCATCACTCTGGCGTTTCCAGGCTTCCCTCACCAGCGAGACTCTCAGGAGCGTGGCATACAAGCAAAGCTCAGCATAGCCAGAGTTGTTTTCCTGAGGTCATGACGTAATTGTCTTGTGATTTCAAGATGTTTAAGCTGTGACCTCAAGAACACAACTCATATTATTTTGAAATCACAGGAAAAATATGCTGTGGTATCAAGAAAACAACATACTGGCTTTGTGTGCTCACGATAACAAATGTTGTTGCATCAATATCACAACTGAATTTTCTTGCGATCACACAATAACGAAAGTTGTTTTCCTGAGATCACAACTTATTTGTCTAGCGAGCTCAGAACAGCGAAAGTTGTTTTTTTTAAAGTCATGGCAGAATTGTTTTCAAGCTGTGATCTCGAGAAAACAACTTATCCTAAAAAATATATGTGGTTAAAAAGAATTACATTTTCTTGTGATCTCAAGATATCAAAAGTTGTTTTCTCGTCTTAGCACAACTGACTCACCGATGACCATTGAGATTGCTTTACCTGGCTTGAGAAAACAACTTTTGTTATCTTCATATCACAAGAAAAATAAGTATTGATAATAAGAAAACAACTTAATAAAACAAAAGTTCTTTTCTCGGGATCACAACTTACTTGTTTTCTGATCGCAAGATAACAAAAGTTGTTTTGTCAATATCAAGTTTTCTTGTAATTTTTTCTGTGATTTCATTATCTTGAAATATTCCTCCCCATTACTGATGTCAAGCATTTTGAGCGGCCAACGGTATGAAAGGTGCTCTTTAAATAAACATTTATTATTATTATTATTATTATTATTATTATTACATTTTCTTTCTTTTTTTATTAATAGAAACCAGGGGTCACAATGTCTGCCAACAAAAATGCAAAATCATCTGTGTAACTATACATGTGATATAACATTGCTAATGGTAAAACAGGGTAGATTTAAAATACATTTTAGGCCAAAAGTGTATTTCTAAACTATGTCTCAGACATCCGGCGATGTATCCATAGCCATTTCATGTAATAGCTTCCTGTGAGGAAGGTGGAATTCCCCTATTTGAATTCCTCTTTGTGAGTAACCACTGGCATTCCAGTTTAGTCCAAACCAATCTGAAGTCAAAGTACCAGCCCTAAGAGTTCATAGGTTAGAGTCTGAGTCTAGACAAGCAGCAGGCAGAATAGTTTATGAGTTATGAGGTAGAATTTATTTTGCTTTACTGCTGCACCTTTATCCCTCTGCTTCCTTTTTCAGTTCCCTCCTCTTCCTCTCTGCCCTTGCTTCCTGTCTCTCCCTCTTCTTACTTCTCCTTCCATTTCCTGCACAGTCCTGCTATTATGTTAAGTGCTTTGCCATGAACTATTCACGCCATTCAACAATGCCTACAAGCACTTCCATTGTTACAGAGTTACACTGATAAGCAAATTGCATTATAGGTACTTAGGTATATGTACTTGTGTCAAATTTCACAAAGAACAATAACAAAGACAAAGCAAAAGAGACATACAGTCAGGTCCAGAAGTATTTGGACCATGGCACATTTTTTGTAACCTTGCCTCTGTACACTGTCACAATAGATTTGAAATAAAGCAATCAATATATGACTGATATATATGATAGATATGACACATAGACTATCAGCTGTAATTCAACGGGTTTAACAAGAATATTGGATTAACCATTTAGGAATTACAGTAAATTTCACATTGTCCCTCCATTACAAATGAAATAAAGATGTGGACAGATGTAATATCGGCCATCATGAGATTCGCTGGTCTGTGGTTTTTTAGAAAGAAATAATTTAGCTTCAGATTCAGCATGCCAGATATACAGTATGTACCTGTGATAATTATAGGCTAGATTTAATGCATTAATGATTATCTTATTAACAAGCTACATGATGTAGAGCTAGTTCTTTAGATAGTCTAGCACTGAGCACCAAAACAATCTCTGAGACATTTTTAGACATAGGTAGCAACAGACTAAATTAGTCTGCTCCATGCTCTGAACCCTATTTCTAGGGCCCCTATTCCAGGGTCAGTCCAAACTGGATATATGAGGCAAGAAGGAGGATTAAATGGAGGTTTAAATGGAGGTAAATACTATATATATTTCTTACTATACTTATACCTATTCCAAGCAAAATGAAAAGAAACCTGGATGACAGTGCCTGATACATCTTCCTTTAAATTGTCCTTAGTGTTGAATGATAAAGTATGAAGTATTAAAGTAATATAGTAATAAAGTATATAAAGTATTATAAAGTAATAAAGTATTATTTATTTGTGGCTTTTGTTTGCATGCTTGTACTTTACTTTTCCCATGTGGTCTACGCATGAGATTTTTGTGGGTTTGTGTATCAAAAACAGTCATGATGTATCTCAATAGGACCACTTCTAACCTCTTGTTATCCTAAAACAAGCTTTATCTGTTACAGGACCTTTAAAGACAAATATGTATGTAAGTTCTAATTGACTGCTATGTATCGTACTAGCTCAGTGTTAATGGACGGGGCAAACCTGCTATAGGCTCAGTAGGCGGATTTAGGTAAATGCATCTGTGGTGGAGATTTCTAGTAAAGACAAGAAAACACAGCTGTGATGTATGGGTCCTGTTCTAATGATCTTGAGACAGTAGTAAGAGTTCCTGGGGGACATTAACTAGATCATAAACTGAGAATAAAATATGTTCTTACCTGGATGGTTGAGATGATCCTGATGTCTGCTGGGTCTGTGGAGGTCCTGGGGATATCAGTAAAGGGGTACCTGTAAACAAAAACATATAAATGTGATTTCACAAGCTAGCTAACATTTAAAGTCTGCATATGCAATTTGTAAATATTTGGAATGTATACACTGTATGTCGGTATGACCATGTGATTTCTGAGTTTGTATTGTCAAGATGTCTTCTCTGAGTTCTCCTGTAGTAGGATTGGTTGCTGGATCCTAGAGGGGACAGCTACAGCCCCGGAAACTGCCCGAGTTTACATTTAAGTAACTTGTAATCTGCTTTAGTTTTTAACCTTCCTTCTTCTGTCCTCTTTCCAAACCTCCAGACTGGGTCAATCTACCAACACACTTCCCTACAACAGCCACCGTTACAGAATCACAATTAAGTCCCAAGGCAATGTGTTTATATAAAATCACATCTGGGGAGAGGCTCCTGACAATAACCCAGACATCTCAAAATCGAATGAGGTTAACTAGTACCCGAGTGGGGTGTTGGTACTTTGCATCGATCAACAGAGAATAAAGAAGTTTCAAATGATTGTTCACACGTAATAGTAATATGGATAAACAAGAGAGTGTTAACAAATATGCATAGTACCTGAGAAGGAAGGAAACCCAAATATGGCCAACAGGTTTGTCTCACATCCAGGGTCTCTGGAATGAACTAGCCTGTAATTTCAAGGCTGTTAAACAGAGGTCCACTGTTACTCTAGCCGGTGTCGGCTAAGGCAGCACAGATCAAATCTACACCCAGACTGAACAGGGTAGTAGGTCAACTCCCTGTAATTAGTAACAACTTCTACATGCATTTTCAGTCTTTGCTAACATTTTCAAGCTAAGTTTTTGTTGAAATGATGCTAAATGTGAATGAAATAAACTGGTCAGGTTTGTAGCTCCGCTTGGCTGAATTTGGAGATGGAGTGTGAAATTTGGTCCAGAAATGAAGAATAAATAATAACAATCTAGGGGTAGCATGATGGTCACCTCACAGCAACAAGGGCCTGGGTTCCATTCCAGGGTCCTTTCTATGCAGAGTTTGCATCTTCTCCCCATGTCTGTGTGAGTCCAGAGACAAGCATATGCCTGCAATGGACTGGCGGCCTGTTGTCCAGGGTGTTTCATGCCTTCTATGACTCAATATGTGCTGGGACAGACTCCAGGACCCTCTGTTACCTAGAATGGTAAGCAGATTAGAAGATGAATGTATAAACAATAACCTAACACAATCAGTGAGTCATGGACAATGTAACAGTGATGATTTCTGTAGACAATGCAGATAGGAATCTACTTCCAGGGAGACTAATGAAGGCTATACATATCGGTGACTTGTCTGAATGGAGAGCGAGTATGGGTAGTGTGCCTGACTGGAAGAAACAAGCAAAAACCTCAAGAATCCAGAGAAGCATCATTGGTATGAGCAGGACCTGTGAGTAAGGTCAACCAAAAGGGCTGACACCAGAAATATTGCTGTGTTATAATGGATAGGATTACACGGCTGGTAAGCCCAGATGTAGGCCCTTTTACTAAATCATCATGCATTTATCTACAAATGAACAAAATGGTGTTGCAGAGCTAAAACAGTATGAGATGTCTGAATGTTCTCTTTACTTCTGTCCATTTCTATAATTAACAGTATTTCATACTGTACTGTGCAAAAGTCATGGACCTTCATTTATTTCATTGCTTCATTTACATGGTCAAAATGGCTGTTAAGTACAAGTTCTCTGTATTTCAGTGTCAGAGGAAAAAAGCCAGCTAAAACATATTTAACAATAATTACACAGAAATTTCAATATTTAGTGTGTCCACCCTTTAGGTTTATTACAGCTTCCCTTCTTTTAAGGAAAAATAGATTTAGCATCTTCTGCTTCTCATGATCCAAGTAATCAGTGATAAGGTCTGGACAACACCAGCTTCACCAGGTTCAGACAACACCAGCTCTTTTGTTTGTTTCTGTCTATTTCCTTTTCTTTTTTTTCAGTAATGGCTTCTCCAGAACTATATACATCCTTTCAGGCCCATTATGGGTCCTATAGACCCACTGTACTGCAAGGCGAGTTTGTGGATAATGACCACTGGACTGCCATGAAAAGTACACTTCAAAGCATTTATATTCAAAAGGGTTCTTTCTGATGATTCATAATCAACAAGACAACGTGGCTCTTGATGTGATGGATAGATCTACAGTATAAGGAGAAGAGGCAAAGTCTCTGTCCACTGAAAAACATGTATCTCCATTTTTGTCGATTTTTACTTTTATGCATCATTTGAACAGCAGCTGCTGTGTGAACATTCCATGATGAATGGACCAACAGAAATGGCCCAAAATTGGTTCGAAAAAAAGTCTGGTTCCATTGACTTTCCTTAGATTAAAGTTAAATTAGGTTTTTGCCCTCTCCTGTAAAGTCACCATTTCAGAGATGTGACAAAAAAAGCTATACAAACTGTAGAGCAGTGTTTGTATTCAGTTCTAACTGTAAGGTCTTTAGAAGGAATGGTTGGCAGCGTTGCAGTTGCCTTTATATGATCAGCCATAGTACAATCAATCAATCAATCAATATTTGTTTTTACAACTAATGTTGTCTCAACCAGCTTTACAGAAAAGCAGTTTAGATAAAGGAAAAGAAAAGAGTCCACGTATAGATGTAGAGAAGGGAATTCCAGGTCCAAGCCCCCCGGTGAGCCAGCCAGGAACATCAATTAGATACATTATGATTAATCAGGAGGTAGTAAATGCAAGAGGAGAGCCAACCCATAGGTTCTCTGTTTAAGTGAGAGATAGAGTTCATGATCAGTGCCAGATGCTGGCGGCTCTACTGTGGTCATTGGTCAGTTGCTAATGATACAATGCTGAGGCTTTTAAATTATGCACTGGTGCCCTAAGATCCACCCTAAGTAATGCAGTTGGAGTGAAGAAAGGCCTAACGCTGGCATGAGCCCACCTACATCAACAAAGAGCAATGCATTGAACTTGCTTGGTTCGAATGTACACTGTAAAAAGTGTTTCATTTATTTAACCTAAAAATAATACCCAGAAAGGGTGGGATAGACCTTCTGCACCTTCTGCAACCCAGAAGAATAAGTGGGTTCAAAGATTAATGAATGCATGAACTATAACTTCAGCTATAAAACTATTAATATACCCCTAAAACTACCTGAAACTAAACAAAAATTAATAAAATCAAAAAGAAGTTAAACCCTTTATCTCTTTAACTCCTTCCCATTGGCTCTCTATTATTCTTTATTCTGTTTATCATATTTGTTTGATTCTTAGTTGTTAAGCATTTGTTAACAATCGTATGTAGGCTTGTCTGGTTTGTTCAGTATGTTACATGTCATACACGTGTGCACTCACCAAGACAGCTTACTTGTATACGGCTATGCCTGAAATGAAAGGCAGCTGTCTCAATACTTTGCTGCTTACGCTGTCTGATAAGTCGGTGACCTAGAAGGCAGGCATGTCCACTGTGTCAGTTACTGTACACCAACACACTACATACAGTACACTAACACATTACACTTACTGAGTTACTGTACACCAACACACTACTTACAGTACACTAACACGTTACACTTACTGAGTCACTGTACACCAACACACTACTTACAGTACACTAACACATTACACTTACTGAGTCACTGTACACCAACACACTACTTACAGTACACTAACACATTACACTTACTGAGTTCCTGTACACCAACATGCTACTTACAGTACACTAACACATTATACTTACTGAGTTACTGTACACCAACACACTACTTACAGTACGCTAACACGTTACACTTACTGAGTTACTGTACACCAACACACTACATACAGTACGCTAACACGTTACACTTACTGAGTTACTGTACACCAACACACTACTTACAGTACGCTAACACGTTACACTTACTGAATCACTGTACACCAACACACTACTTACAGTACACTAACACGTTACACTGAGTCACTGTACACCAACACACTACTTACAGTACACTAACATGTTACACTTACTGAGTCACTGTACACTAATGCATTACACTTACCAAGTTACTGTACACCGACACACTACTTACAATGCACTAACACATTACACTTATTGAGTTACTGTACACCAACAAACAGGCAAACAGGGAAATAGGCATTACTTTACTAGGAGTTGTGGATGTATGATACTCGAAAACCTCTAAATGGGAATGATCCTATAGCAGGTGGTTCATAATGGATGCCTATTAATTTTACATTCCATGCATTTAAGACGTAACGCGTTTTGATGAATAAGAAAAGGTCAGTTGGGGCGGGGGGGTGTACTGTAAGTAGTGTGTGGGGGAGTGAGGATGAGATGAACACCTCTTTAACTGTAGAACTACAAAGAGCTCGTATATGGTAAACAGAGCTGATAAAATAGACAATGGGTGTAGATACAAGAGGTGTCCCTGATCAAGCGGCCGGTGGGTGCAATTGCCCTTTTTGAAAAGGTCCTGACGGTTTGGTTTTGTTGACTGTGCTCCTCCGGTACGGTAGGTGGCGGTAATGCTGCTGTCGCCGGTTTACGACCTGCGTCTTTGTTTACAACAGTGCTGTATCAGCTGAGAGCTAACATTAGCTTAGCTTAGCTTGCCTGGTCATTCCTACGGTTAATGTGATCCCGGTAAGCCTGTTTTCTGTTTAAACTGTCTGGCAGCGTTTAACAGCGTTAACTTTATAATTTATGTAAACGATAGTAGCTGTTAGTCGGTTGTAATTGACTTTAGCATGTCGCTAACTCTTCTGACTTAGTCGCTTCCTGTTCAAATTTCCACGTTCCACCTTAAATGGTGCAGCAGTTACATGAATGTTACGTGAATACATACGGAATGTAACTACACCATTTAAGGAGGAACGGAGAAATTCAAACAAGAAGCTGGCGAATAAGAAAACTGTGAAAGTAAAGGCTATTTTTTTGGAAAACAAAACAAAACAAAACAAACATTTCAGACTGCCACCTGAGTTTTTCCATGTATCATTTTGAAGGGATATTAATTATTCACTTGTTTGTTTAGAAGTTAAAGTCCAAACAAATAGAGGAGAAGCTTTTGTAAAACTTAGCTGTTGGTCAGGCAGTGAACTCCCTGTATGGATGAACACGAGCAGTGAAAGCAAACCCAGCAGCTCTCTGTAATGGACCAGTGACTCCATTTTAGAGAGGGGGAAAACCAGATTTGTTTTAGTCACAGAACAGATCCTAAAAAGGAAATCCCAGTGTTCCTCAATGTTTCTGCATGATTCATTCACTAAGATGTAAACAGAGTCGGTCAGACTGGTTGGATATGAAATGCTCCATTCTGGAGGAATTTGGAGTCGGAATTGTTTACAGCGGTGGTGACAGGAACCAGACGTCTAAAGTGTTCAGTTCA
>CM067486.1:29504580-29542919 GCA_034552555.1 Semaprochilodus insignis | reverse complement strand
ACGACAAAAATAAATAAATAAATAAATAAATAACTCGCTGTTGTCAGTCGACTTGAAGGTTCTCAGTCGACTCAAAGGGTCTCCGACTGACGATTCGACTTGTCGACTTCTAGAGGGCAGCCCTACATATAATGGAGCATGCATTAATAAGTTATCAGTACACAACAGATGTAGGATTTGCTAGTGAACAGAGGACGGCACGTCTTATTCTTGGTTCATTTAACTTGAACTTTTTTAACCTTTGCCTTTATTCCATCTATTTCAGGAACCTCCTTCCAGAAGTATGTTTTAGGAGCTAGTTGCAAGGTAGATCCTGGTAATCTCAAGCACATTCAGTGATCTTAAACCCCAGACTCTGGAGTGGTCAGTCCATTGTTCTGAGAGCACCAGCAGCTTCTTTGATTTGCAGATGTTCTTCTTTCTCTCTCTTTAACTTTCTCAGTAAAAGCTCCCTGACAGCTACACATCCTTTTAGACCCATAGCGGTGAGTTGTGATGTTAAGGGCAGCCGCTGTGCATGTAGTCCTGCACTGTGCATCTGACTGGATGACAGGATGACTAATGGAGGGCATCACTGCTCGCTGAATGTCCACAATTGTGGCTGTTGGGTCAGTGAGGTACAGCGATAAGGCAGGTCCCTGCCCTGTTACGTCACAGGTGCGGCTGAGCATGAAGCTTGAATGCTTCACATGTCTAACGATGTTAAACCTACCCACCAAGTTTCATTCCGGTCGGTTGATTCCTTCTAGGTGCACTTAATTTGTGCAACTATTCTTTTGATGATGAGTGTATTTGCAAAAAGCCTTCTCACAGTGGAAGGACAGACACAAACACCTGTGGATGGGTTAGATCTAAAGCAAGAGTTGAGCTTGATTTTCTTCTCACTGTCAAAGACCAAAGCTTTCATGGGGGCTGTTTATGGGGTCAGTTCTGGTGGTCTACAGTTGTTAGTAGGTCCATTTTATCTGTGGCTTTTAATCATTTTTTAAGCTGTAGTTTTGGAAACTCCTGGTTTTTCACTTCTTGTCCTTTTGACTTTCCTTGTTAGTGACCTTCCTTATTGTATTGGCCATTGGACATCTCCTGAAGAACGGTGTCGTGACTGTTGCACGACATTATAGATAGATGACAGTGTAGCAGACGTCAGTAACATGACTACAGCACATTATATTACTGACATGTTTCTTGCACTGTGAGCGTTATTGTTACTGCGGCTGTCCCGCTGGAGAGCGGTGTACTGACAGGGAATACATGAGCATCCTTCAGAAACCCCTCATAAAGGTGCTCTACCTCTTTATATCTTTAAAGGAATAGTTTGACCAGAAATCATTTTTGCTCTTTTATAGTAGTTCTCCCGGGACGTTTGGGATCGGATGTTTTATTTCTTTAATCGCATTACAGCTATGAAGCAGTGATGTTGTAGTGGTAGTTTATGCCCTACTAGCAAACCATGCTAAGTGTAATTGATAAAAAAAAACAATTAGCTAAAGCTGTGTTAACTGATCTCAAACAGACTTGCTAATGCAGTTTGTTACCCTGAATGACATGCTGTTATATCAAGAAGCACGCAGACAACATTCAGGCTTCAAGGTTTGACCATGTGATTAATTTGAATCAAATTAGGATTTTGGCCTAGTCAAGTTCATTTACTTGGCTGTTTTTTTAGCATTGTTTGTCAGTCATGGGATGGATTTATGGAAGGTTATTCCGGAAATGATTTACATTTTTGATGAAGTTACAGATACCAGTTTTACCCCGGATGTATTTTTGGCCATGTTTATAACATGTATAGCAGCACGTCATACAGTGTCAGAAACCAGATTACATAAAAGACGAATGTCTGTACAGTGCTAATTGTTGGGAAGTAAGCTTCCATTACCTGTTAGCTACATTAGCTCCATAGCTCCAGTGCAAAACTAAAGACACAGATTAACACACTCTATATGTCTTGTCTGACTGACCACATTTGGAGTAACACATATTTGTGTGGATAATTGCATACTTGTAATTTTCTGGCTGAACCATTTATAGCCCTATTACATTCTATAGTCTCCTCTTTACAGAGAAGAGTATTTGTCAGGCCAGATATACTGGGTGTATGTCAGCAATGAAGAGGAATGGGGACAGAATTCTAAGATGCGATTCAGGTTAATGTGACACTTTCTGTGTTTGAGATAATAGATAAGCTGCTCCCCTCGTCTCCTGATGATACATCGGGCCATGTACGCGGTACGCTCCAGCGACTACATCTCAAACATTTTGCCTGAGCTGCTTTGTGGTACTGAGACAGAGAGACTAGTGATGGATGAAGTATGTCAGAGAAATGTGTCTCTCACTCGTTTACTGGTGAAGGTCTTCATTCAGCTTATGCTTGGTCTTTTAGTCTTACTGTGTCCCCTGTTCATAGACTGTCAGGCAGCAGAATGGAATCTATTTCTCCTATGAATAGTCATATAGCATTGAGTGTGATGGATTCACAGATTTATCTAACATTGCAGTGGACTCAGCATCAGAATTAAGGAATTAATCCAGAGATAACAGTGTAAATTTTAGTCTTTATCTTTGTTTTATTAGATAATATTATTATTATTATTAGTAGTAGTAGTAGTAGTAGCAGCAGCACTATGAGAGACAGTTTGTGTTTACACTCATCAAAAGAATAGTCGCATCCAGAAGGACGTGTTGGATTGCAATGCTATTGGGAAGGAACATAAAGGTTGCCAGGAACAATAAATGATGATAAATTTAGACTGATATGGGTAATATTTAATGAGCTACACATACAGAAATTGTGTCTCTCAGTATGGTCTCGGGCCGCTATGTTTGCTAACGTAGCATGCCAGACGTCTCAGCATGGAGTTGTAGAGGTTCCTAATGGTGTCCTGTGATAATCCATCCCATGCAGCTTGAATATTTTCACACAGTTCCTGCAGATTTTGCGGTAGGGGTCGAGGTGGAGTGACGCCAGGTCTTCTGGACATGTGACACGTGACAACAAACTGTTCATCTTGGCGCTGACCACGGTGCCTCCACACACAGATTCGTTGGTCGTCTCCACCAAGACAAAAGCGGGACTCGCCTCTAAAGATTACTGGCTACCAAAGTCACTCCATGACAGTCTGGCACGACACCATTGCAGTCTTTGGTGATGTTGACGTGGTGTTAAGGGCAGTCGTCATAACGATCTGTGTGCACGTAGCCCTGCGTGGTGCAGCCATCTGCCAATGGTGTTGGCAGTAACAGGATGACTCATGGAGGGCATCACTGTTCACTGAATGTCCACAATGTGGCTGTTGGGTAGCGTGGTTTGGGTGCGTCTGGTTTTAAGCCGGACCGTCCAGGTTTTCAACTCCCAGTCCTCCGTCTGGCGCAATACCTGGACGTACGCCTATTAGCCCTCTTTTCGGGATAAACTATTTAAAATGTTCACTCACGAACAGTATTATGTGTTCCACTGGCTTATGTCTGTGTCAAAAGACATGCCTTGTTTTCATTGGTTTGCCAAGGTCATGTGATGTCATGACTCACCTACTGGCTAGAGGTCAGCCCTCTAAATGTTAGTCAATTAGTAAGGCCGCCACTCCATTGCAGGGCAGACACAAAGACATACACATTTGCACTCCTGGGGGACAAACAGCCTGACTGCATTTCTGTAGACGATGGGAGAAACCAGACCACCTAGAGGAAAACCAGACGAACATGGGGAGAGCCTGCAAACTCCACACAGACAGGAGGACTCACCATCAGCGCCCTCTGAAACTGCAAGGAAGCATGCAGGTCACGTTTATTCACAGAACTCTATTGATAGCAAACAGTAAACCTACTTCAACTCCCCCACAGCCCAGCATAATATGCACATATACATATAACCAATGTATGCATCTTTTAATAATGACTACCAACCATTGAAGTCTCTCGTACTGTGAGTCCAGCACTCCCGTCAGGCTCTGTGTGCGCCGCTCTGCATTTTCACATGTCCATGTGCCTTATTGATGATACATGAAGTTATTCAGGGCTCTAGAAGCACTCGTAATACCCACAATACACATAGGAAATTAATGATAATTGCAATGACTATAACATGTATTGCGTGGCCCTGTGTAGCATGCACAAGGCTGCTAAAAGAAATTCTATTTGTTAGCTCTTTGCCCTTTAGCATTTATGAAAGGGCATTCTAAAGAGTGTTATAGATCTCCATTAACCTGTATTGTACTTGGGTCAGCCAAAGATTCAACAGTAGAGGCCAAAACACCTAACTATAGATAGCAAGTCGGTTCAGATCAGCATCCATCCACCATGCATCCTTTCGAACGGAGAACCTCAATTGCCCCTTTAAATCTCCATCCTTTAATGGACCTCTTAAAGAATGAAGAAGCTCAATTAATCAAGCTGCTATAGGAAACACCCAGTAATAAGCCGTTTGAGCTCTGGTGTGTGTCACTCTGGCCTGACATGGACAGAATCAGCAGCAGAAAGTGCCTCTGCCTTTTGTCTACTACCGTAAGGCAGCTTGTGTGCTATTAGCATCAGGTTGGCTCCCTGAAATTGCTTTCAGTTGGACGTGACTGGGCTACAGAGCGCCAGGGGAGAGGGAGAGAGGGAAGCAGAGAGAGAGAGAGAGTTTCATCCCCAGGTGGATATCTTTACCTCTTTCATGACTGCATTTTTTAGGGCTTTTTTGGTCCTCAAAGATCACTTTGAACAGGCTGGGTGTGCATGGCTAACCCTGGATGAATGATGGCTTTTGTGCTGCTGCTGCTTTCACTGGCCAGTTGTGCAACCTCCAGTGGGAGGTGGAGACCACTGCAAAGCCTGAGTAGTCTAGAATAAGCTTGCAAATTAGTTTTAGTATTGCTAACCAGAACCAAGTTAGCAGTTCTAGAAAGGAAGCCACTGTGGCTCTGAACACTGACTTTGCAGTGACAATGGAAAATATTCTAACATAAGAAATGCATTATACCTTTTAGGTTCTTCTTAGATTTGTTGTGGCTTATTCCACCTTCTTGCTAAATCTTCCCCATCACACGATGCTACCAAACTGGGAGCCTGCTAGCATGTGCTTCCTCCATGAATTGTAATTAGCTGCTGCTTTTCGAATGGCTACAAACGCAACATCATGCTTTGAGGAGAATGCTAACTTCTCACGTTGGCCAGTGATGGCGTAGAAGGTGGACCATCCCAGAGGGAGAGAGCGAAGCCACTCATAGTCTCTTTGACTCCCAGTTGGCCGTGGCATCACTGAAGATTGTACTCCCAGTGTCCCGGTGAGGGGCTTTAGATGGTCCCAGCACTTACATGGATTTTGGAACACTTTGGAGCCCTCAGGCTTAACCAACATATAAGCCTATAAGTCATAAACTCACCGGACAGTAAGTGAGTCACCATGCGTGTTTAAAATGGTAGTAGTAGCTTGTGCAGATGGCGCTGCATGAGGTTGATGGGGTTGATAAGTAAGGGTGTGAGTGATGGGATTCACAGATTGAGAAGAGGTGGTAGAGTGCAGTGAATGTCTCGTTCCATGTGTGGAAATTGCTCCAAAGCAGATGTTAATGATTGGCTAAAAGGAGTGATTGCATTTGGGCGTCCCAAAGACCGTAGTGTGAAGGAAGTAGCTGAATCTGCAGGTGTATGGAAGCGTACGGTCATACAGGTCTACCAGGGGTGTCAAAAATCCCAGTCTACTGGAAATTCTCCTCAGAATTGTGCCAAGGAAGGCATCCACCAAATCTGGCCCAACTGTGTAATTCTTTGATGTAAGAGTGGTTGAACATTGATGTGGCCTACATCCAGAAACGTATCCAGTCCATGCCAAATCGAATGGGAGCTGTTATTCATGCTTGTGGAGGTATTAAACCCTATTAGGTATGTTTCAGCCACAGGTTGGTAGTTTTTTGGTAGCTTCATTCAAGTACAGTATATGCCTATGAAATTATACCTACCACATGATAGCACAATTCAAGTCCCATAACCCCTCCCTTTGGAGAGTCTATCCAGCACACTTGGCTCTGGTATTCATATGCCTCCGGAGGCCTTCATTGCCTGGATCAGACGTGTTGGATTAGGGTTGAAACTCTGCAGGGTGGTAGATCTCCAGGACCAGCATATACTATGGCCTCAGCGGGGTCATTTAGTGGGGCAACGCATGCCTCGCTCATGATATAGTTCTGTCGATGGGCCTGCATGATGGTTCCTTTCCATTGATGGATGAAGCGGGGGCCCAGATAACGTGTGCATCCAAAGTTCTGTGCAGCCACACTGTCAACCCTACAAAGTGCACTTATATGATAGGTGTTTCTGATACAAATGGCCAGGTCCAGAGTAGGTATTAATAAATTAGCAGCTCAGTGCATCTACACTATGATTTCACTTTTCCCACAATAAAATGGAGCTAAATAAAATGGTAAAGTAAATTAAAGCCAGAGAGATAACTCCTACAGTTAGATCCTTTGCCAGTTCTGCCCACTGTCAATATGTGAATATGTGCAATGATTTAATCTAGCAGATCAGTTTTCATCCAGTTGGAGAACTCAATAGCACACAACATGCAGGCAACTGCAGTCTGTCTTGTCCCATGGGCGGCATGTATCGCGAAGCTTCGTTCTGCAGTGATTAAATTAAAGTGGAGAAGCATCTAGCACAGCACAAGCTAATGAAATGTCACACCAGAGCTATTGCCCTGGGGCCCAGGAAACACATGCACACACATTTCAGACTGTCACTGACTGAACAGACAGCCAGGTTAGAGTGCATTCTCTAAACGTTTCACCATAGTAACCACTAAACCCCATGGACATCCAATGTACGCATAGACTTTCCGTATTGCTTTTATGATAGACTGTGCGTTTGCTGTTCGCTCTCTGGATGAATGAAGCCGTTCTGGCTTTAGAGTTGAGAAAATGTATTTCCTTTTGTCCTGTATATGAAGGTCAGGCAAGATTTGGAGCATCCACGGAAAGAATTCATCCTCTTTCATAATTTCCACTTTGTGCTGCCTCATAATCTGAAATTCAAATGCGCCAAAACCATTTTCAACTTTTCGTGCTCATCTTACTGCAGAACTTGCATGTGAAGGGTGCCAGTTCAGAAAGAATATATGAAGTTAGAATATAAATAAATATCTAAAAATTGGAAATCGTTCAGTTGAATGAATATTCATCTCACACACACACAACAATGCTTTTCGGAACATACTGGGAATAAACCAGGGAGAAAGCAGTCATATTCCATTTTACGCAGCATGTACTTGCAATTGTCCTGAAATTTCCAATCCAATTCAGTCATTCTTAAGCTTGCTTTGTCCTGGGCAGCAGGCAGACAACCCTGAGTGAGATAAAACCTGTGGCAACACTGAAAAAAGGGGGATTTTAAGATGTTTTAAAGGCCTTGGCTACGACTTATAATGGACGTGTCCAAATCAAGCAGAACCATTGCTATGGCCTTTCTCATTGGCATTGACCTGTGCCATCTGCCCATCCATAGGCCAAACTGAAAGAACAGTCATGGTAGATGGCTCATTTTGGGATTGGGATTGCAAAGCTATTGGGAAGGAAGATAAAGGTTACCAGGAACAATAAATAATGATGAATCTAGACTGATATGGGCAATATTTATTGAGCTACACATGCAGTAGTATAAGTAGTGGCTCTCAGTATGCCGTCAGGCCACTACTTTGCTAATGCAACATGCCAGACGTCTCAGCATGGAGTTGTAGAGTGGTGGAGCACTCTAGGTCTGCATGCATGTAGTCCTGCGTGGTGCAGTCATCTGACAGTGGTGCTGGCACCAACAGGATGACTCATGGAAGGCATCACTGCTCGCTGAATGTCCGTAATTGTGACTGTTGGGTCAGTCAGGTACAGCGATAAGGCTCCTCCTTTGCTTATATCACATGTGCAGCCGAGTGTGTAACTTGAATCATTTGTCTCACGATGTGAAACCTACCCACCAAGTTTCATTCTTGTCAGTTGATTCCTTCTGGGTGCAGCTATTTGTGCAATAAATAGAGTGTACATTGTCTTGTATGTACTTTGTTCTTTCCTGGTTTTGTACAGGTCAACCAGATAACCTCCGTATGTGAAATGTTTGGTCCAGTTAGATTTTTATACAAAAAAGACTTTATAACTATACCTATTTAAACCAGAGCAATTATGCAGCTTTTTTTCCAGGCCTTGTTCACAATAAACAAAACTTTGTATCTCAATTTTTCAGATTTGGACATAATTTGACAATGCTTATTGACCTTTGAACCGACAGGACACAACTCAAGTTCCCTTGAGTAGGGCACCTAACCCCCAACTACTCCCCAGGCGCCGTGGATAGGGCTGCCCACCGCTCTGGGCAAGTGTGTGTATATGGGTGTCTCGTTGCATGGATGTGTTAAATACAAGAGGTTCCTCGGTGTGGTCATTCACTCATTCATAAAAGTCATTCTTTCATTCATCTTCTAAGCCGCTTATCCTGTCGAGGAGGGATGGAGCCTATCCCAGCGTTAATTGGGCAGAAGGCAGGAAACACAATTTCCTGATTTCTACGATCTCCATGATTTTGGAGATACAAGGCTTTCTGACATGTGGTCGTAGTACGGGAAGAGACTTTACAGCCAAAAGAGGGGAGAAAACTCTGAGAGCTTTGGCTGGAATTCCAAGTGGCCAATCAAGGACTCCAGATGAAGGGAGACAGGTGCAGCAGATTGGAGGTTGGAATTCGACTACACAGGAAGGTAGATCTCCAGCATCAGGGCTGATGACCACTGCAGTACAGACTATGGAGGGCAAAGACTTTCAGGCCATGTTCACAATTGGTACCAACATCTGTCTTGAGTAACCTGATAATAAAGTAACAGTGAGATGTATAGCTGTCCACACCTGACATTTCCATGCATCTGGAATGCATCTCCAGTGACCATATGCGATCAAATGTGATCAGACAGCAGGAAGGGTACAGCCCACATTTAGGCAGCAGACAATAATAAGCCATGCAGCCATTTCCGTCTCTGCTGTAATGACACGGTTGACTAGGCGGTCCTAATGAGGATGCATCGAGGCACTTCACTGTTCGTACTACACATTATGTGGTCATATGCACCACTGACCACTACCAAAAGTGGTTTGAGTGACTGCATCACATTTTATCTCTGAGATGCACTGTATCTGGTTCGCACTTACTCAAGTTGTATTATATCCCCAACCATGAAATCTGAGAAACAGCAGTGTTCTGATTAGGGCAGCCAACTCAGCGGCAGAGCCTGTATCACAGCCCTACCAAATCAAATAGGAATGTGATACATATTGAGCTGCATTTTATAAAGTAGCGAAATTGGACTTTCGTGTGCGCAGTGGGTAGTGCTGTTTCCTCACAGCAGGAAGGGCCTGGGTTCGATTCCCAGCCGGGGCGTCTGGGGTCCTTTCTGTGAGGGCTTTCTCCCACAGTCCAAAGACATGCTGTTAGGTGAATTAGAGCTGCTAATTTGCCACTATAGGTGTGAGTGTGTTTGTCTGTGTGTCTGCCCAGGGTGACCTGTCCGGGGTGAATCCTGCCTTCTGCCCACTGAGCACTGGGATAGGCTCCAGCACCCTCCACAACCCAGCAGGATAAGCGGCTCAGTGAATCAATGAATGGATGAATCCAGGACAATCCATGGAAATCTTGTGTAGTGATTTGGCCGTTTTTGGTTGATAAAACTAAAATATCGATCTTTCATATGACCATGAAGACATCACCCTTAGAGGATCCGGTAGNGTTGTGCTTAAATTAAGCCAAACCATGCCCTCTAATATCCTAATCGTTAATTAATTAATTAATTAATTGGTTAATTAATTATCACATATACCTTTATATTATATTATATATATATACACCTTATCCCACTACACTTGAACAGGTGGCAACCCTAGCCATGTCCAGATGGAAACAGTCCTGGTCAGTTTGAACAGCACATACAACAGAACAAACAACAAAACACAGTTCAATTAGACCCATAAACTCTACTTTATTTCTTTGAACCTCAACGCCTCCAGACCCCCGTCCAGTACATTCAGTATATACATTTGGCCAAGAGAGACTGTACAGAAACGGTCCATTAGTGCATACACAGGAGAAAACTTACACCGACACATCATCGCTGAACCCAGGAGCTCAAGGTAAAGAGACTCGGGTGAGGCAACAGTGTATCGTCCAGCACAGACTCGCAAGCGCTCACTCTCGCACAAACACACATGCTGATAGGGAAGCCAAGAAAAGAGAACTGAGTGAAGCTTCAGCGGCTCACCCATACACACACACACACACACGCACACACACACACACCTAGAGTAACAGTTGTCAACGCAGGGGGAGACGCCACAGCAGACGCCAAGATGGAACGTAGATATTCCTCCATTTATCGTTTATCTCCTATCTTCTCTAATGCACCTATTCTCATCTTTCCCTCACTGCCCGTCTTTAGTCATTTCCCTGTTCCTTAGGTCCACTTGACTTTTCTGACGTAATGGCTTTTGCTCTCTGGACGAGCAGTCATTTTACTTTAATCTCTTCACTCCATCAACATCTAACACAGTTGCTTTACAATCCTCTGCTTCATCATATACCTGAACATACCGGTCTCAAGCCCAAAATATCTCTCATTCAACCAGATGAGGGGCCTTTATGTAAATAAGGGAATACTCCAGTGTTTTCCAACCTAATGTCCATCTACTCAATCTATCATACACTATAAGCCTGTCCCGTTTGCCTTTACTCAGAAAAGAACAGAAAAACGGTTTAATCAGAACTCGCTTGGGTTAAAAACCTATTGTCAGTGGATGTTTATGCAAAATGTTCTTATGTGGAAAAGTCATTAATTCTTCAGTCAAATACTGTATATTTGCACCATAAGCTCTAAATGTGCATCATTTGTTCTTTTGGAGGTGCGTGCATGTATACTGGAACTACTGTTTTCTGCTGTTCGACAGACGGAGAAGAACAGCTTTGATGGGACACCCTCTTATGTTTCTCAGCCCTATTCAAGATGGAATAGTTTTAGGTGCTGTAATGTGAGTGAGCAGTGAAGACATCTGAATTTAATCCAGTATGAATTTACAAAGTCTTTAGTTTGTATACCAGTAGTAATAATTCAAGCACAATTTGCACAATTCCATTGTCTTCAAGTTCAAAACATGACTACTACTGTAATCTGAACATTTTGCCTCATTAGAAGACGAATGAAAATTAATGAACTTGAACCCACTTCCCTCAGGGCAGCGTGATAGCTAGTATGTTGGGTAACATTTGTTAAGTGAATCAACTTTACTATTGCTATTGTATCTGGCACTAAATATGAGTTAATTTCATTTAATTTTGATCTTACCACTGACGTCATTTTGAATTTGTGACTGTCAAACATTTCAAATAATGTCCTCATGGAATACAACATCCAAACCCCTTGTAAACGTCCGTTCCTCCTTTCCTTCCCCTTTGGAATAACGTGATATCACTTAAGATCTCTACTATAAATATTTTTTAGCCCATCCACATGTGAGATCTTACGGTCAAACAAAGTCATGATCAGACAGAGCATGCACACCTACAGAAGAGGTGGTTATGTAGAACCACATGCTTTTATTTTTCATTGGCTATGCAGTGGTGGGTTTGGTACAGCGTGTGCCACCACTGTCAGGGTATCGGATTTGAGGTTTTCCTGCCAGCTTGGGATTGTTTAAAGAAAAAAAGAATAGCCACAAGAGCAAATGATAGAGGGGTTCAGGTGCTGGCGGTCAGCTTTTAAACTTGCTGGATATTTTTTCTGGACCTGGCAACCCTGGTTGCTGTAGGGAGTCTTTTTACAACAAGAAAAACAAAAAGGAAAAACTGGTAACAAGGGTATCAGACGTTAATAGAACTGAAAGCTGGAGCTTGATCTTTGGGGACTGTCTTGATATGTAATTTAAGAAGAAGTAAAAATATAAAAAAGCAACACTGCTAGTATTCCCCTCCGGAACGACAACTGCTAAAATAGCTTATTACCGTCAATCTAAATTGTGTCTGTAACTGCTGTGGGAATAAAATGTCACTTTTTGAGACTGAATGATTTGGGGAAGATATCCAATTGCGATTGATCTGACTATAACTGCGACCGCTATTTAAATTGTGATTCTCTCCTATAAAATAAGGTTTAGGCTTGTTTTTTGCCAAGAAATCCAGAATATCCCCTTTTCAGACTTGCCCCCTGACCCCTAAATGTGGCGTCCCATTAAGTTGATCATGATGTCACAACACATGGAGGTTTGGTTGCCTCTGATTGGTTGAACTCACCTACTCACCTCACTGTTATTAGCTTACTCTCTCCTATAAAATAAGGTTTAGGCTTGTTTTTGTTGCCAAGGAGACCAGAATATGCCCTTTTCAGACTTGCCCCCTGACCCCTAAATGTGGCGTCCCATTAGGTTGGTCATGATGTCACAACACATGGAGGTTTGGTTGCCTCTGATTGGTCGAACTCACCTACTCACCTCACTGTTATTAGCTTATTCTCTCCTATAAAATAAGGTTTAGGCTTGTTTTTGTTGCCAAGGAGACCAGAATATCCCCTTTTCAGACCCTGACCCCTAAATGTGGCGTCCCATTAAGTTGGTCATGATGTCACAACACATGGAGGTTTGATTGCCTCTGATTGGTCGAACTCACCTACTCACCTCACTCTTACTAGCTTAAATCTCCCCACTTAAAGACAATGGTTTAGTATAGGCTATACTATTAGCACCCCCCCCCCCCCAAACTCACCACTCCCCTGGATTTCTGACCACTGATAATAAAAATGTATTATGGATGTCTGTGGTTACTGATGGAGTGATACGGATGTGGAGATTAGGATGAGAAGCGGAGTATTCCTTTAATTCACATTCAGAACTCATCTCAACAATGGCATTACAGGCCCAGCCCACAGGCATGCTGGCATCCCCCCACTTCAATAATTCAAAAGCGTCATTCTCTCCTGTTCTAACAAACACAACAGTCTCTCTCTCTGCTGACTCAGACACAATTCCCTTGCTAGACTTGAGGGTCATCGCAGTCTTCTTGACCTGCCTCCCTGTCTCCTTCTCACAGCTACAGTACAAGCGCACTTCCAGGAAAGACACCCCAGACCTATCTGATTCTCCTCTTCATGAGGTCTGTGGGGATTTAGAGGGCAATTTGAGACGGGGAGTGCGCCTGCCCAAGCAGACTGGTCATTCCGTACCACTGTAGCCTGGTCAAGACGGACGGTGGACACGGCTTTAGGGCGGGGGGAATAGACTGCCGTAAGCTACCGGAAGGTAGTTCTTCTATTGTGTTCAAGCATTACAGTGGGTATCGTTCACGACAAGGCTTTACTTTAATTAGCATCATCCAGTATTTCACACTTGAAAGGCTTTACTATACTATCAGTAAAGATAAACAGAGCCTTTTCATCAGGTAACAAAGGCAGAATCATGGGCAAAGCCGTTGCATAATCTGACTTTATGTCTGTACCACAATCAGGCTGCGCATTATCATCTCTATGGATCACTCACGCAGAAGACCATGAAAAAAGCAATTAGCCAAAGCGCTGCTCTTTTTCAATAATTCAAACGTGTGCATCGTTTCCACATGAATCATATATAATAAATCAGCACAACTACTGCCAACTATGCATCTAAAAGACAAAGCTGTGTTGATGGTGTAATCGTGTACAGTGCTATGCATCATTTCCCAGTCAAAATGGCTAATAAGTACAAGATCTCACTTTTCAGCATCAGGCAGGGAACATGTATTTAACAGACAACTGCACTGAAGTTTAAACCGAGGCCTGGTAGACCACCAAAATGGCCAAGCTCAGGGATGTGTAGCTGTCAAGAAGCTGTTACTGAGGGGAAAAAAAAAACCCAAGAGAGAGATGTGGACTGAGTCCTTTTAGCAATGTCTGGTCACTCTATGGTCATCTTTGCGATGCCCCTGGGCAGTTATATCCAGCAAGCCACCAAGCTGATTGGTGCAAGCAGACGCCATATTGAGCGCTACAAGCATTCGTATTTCAACCACTGACCGTTTTCTAAATTACCCTCATCATCAAAAAAAAAGTTGCACCTAGAAGGAAGTGTCTGTTTGTAATTTAGACAGTATTTATTGAGCTGCACATGCAGAAGTAGTGTCTATCAGTATGGCATCGGGACTCCATGTTTGCTAATGCAACATGCATACATCTCGGTATGGAGTTGTAGAGGTTCCTAATGGTGTCCTGTGATAATCCATCCTGTGCAGCTTGAATATTCTCACACAGTTCCTGCAGATTTTGCAGGTAGGGGTGGAGGTGGAGTGACACCAGGCCTTCTGGATATGTAACAAATCGTTCATCTTGGTGCTGACCACGGGGCCTCCACACACGGATTCGTTGGTCATCTCCACCAAGACAAAAGCAGGACTCGTCACTGAAGATGACCCGCTGCCATTCTGAGTCACTCCAAGACAGTCTGGCACGACACCATTGCAGTCTTTTGCGACATTGACGTGGTGTTAAGGGCAGTCGTTGTAATGGTCTGTGTGCATACAGTCCTGCGTCATGAGCATCACTGCTCACTGAATGTCCACAGTCATGACTGTTCGATCAGTCAGGTACAGGGATAAGGCCCATCCTTGCTTATGTCATATGTGCAGCTGAGCGTGAAACTTGAATCATTTGTATGTCTCAAAATTCCTGTTGGTTAATTCCTTCTGGGTGCAACTATTCTTATGATGATGAGCATATGACACCTCTGACTAAGGTTTAATAGAGCTATGCATCTAAACTGGGATCACACAGACTGTGATAAGCAGAAAATGCAACCAGGTTCTAAGACTGAACTTCGGAGGTGTGGAAAAATATCCCCACAGGTTTCTGTGAGAAACTGAAAGCTAGCTTCCCGAAAAAAAGAAAGGAAGCTGTAATGAAAGCAAAGAGTAGACGCAATAAATACTGAACATTTTATGTGTTGAGCTGATATAGTTGCTGTTTCTCTCGAAACTGAAAAAGGAAAACTTGTACTTAATGGCTGATTGGACTGGAAGTGAAACAAATCAATGGCGATCTCTGACTTGCACACAGCACTGTACGCACTTGAATCAAGCAAATCCTCTATTTATTACTCTTTTGGTCTTCAGGTCACTACTTTCACACCGGGTCATTCGCGAGCAAACAGACAGCGAAATGAAGCAGCATTACACGCACACGCAAGCACCGTAGTAGTGTATTAAGTATTCTAGCTCATACACAAACACGCACGCACACACGCAAATGCAAAGAAACAGAACAGAGAGAACATAAACAGACTCTCAGTCACCTTGTCTGGGAGTAAAAACACAGATATTAATAATCATCATTACTCCATAATAAATTACAGTCACAGGACATTCATCGAAAGCAGAACTTTTGGAGAGAAAGAAAGAAAGAAAAAAAACAAAAAGGGAAAATCAGTTTGACATACTGGACTGATCTGCTTTTTTTTCACCATGCATTTACAGTATAAGGCAAGAACCAAACGTATGTCACTGGCATCACATACGAGTACAGAGTGTCTTTACATACAAATGATGTTCATAAAACGACCTCCGCAGAACACAAGTACATGACGACTTCTGATTGAGTTTAGGCAAAGAAAGAAAAGAAAAGAACCTGTTCTTAAAGCAAAGGTACAATTTGGTGGAAACTGATGAGAGGAAGGGGGAGGGCAGGATCAATATCTGCAATCTTATTGTACCTTATTGATCGGCTGATGGGTGAATTAAATTGATTTTGTTCTGAGGTAGACAATGCAGACATATTTCATTCTCCCTAGTCAAGAGCGTCCTAAGCTGAGGGGGATTGAATGTAAAGTGGCTCATTTCTAGAAAACTACTAAAAGGTCCTTTTTTCACGCTTCGCTGGGCCACACAAGGCAATTCAAGTCCTCTTTACCATTATAGGACGACTCGGGTGAAACGTGCTCTACATTATCTGGAGTCTCGGCCCTGTCCAAGTGCATTTCAACCGGTGACGTATGCTTGCGCTACTCGATACATAATTCCACAATCCTGATTGTAACAGATCGGAAGAGAATGTTCCTTTTAGAGCAAATAAAGACACTTCAGTAATTTGCATTTTCTTACTCAGAGTTAAGGACATTAAGTACTACTTGGGTGGGATTCTGTTCCATCATTTCATGACGCAATACCAATCATGATATGCATCGTTGTTGCTATCTCAGAGCTCATTACACGGATGGCAAGAATCTTATCAGAATCAAAGTGGGAATTTATGATTATGGAATTGAGATAAAGGCCGCATCCACACGCATCCAGATATACTTGGCCTCCTGTTGTCCTCTCCGCATCGTTTTTGGTCAGCCTGTTGCAGTTCTGTAATTATGTCATTAATTTGTGCACGGTTATTGCTGTTTTCACACAATGAACATGTAGCTGATGTATGAAATATGGTCAATGACTAGGCTGTTCCTGTGTGCGCAGCAGTTTGAGAGTTGATAACACCTGTAAGTAATTTTTGCTTTCCTTTCTTTACACCGTAGTGGGCATAAATGTCAAAAAAATCGACCGTGTTTAGCTCTTTGAAATGAGCGGTCAGTCTGACTTCAAATATAAAAATATACAAATGATTCTACGGATATATGACTTGAGGATTATTAACCACCAGAGTCATATGTTTTACATGCAAATCAAGCAAAGCCACTGATGCAGCAACCAGTAGTTTGTTTTCTGGAAGAAATTGGACTTTGATGCATCATATAACAGAGGTATGATGCTTGTAACATGCCACCATCAAACCTCTGCTTCAGTGCTCTTCATTCTGCCCAACAGATTTGCTCTATATTCTTGCCTTGACCTCAGTGACTTCAGTGACTATCGCCCCCTGCTGGGCTAGCATGCTCTTATTCAATTCAATACGTTTGCTCTATGTTCTTGCTTGACCTCAGTGACTTCTGTGATTATCGCCCCCTGCTGGGCTAGCATGCTCATATGGGAGTTTTTGAGTTGTTTTTGCATTCATGTGTGTATGGAGATATTTGCTGGATATCTGAATACGTGTGGATAAGGCAAAAAATAAAAATAAAAAACAATTATATATATACCAAAATTTCCTCCATTTGGGCTTTCAGTACTGCTACTACGTGAAGGACCCCTTCTGAGGTCAACATGGCCAAAGCTGCGTGTCTTGGTACTGACTGATGACACAAATTTGGGTCATCATTCACCATAGCTCAACTTGGCACTAAATTCTGCTCACTCTTAAAGCCAGCAATGCAAACCATCAATTGCACTGTCATTGAAATGTATGTCATTTAGCTCATGTCATGATATGTATGGTAGCTAGCACTATGAAGAGTACACTAGTGTTCCAAATGTGTTGCTCCACTTCAGTTCAGAAGTCACTGCATGACTTTTTATTACAGTGTGCATGATACTGGAAGAGAGGACAATCAATGAGGCTAAAGTGTGGCTGCAGGTCTAAGGTCGGTGGGGGGGGGGGTGCTATAGGTCCATGTGAACAGGCAATGTGAGAAGAGAGGGAGAAGAAACAGTTCTGAGATTAGACAGAGATTTGAGCAGACGAAAGGTGCTAGATAGCCACATTAGTCTGCTCTGTGGTCAGCGTTTGTTGGTTCCATAGTCCACTGAGCTGAGGGGACCCGGAGACAGGACGTCCCACCAAAGTGAGGAGTATCTTGCCCCGTCCAGCCGTCCCCTGTTTTGCTGTAGTGTTACAGTAGCACTGTGTACAAGTAGCCATTCATAAAGGCTTCATAAACACCTCACGATCTGTCGACATCAGTCAAAGCATCTATTACAACAAACTTACAACATTGTGTACGATGGTGCAAGACTGGCTGTTGTAATGAAAGACTATATCCGTTTGTTTCAGGCCAAAATTAAAATGTTCAAGGGCATCTACACTGCATTTTTTTTTAAATGGCTACATCATTCATTCTGTGATGAAGCGTTACCGGCAGGCTATAGTGTCCGTATGGCCACCGGGTAGAGGAGGGACATATGCTCGGCTCCTTTGATTGGCAGCTTGCGGCTGGAGTAGAAGTGGATGATTTCTGGCACGCTGTCGAACAGACAGCTGTTCTGGCCCAGGATGTACTTATTGTCTTTGGTTCGCGACAGCTTCATATGCATGAAACCTTGGCTGCTCCTGGAGAGAGGAGAGATGGAGAGAAAAGATGAGCGGGTGATTAAAGGAGAAGCTGTACAAATAAGTGGAGTAACATAACATGCAAATGCTTCCATTCATGTGTTCTGAAGAGACCTATTAACAATTATACTGTACAGGAATTTTATGGTACAGGAAATGATCTAGGTGACTTGAGCGTTTGCTGTAGGGATATGAATGAAAGAAGCTTCAGTCATAAACACTGAACTGGCTGAACTGGCTAGTATTTCAGTACCAACCAAAGTGACATCTGCATTATCCCAATCAGTGAGAAATGATACCCAAAAGCCTGTATTCAATGATCAACCACGACAATGTCAATGCAAGACAAGATCATACTGTATCAGCAAGAACAGTCCATCTGCAACTACATAGAGAGGGGTAATATTGTACCGCAGCAGTAAACAAACCACACCACGGAATTGTTTAAGGAGTATGAAAATGACGTAACTCGGTGATCACCAACCATGATCCTGGATATCTGCCTTCCAGCAGAGTCAGGCTCCAACCACAATCTGGCACACCTGCTTCAGTAAACCTGCTTCAGTAAGTTCTTTAGAAGTCCTCGACTGGCTTAATCAAGTTAGACGCATGTTGGAACCAAACTCTGCAGGAAAGCAGATCTTCATCAGGAACACGGATGACCATTGATGTAAGTTATATACTTTGGCCTGAGAAGTCACCACATCTCAACCCAACTGAACACTTGTGGAAGATTCTGAACTGATGTGTTAGATAGTGCTTTCCAACACCATTATCCAAACACCAACTGAGGAGATATCTTCCTGGAAGAATTATGTTCCAACCCTCCAGGACAGCTCCAGATATTTGTATCCCAGTGGAATTTATACCAAGGTGCAGTGAAAGGGTTCTGCTAGCTCAGTGGTCACTAGACTCTCTCTTGGAGAGCTTCTTTCCTGGAAAGCATCTGATCCATTCAATCGAAGATAAGTTATTTAGCTGGAGCAGAGGTGGCAGAAGACTCTGCAGTTGTATCTAGACGCTACAGGGCCAGGGTTGGAGACCACTGTGGTGGGTCAAGATGGCCCAATACCTTACTCATCACTTGTCTGTATAGCATATAGCCAAAAATAATACTGTTGCCATAAAGCCTTTGTTTTTTGTACCTTCTATGACAGATTAGAAGACAGATTTAAATGCTTGCAAACATTAGAAATTAATACGATCATACCAATAAAGCTTATTTGAAGTTTAACTGAGAGAAAGAAAAGGGAGAAAGCATGGGAAATAGGTTAAGAGGAATCTGCTGATTAGATCTTAGCAGCTAGAGCGCTTGAGGAATTGCCTCTCATTTGGAAACAGAACACGTGAGCCAGGGAAAGGTACAACCAGAGGAGTTCTGCCTAAATGAGTGAGCCGGTGCAGCCGCTTAAGGTGAGAAATTGTCACCGGGCTGGTAAATTTAAAATGCAAATTAAGAGCTTGTCCACCGAATGCCTCCGAGGGAGAGGGAGCTGCGTCTTGTGTTTTCTTAACCCAATTAGAGAGCAGTGATTTCAGTGTTTTACTGTAGTGCTCTTAAGGCTGCTGTGACTGCAGTGTTGTGTGGTCTACGCGGCTGCTCGGGAGGTTTAACTGAATGAAAAATGCTGCTGAAGGAAAGCCATTTGCTGGCTGGGGATAATGCTGCGAGCGAGGCGTTCATGACACGGGCGTTTGATCACCGAGATAGCAGCAAAACACGGCAGGAAAGGAAAAAGTCCTCAGGAGCCTATTCATCAGTGGATGGTATACAAACACAAGCTTTAAAAAAAGGAGCAATTCCTGCGAAAGTTGACACACTGAGCTGATGGATGAAGGGATTTTACCCTTTTTCCATCTGCTTATGCCTTAAAGGGCCCATGTTATATATTTTCCTTGACCTGCATTTGTTTCTGTGGGCTTATGTGCCAAAACATAGTCATACTTCATTTTCACATGACCATTTTTCCAACTCCCCTGAAAGTTTCTGCTTCTGTGCCTTTACAGTTGTTTTACCACCCTGAGCAACAAGTCCTCTACACAGAACAAACTCAAATATGGCTTATATCTGCACATTTTAGTGCTCAGTTTCTACATCGGAACTGTCTGACCACTAGATCAACGTAGATAGAGATCAATAATAAGTGGCCATTTGTTTCTACATTCATATAATAGTTGCACTCAGAAGGAAACAACTGACAGGAATGAAACTTGGTGGGTAGGACTGACATGGTGAGACATACAAATGATTCATGTGACGTGAGCAAGGACGGGCCTTATCGGTGTAGCTGACTGACCCAACAGCCGCAACTGCAGACATTCAGCGAGCAGTGATGCCCTCGTGTGTCATCCTGTTAGTGACAGCATCATCGGCAGACGGGTGCACGGCGCAGGACTACATGCACGCAGACTGTTTTGACGACTGTCCTTAACACCACATCAGCGTCGCAAAAACCTGCAATGGTGTCGTGCCACACTGTCATGGAGTCACTCAGAATGGCAGCGGGTCATCTTCAGTGACGAGTCCCGCTTTTGTCTTGGTGGAGACGAACAACGGATCCGTTTTCTCTTCATAAAGCACTTAAGTGAGTAAGCACTAGTAGAGGTGTAAGTTGTGTATGTACTTGTGTTGTGTTGCACTTATATTGCACTTATAATGACCTTTTCTTTTCTATAGGTGTGAGCACTGGGCTGGGGTTGCCAGGTAGTGCTCTTTTTGCTCTATATGTGTGTATTGATCTATCTAGGTATCAGCACTGGCCCCCTGTTCGGGCAGTGTCTGAGCTCAGGGTGAGTTTTAGGCTCTGAACTTCCTGTACTAGCTGGAATATTATCCAACGGAACACTAAGCACAGTTGTAAGTCGCTCTGGATAAGAGCGTCTGCTAAATGCCGTAAATGTAAAATGTAAATGTTTGTGGAGGCACCGTGGTCGGCGCCAAGATGAACGGTTCATTGTCATGCGTCACATGTCCAGAAGGCCTGGTGTCACTCCACCTCCACCACACAATCTGCAGGAACTGTGTGAGAATATTCAAGCTGCATGGGATGGATTATCACAGGACACCATTAGGAACCTCTACAACTCCATGCCAAGATGTCTGGCATGTTGGGATAGCAAACACGGCGGCCCGACACCATACTGAGAGACACTACTTCTGTATGTGTAGCTCAATAAATATTGCCCATATCAGCCAAACGCCCTTCTGGGTACAGCTATTCTTTTGAAGATGAGTGTATGTGTTCAGTAGCTGGTATAACCCGAAGGGTAAGCGAAGCTAAGACAGACACTTCTGTGTTTTACATTTCTTGGGCTTTATCTGAGAATGAAATACTGCTTTCTTGCCACTATATTCAGTCAGCACAATTCAGTTTCAGACAACATCATTTCTGTACAATCATTTCATGTTAAAGCGAGTGTATTTGAGCCTGCTGAAGCCGCACATCTGTAATTACAATACCCTTCAGCCACACTCGCCATGAAATATAAATAAACTCCTCCATCACATCCATCCATTTAAACTCATCCCTCCCCTCTGGCTCGCTTGATTAGCTGGCCATCATTAACTGAGGCTTCATCATGAGAGGCCATTTCAGCAACCGCAGGCTGCCGCGAGGCTCTTAAACGTGGCCAGCGGAGGGAGAAGCGCTATAAGGCTAAAAGCACTTTTCCGAAGCACCTCTGATTAATCTCTCCATCATGGCAGAGAGAGAAAGAGAGAGAGTGCGATGGCTAGGCTCATAGGAAAGGACTAGAAAAGCCCAAATACAGCACCATGGAGATTTTTTTTGGCTCTGGATTTCTATCCAGAGGGGGTTGAAAGGACATGCAGTGGCTTATCTCCTCTGGAAAACACAAACAAAGCTACAACACAATTTATCAAGATCCCAGATATGCGGGACATGCCGGCAATCATTCTGGATGAGGCTGATGCCTTGGTGGCGTTATCTTCGTGTTGCTTAATTGGGTCTGGTTTTTTTTCCCTCGTCTAGGATTCATTTCACGTCCAAGATTTGTATAAGGGGTCTTTGCAGTACAAGACATTGACTTGTAACCCACAATCCACCCCCGCCATAAGCAGGAGGGTTTGCTTATCTTCAGTCATTCCCGTCGGCTGACCTTCTAATCACAGTAAAGCTACTGCACTGGACTCGGCTGGGGCAAGGGAAACAAAAGAACAAGCCTATTTTTAGGTACTGAACACAGGGAGGAACATCTGGATGCTCATCTCTCTCTCTTTAGCTCATGACGTATTTCATCACCTGAGCAGTAGATCACCAGTGGAAACTTTCCATAATGGAGACTATGAATAGGTGATGAATAACCTGTTTGTACAGAGTCCTCAAGAGTTTATTCATCAGTGGACAATAAATGTTTTATTAGTCATCTGTCCCGGCTCATCTGGACACACGCAAGCTTTGGAAAATGCATTGATGGGTTCCTAAACAGATTCAGGCCATGAATTCAGGCTTCCATGTGACTTGGTACTGTGTTAGTTATGTGATGTACTTCCGTCCACTTTTAAAGATGCCAGCATGTGATACAATGGTAGTAACTGCATAAGCACGTCGATACGAGATTACCTAAAGGGGCATTTCAGTCTGAATAAAGTCATGAGAGACATCATGGGGAAAGTTGTTCTTAGGCACAGCGTGAAGCAGAGTGACTAAAACCTCCTACACATGCCAAAGTATCAGTAACGCAAGGCCATGCGTGGCTTACTGCTTTTATAAAATGGTGGCCGACATAAATTATGACAGAATACATAATTTTTCAGAAAACAATTCAGGTTATCATTAATAGTTATCAACATAAACATGTGTTCCACCAAGAAATGTAGTTCCTTTACAGTATGGGATAGTGGGCAAGCAACCATGGAATGTTGAACAAGGAGACGTTAATGTTTGTTCACCCATAATGTATATTGCTGTCAATTCATGAACTTTTTAACTTTTTGCCATGTAATAATGATCATATGATAACATATAGCACAGTTTAATGCAGAAACCCTCACTTTGTAAGTAATTTTTGGTCACCAAATTACCACAGCAACTGAATCTCGAACAGCTCCCTGCTGCCTACAAAGTGCACTACGTAGGAGTTTAAATATTGGCTCCTGCAGCTCAACAGCACATAGCATAGCTATATAGTCATTTTGGGATTCAGACACATTCATACTCAACAAATGGTGCACTATTCAGCTGTCGAGGCTGGAAATTAGAGGGAGTACGGAGGCATTTAAGTTTCATCCTGGGTTTGATGCTACTTCGGTCTGCAACACGGACATCTGAAGCATGTAAGACATTACAGATTTGAATATTGCAGTTTTACAGTGGATCATATAGTAAGTACTTTAAATCAAATCTGGGATATTAATGACGTAGTCATTTAGCATGTTTGCTATCTATCTATCTATCTATCTATCTATCTATCTATCTATCTATCTTAAACAATTAGGCTAATTAATATAGACATTACTTTTGGGTTCATAGCATAATGTTAGCTATCTGGCTTCTGCATTGGGGGGCGGCGGGGGGCACCATTTCTAATTGACGAGCCTTAATCGGAGGGGGGCTTCCATTTAAACCTTAAAAACTCACCTTTATTGTGACACCACTGTAGAAGGTGGGCAGGCATGCTTGGACCAGATACAGTTTATTTTGCCATGCACTTTGAATCATGGTACAGCATATGAGTATGAGGGATGTTTTTGCATTACTTGCTGGCTACATTAGTCTAGTAGCTCAAGTGCATAAATAAAGAGCCATGTCAGACACCAAATGTATCTTGGCTCATTGACTACATTAGGGTAAAGTATATTCTATTGTATTGTAGATTTTCTATCTTTATTTTATCTTCTTGCTTCATGTGAGCGTGCAGCTGTCAAAGCATTTCACTGCTGGTTGCACCGTGTGTGACTACGTATGTGACAAATAAACTTTGACTTGATTTGATGTGAGGTGAAAACTGTGGACAGTTTGTTCTTAAGTTAAACATCATGGTTCCTCCTCTACTAACAAGACCATTGTCTTTACATCTATATGGAAAGAGAGTATTAATAAACTGATCTCAGATCTGATCTGGTTTGCAGGAATGGGTGAACTGATTAGCAGGTGATCTTTCCTCTGCGAATAAAACAACTACCTGCTTCAGTCCGGGATGAAATGTGAATCTGTGTGGCGCAGTCAGAGGCCTCATCTTAATGCAAAGCACTTGCTGACGGTGTTGTGGTGACATTAATATTTAAGTCGGCTCGAGAGATGAAGCGGTTACAGCTAAAGGTCTCTGTGGATAAGGCGCGTATTCATGTAGGGGTCTGACTGATAGAGGCAGAGGCTTCCACCTGCAGCCTGATTAAGCCTTCAGCAATACGCCAGTGGAATACTGACACATGCGGCGGCACTGCTCAGTGAGGTAACCTTCTTTACAAGACCAGATTCAACCTGACATCAGGGACAATAATATCCCAATTCCTGGCGAATTGTGAGCATCAGATCTAGGACCTTTAGCTCTTGGGTTCAGGCCATCAGTGTCAGAATTGTTTGGGGGTGGGTGGTTGAGGTGTCCTCAGCACTGCAGGGACACTGATGTGGTGGTATGTTAGCATGTGTTGTGCTGGTGTAAGTGAATCAGACACAGCAGTGCCTCTGGAGTTTTAAACACCTCAGTGTCACTGCTGGACTGAGAATAGTTCACCAACCAAAACTATCCAGCCAATAGTGTCTTGTGGGCAGCGTCCTGTGACCACTGATGAAGAACTAAAGGATGACCAACACTGCACCGTGCAGCAGCAGATGAGCTATCGTCTCTGACTGCACAACTACAAGGTGGACCAGCAAGGTAGGAGTGTCTAATAGAGTAGACAGTGAGTGGACACAGTGTTTAAACACTCCAGCAGCACTGCTGTGTCTGATCCACTCACACCAGCACAAGACACACTAACACACCACCACCACATCAGTGTCACTTTTATCTGACGCAAGGCTAAAACTCAACAGCTAGCAGAACTCAGCATTACTTTAAAGGGTATTTCTTTGTTTGCTTTTGACTGCGTTCTGACATTTGTGGCCTGAACTGCTTGCTTTAACTGGTATGTCACTGGATTTTTAATATTGTTATGTAACACTAACATACACTCATAAGCCATAACATTAACACCACCTCCTTTTTTCTACACTTGTTATCCATTTTAGTAGCTCCATTTACCATGTAGGTACACTTTATAGATCTACCAATACAGACTGTAGTCCATGTGTTTCTCTGCATACTTTGTTATCCCCCTTTTTCCCTGTTCTTCATTGGTCAGGACCACCACAGAGAAGGTATTTTATGTGGGTGGTGGATCATTCTCAGCACTGCAGTGACACTGACATGGTGGTGGTGTTTTAGTGTGTGTTGTGCTGGTGTGAGTGGATCAGACACAGCAGTGCTGCTAGACACTTCAGTGTCACTGCTGGACTGGGAATAGTCCACTGACCGAAACTATCCAGACAACAGTGTCCAGTGGGCGGCACTCCTCTAGAGGAGGACCAACACTGCACTGTGCAGCAGCAGATGAGCTATCGCCTCTCACTGTACATCTACATGGTGGACCAGCAAGGTAGGAGGGTCTAATAGAGTGGACAGTGAGTGGACACAGTGTTTAAACACTCCAGCAGCACTGCTGTGTCCGATCTACTCACACTAGCACAACACACACTAACACACCACCACCACCACGTCAGTCATTATATGTGTTACATGTACAACCAGAACAAATAAAAACCCTTTCTATGAGTGAGTGTGCTCCAGGTTTTGAATGGTACTGCAGTAGTAGTAGGAAGTGGTATGTCAGGGACGAGCTCAGGACGGCAGGGGCAAACTCAGGACGGCATCACACCCTTCCAATTGTGATACAGCACAAGCAATACAGACTACAAATGTAAATAGTGTGTGGATGTAATGAATATCCTGCAGGAATGTTCATTTCCAACTAACACTATAACCGGCCACTAATCTATTTCAAGATTAACATACAGGATAAACTCAGAATACAGTGTAACTCAGTGCCTACATCCACTTCATTCAGTTGGGCTTTTGACGCTGCATCAATGTGACATTCAACACCCCTCCCTGACTCCATCCCTCCCACCATTCTCTCCATCTCTCCTTTCTCCTTCCTTCTCTCCACCAGGGAGAGGTGGCTGCGTTAAAGGTGACTGGCTTGGTTCACGGTCACGTAGTCTTTACTAAATGTCAGAGCAGCTGAAACTAACTAGGGGGCTGTCGCCTGCCGACACATAAATTTCTCACCACAGCCATGCGGGCGAGACAGAGAGAGACGGAGTCAGAGAACGTGTGGTCGTTTTATGACAGAACCCTCACTGCTAAGCAAGTCCAAGAGACAGATACTACATATACTGTATATACATACAGTCATGAAACATAACAGAAATATAACTCAGGGGAATGGTGGATAAATGTCATGTATTATATTTAATATAATTAAACCTAAATATGGAACTTCTCTATAGTATCAATCTAAGAGCCCATTTAACAGACACTTATGGTGACTTGGTTAATGGGAGGATCCATCCTGTGCACCCATATAACAGGGCCAGTGCTTCAATGGTTGTGCTGCTCAGGAGCCCTTCACTTTTTGTGTTTACCTGTGTATAATAGTGAAATCAGTTTATATCCATGGTCACTTACCCTCATTCCTGAGATCTACCTGTCTGCTGGATTCACTTCCAACCCAATCTAATCTAACCAGCTGTGTATATAGGCTGGATCTAAGATATGTATTATGGTCAGGAAGCAAGGTTGGTGACCACTGATTTAGATAATCAGGCTGACCCTTCTTCCAGCATACCCTGCCAGTTTCACTGCAGCATGACCTATCTCCACATTAATCCTCCAGGAAGCTGAAGAGTCTCTGTGTTCAGCCACTGACCACCAAAATACCCTTCTCATTTGTCCCAGGTCACTTTCGCCCTCTAGTTAATCTGCAGACTGCCCCTATGTGCTGTAGCATCCTCCTGACCTGTAACCATGACTGTAACATCTACACCTGCAGGAGCTCAGATAGAACTCCTAAAGGTGTTCAGAGAGAAAGAAAGAGTGAATGGGAGAGAGAGAGAGAGAGAGAAAGAGAGAGAGAGAGAGACGGAGAGAGACAGAGAGACCACCTTGGAAAAAAGGAGAAAAGAGAGAGTGATAGAATAGAAAGAGAAACAAGTGAAAAAAAAGTGAGTGAAGGGAAGAGACAGAAAGAGGGATAGGATAATGAGAAAACAAAGATGGAGAGACAGAGAGAGAGAGAAAAGAGCAGGAGAAAACGAGAGTAGATAGAGAGTGAGAAAGAAAGAGAGAGAGAGGAGAAAAGTGAATGAAAGAGAAAGAGAGCTTTCAGAAAAGGAGAAGGAGAGAACAAGAGAAGATAAGAAAAAAGAACAAGTGAAAGAGACAGAGAGGGGGATAGGACAAGAAAGATAGAAAGTGAAAAGAAAGAAAAGGGGAGTAGATAGAAAGTGCGAAAGACAGACAAAGAAAAGAGTGAAAGAGTAAAGAGAGAGGGAGAGAGGAAAAGAAAGAAGGAAGATAGTGGGACAAGAAGAGAGGAGTGAGAATGCGAGACAGCGAGAATGAGGCAGAGAGGGAGAGAAAAAGGAGGGGGCAGAGAAAAGGAGAGAAGAGGGGAAACAAAGTAAGAGGAGAGAGAAAATGAGAGAGAGAGAAGAAAAGAGAAAAGAGCAAGTAAATAAGAGAGACATGGAGAGGGGAAAAAGAGAGAGAATGAGAGGAGAAAAGAACGTGCAAAATAAAGAAAGAAGATAGAGGGACAAGAAGAGAGTAGAGAAAGAGCAAGAGAGGGAGAGAGGGAGACAGAGAGAGACCGAGGGAGAGAGGGAGACAGAGAGAGACCGAGAGAGAGAGAGAGAGAGAGAGAGAGAGAGAGAGAGAGAGAGAGAAAGAAAGAGAGAGAGAGAGAGAGAGTAAAAGGAACGAGAACTCTGATTTACAGTACTGAAGCACGTCTGCAAAACACAGCATGAAACCAAGTGGGAAGGTCATCTGAAGGAACGAAGGATGAAAGTACAGATGGATGGAGAGAAAGAGGAAATTCATTAAAGGAGGTGTGTGGGGGAGGAGGTAGGTAAAAGCTGATGGATATTTCCACCAGAGAAATGCTGAGTGAGCAAAAGAGCAGAGAGGTGAGATGCAACCTGAAGGTGAAGTGAGTATATTATAGGTACCAGCCTTTTCAGAGGGAGGTATATAAACATGATCATCATGTAGAATGGAGGTACAGCAGGAGCCAAACTACACCTCACCTTACCGCGTCTCTGGATGGAGCAGTTACATTACATACAATAAACCCCACCCACATTATGTTCTCTTGGTTTATAGACTGTTCTGGTTATATACTGGTAAAACGTTATAGGAATGCTGCTTCCATTAACACACACAGGGAAATTCCACGGAATGTTCAAGAATACCTGCGCAGTTAAAATCTGAAGGTGTAAACAAAGATATTCCAATGCTCTATTCTAGAGTGAGCACTGTTAAAGGGGAATTTGACCAGCTTTTTAAAATCTCTGCACACTAAAACATGTTAAGATGTAAACGGTGAAATTCAGAGTGGTTTGAATTGAATGTGGTAAAGGGAACCAGACATCTAAAGTGTTAAATGCCTTTAAAAGCTCCCTCTCAAAAAGTAATTACATTATATGGTCATGAAGATGCTGCGTGATGTCTGAAAAATTGCTTTGCAATAGTTTTGTGGCATTAACACATATTTTGGAGGGATACTTGGTGTTGTGAGGCCAAATAGTCCCTAAAGAAAACTTATCTTTCCCTAGCAAATGAGCTCACTTCAGGCTCCTGCAGATGGCGCTGCACGAGGATGATGGGGCTATAAATACCTGCGGGGTGTGAGTGACGGGATCCATAGATTGAGAAGAAGTGGTACAGTGCAGTGAATGTCTCATTCCATGTGTGGAAAATGGCTCCAAAGCAGATGTTAATGATTGGCTAAAAGGAGCGATAGCATTTGGGCGTTCCAAAGACCATAGTGTGAAGGAAGTGGCTGAATCTGCAGGTGTATGGAAGCATAAGATCATACAGGTCTACCACCAGTGGCAAAAATCTCAGTCTACAGGGAATTCTCCTTGGAATTGTGCCAGGGAAGGCATCCACCAAATCTGGCCCAACTGTGCAATTCTTTGATGCAAGAGTGTCTGAACACTGATGTGGCTAGATCCAGAAACTTGTCCAGTACATGCCAAATCCAATCACATCTGATTATTCGTGGTTATGAAAACGCTGGTTGATGCATAAGACATGTATTATGACAGTTCTGAGTTTGACTTAAACTCATTCATGGCAGAGAGGGTAGCATGCAGAGTGTGTGAGGCAAGTGTGTGTGTGCTTCAGACATATCACTATTCTACCATCAACACTAGATGTGAAACTCAGAAGAGATCAGTTTACTGGTTGCTTTGGATAGTAAACAAAATGGCTATAGTTGGGTTATAGTCATCAAGAACCCTGGTTCCCATCACTATCACCGTGTCCTTATGGGTCTGAAAGTTTCCTAGAACTGACCATTTATATCAGTCAGTCAGTCAGTCAGTCAGTCAATCAACAAACAAACAGACAAGCTGATAAACCAGACGAACAGAGAGACAGCAGTTGATGCTGTAAGAGTCAAACTACAGTATGGAACAGGGCATGGCGCCATTTTTAAAGAACATGCTCTCTTACTTGAGTGAGAGGGAGAAGTCGTTCTTGCTGGTCTCGCTGTTTCTCACCAGGTAACTGGCCTCTTTACATAACCTCAACAGTGACTCAGCATCTGTCCGACTGATTGCTCCATGATACCAGCTGAGAGAGAGAGAGAGAGAGAGAGAGAGAGAGAGCATGAGAGCGAGAGAGAAAGAGATTGCAGAGCAATATTGAAATTAAAATTAGTACAGTTTAAAACAATTAAGAAAAATTGTTAACTTTACATGCAGTCCCCCAATAACCTTAACGTAATCCATCAGCCAAGACAAATTTGACACATACAAAGTTATGTAAGCTTATATCCCACTGATCAGCATGATGCTGCATGTCTGAATCATCAGCCTCAAACAATCTCATGTTGGTGATACCAAAAAGACTTGTTTATGTGGTTCCTGATACTGTATAACATACGGTGATCTACACTCATCATCAAAAGAATACTTGTACCCAGAAGGAAGTGTGGGATTACAATGCTATTGGGAACGAAGATAAAGGTCGCCAAGGAACAATAAATGATGATAACTTTAGACTGATATGGGCAATATTTATTGAGCTACACATACAGAAGTAGTGTCTCTCAGTATGGCATCAGACCGCCATGTTTACTGGCAACATGCCAGACGTCATGGCATGAAGTTGTAGAGGTTCCTAATGGTGTCCTGCGATAATCCATCCCATGCAGCTTGAGTAAGGAGAGAATTCAGACATCAAGATGGCCAAGATTCTCCATATTTATAGATACCAGTGTGTCAGAAACCACATAATCAAGTCGGTCTCAAGGCATGCAAGTTGAGGCGCTTTGCATGATTGATTAGCACGGTTACGTAAGCTTCTCTTACTCGATACGCTTCAAACACCCAACATGTCTTAGCAGATAAAGAGGAAAATATATAAATGTAATGATTTCTGAGCACTCTGTCCACAGTTCAGCTGCAGTGCTGCTTAGAAGGCCTTTATTTAAACACACTCACAACTGGCTCTCCAGGGGCATGGAGGGGTCAATGCGTTCACCCAGCGTCCCGCAGTGCTCCACTGAACTCATCTTGGTGTTGACCAGGCAGCCGCTGGAGTGGCGCTGAGGGGGCCGTGATTTGCCCTCTTTAGTGGGAGACATTCTGCACTTGTCCACCCCCTCGAACTGGACTGCAGCGGAGACACATACAAAGAAGCAAAAGTCAAAAAACAGAGCAAAGAACACAACCACTACGTCCCTAACAGAGGAGGCCAAAGGGTTGAAAGCAAGACGAATGGTGCTAATGGGTTGGAAGCAAGACCCAAATCTGCCATGTGGCGTGCACGAGTCAAAAGATTTCTCGAGTTCAGTTCATTTTGATCAGTGTAGACACTCCTGCTGTGCTCAGGTGCGCACTAAACGAAGGAACCGTAGTCTGCCAAATATCAGGTCTCAGTGATGGTCTGCACCAAACCAGCAAATACAACATCAAAGCATGCTTTTCATGTCTTACAGTCAGTGGTGGACAGTCCACACAATCTGACCGTTTTAACGCTGGACTCTTGATAGATACTCTTATTGTTCTTGCAGCATGAAGTGATGAAGCCAGGCTAGCTATAAAACAATAGCAAAGCAGTGTGTTTGATTTTGGCATATGGGTGGCAAAGCACATTTTTGGCAAAGCATCAGCAACCTGATTGGTTGATTGTTTAAGTTCAAATCGACAAACCAATCATAAATGTGCCAGTGTAGGAGAATCAGGTGGATCTGATTAGGGCTACAATAAAACTCAGATTCAGTTAGTTTTAGCTTATGGTTGCAAATATTTAGCCGGGTGCTTTTTGTTGTTCCATGTTAATTCAAAGCAGATAACAAGGTTTATTGGATTGCTAAGATTGTGATTCACATATGCTCGCATGAGCACCATGTATATTTTTCAGATGAAATATACACTAGGTATAGAGCTGGATTTTATACAGTATTAAGTTAGTAATAGCTGTTTTTGACCCTGATTTAAAACTGCTAGAGTGCTGGATTGGTCAGAAATTTGACTTCGATACAATGATCAGCACCTACATGTGAAATTTGGTACACTCCAGTTATTACAATTAATTTGAAACCAACCCAAAATAAACAGTGATGCTGCAGCATATGAACTAGGTGTGCAACAGCCCAAGAGATAATACGCTGAATTAACGTGGAACAACAAAAAGCGTTCAGCTAAATATTTTCAGCAATAAGCTAAAACTACCTGAACCTGAGTTTTACTGTAGCCCTAATCAGATCCACCTGATTCTCCTACACTGGCACACTGGAAGCCTGAAGAGCTGATGAAGTTTTTTAATTGCTACTGGTAAATAATTAAAAACCGCTCAATGTAAGTGACTGTTATCAATAAACAGCATGAAGGCTTTCTTCATATAATACACTGGAGCACAAAGGAATAGTTTGGAAAGCTTGGTTTGGGTAATAATTAATAATCAATAAATAAATATGCTGTGTTGTTTTAATTGTTGGCCAATTTTCTCACAGTTTTAATGTTGCACTGTTGATTAGGGTTTGATACAGCCATTTCATTTACTCTCCAAAACCACCAGAGAACCTACAGGTGATTATGTAACGCTGATGATGAAACTGAACTAAATGTGAAAATATATTTTGCATTTGGAGGATTTTGCCTGCCTTACAATGACCTATACATTCTCTACTCTCAGTATGTTTAAATCTACAATCTTTATGTATTAACTTTCATTGATGGAATTTTTTTTAGAATTTTAAACTGGTCTGGTTCCTATCAACACAAAACAAAACAATAACACATATATATATAAAACATTTTATTTGGGTTGGACATGGACATGGCGGATTTGGACAAAACTAAAATCACTGAGAAAGTGAACAGTACTTTTGAGCAAACTATTAAAACTATTTTTTGGGAAAAATAAAAAATAAAAACAACAGCAACAACAACAACAAAAAAACCCTGTTAGCTTCTGTATTTCTACCTGTATTTTTTTCTCCATAAGCTTACAGTGAATACAGAAACAACTTCTCTTACATCTAGTTTTCTAAACTTTTTTATTTTATTTATTTCTTTTATTACTTTTTTTGTTACTGCTGCTTTCAAACGGCATGCCATATCTTTACACAATGTCTGTTTGTCTGGAAAGCCCCAGGACAGCAGGCTGATGCTCCATGTTTCTGAAGTTTTTTACACAAAGGCAGCAGCAGAGGTGCTGTGCTTCATACCAAGTTGTAAACCAAACAGTGATCCTGCTCCAGGGCTGCTCCAGCCGAGTACAGAGCACACAGAGCCACTCCAGCGAGGGGGCATTCGCATCTCACAGCCAGTGAGCCGTTAGCTGTGACGAAGAGAACAGACAGTCTAGCCGTGTTCTCTCACTGTCTCTCTCTCTGTCTCTCTCTGTCTCTCTCTCAATCATTTTTCAGTAGGTCTAGATGATGTATAGAATACTTATAAGATATTGGCGGCTATTTTTTTTATTTTTTTAAAAGTAAGACTACATTGTGAGCATCTCCAGAACCTTAAGACATTATTTATGAGGTGCTATTTAGGCTATAGCAATGCTAACAGTCATCAGCCATGTGGCCCCTAAAGTCATATGAGGTATATATCTATATCTATATCTATATATCTATATATATATATATATATATATATATATATATATATATATATATACATATATATGGTACATTATATAATCTATAGTCCAAATATATTAACAGAAAGTCTGTGAGTAAGCTCTGAGCCAGCACCAGAAGGCTGTGATTTCAAATCCCAGAACTGACTGGGTATAGCTTGCTGTTCCTTTGGGCAGGGCACTTTACCCTCCGCTGCCCCAGGTGGCGCTGTTCTGCTGGCGGCAGAGTTATTAAGCACAGTTATCAGGGAATGTGACAAATTTCCCTTGTAAGGCTGGTAAAATACATAACATGACATAGTACTCCAGACTTCAAGCTGGAGTCATTACTGTTTACTCGCCTTTCATTACATTTTCAATTAATTACAATTCATTTCTGTTAGTAGTTAGATTTCTGTTAGTAAACATGGTCATGATTGGTGGTAGCTAGAACTTTTCTGAAGGATTCTAATGAATAAATGATCATCTTGGCTTGAAAAGAAATAAATAAACTGCGTTCAGAGAGTGTCCCAGGTCTACTTTTGAAATATATAGACCAGCTTCTTCACTGGTCTGCAACACTTCAGAGTACAGTTGTTTAACCAAATAAGTATCAGTACTGTGTACATAAAAGCGTCAATGAGTGCCAAATAAAAAGTGTGAAAGTTTAGAAGAAGAGAAGAAGAGACAGAAAATGTGCCCCAAAAAACCTCATCTGGGTTTAATCATTGAGTGTGTTCTGAACCGCTGTCAAGGTTAAAAACATCCCACAGGTACTAGCGTTTGCGTGTGTATACAGGTGCGTGATCTTGCAGGTCACCAACTGGGTCTGAGGACCGTTACTCAGCCTGAGAAAGAAATGTGGGAATGCACTCTGACAGAATGTCCAGTAAACACTCGGCTCTTATCTACTACAGCTACCATGAGAACTGACCACTCTGATACCTGTCCACTGATAACACATGGGAAACACACAGACGCACTCTGTTCTGTTGGGAAGGGTACAAGAAAAAGCTGCAGGATGAGTCAAAACTCAGGAACCAACCAAAGTCCTCTTAGACGCTTGACATTAGATTGATCTCATTATTATCATCAATGCATAAGACCAAACCATATGGCCATTTCAGAGCTCTCCTTGATTTAACACTTCAATTTCACTCAGGCATGTTAATGAGCCGATTAGTCAAAACAATAGTTGACCCAAAAGGAAGTGTCGGAATGGTGAATGGTGTTCGGAAAGAAGATAAAGGTTACCTTGAGCAACAAATGGTGCAAAATGTAGACTGATAAGGGCAACATTTATTGAGGTACACATACAGAAGCAGTGTCTGGACACATGCATACTTCTCGGCATGGAGTTGTAGATGCAGGTTGTATATCCTTATGCAGTTCCTGCAGATTTTGCAGTAGGGTTGGAGGTGGAGTGACACCAGGCCTTCTGGACGTGTGACATGTGACAACAAATCGTTCATCTTGGCGATGAAGATGACCCGCTGCCATTCTGACTCACTCCACTACAGTCGGGCACAACACCATTGCAGTCTTTGGTGACGTTGATGTGGTGTTAAGGGCAGTCGTTGTAACAGTCTGCGTGTATGTAGCCCTGTGTCATGCAGCCGTCTACCAATGGTGCTAGCGCTAACAGGATGACTCATGGAGGGCATCACTGCTCACTGAATGTCCGCAATTGTGGCTGTTGGGTCAGTCAGGTACAGCGATAAGGCCCGTCCTTGCTTACGTCATGCTCGCATGGCTGAGCACGAAACATGAAGTATTCACAGTGTAAAACTTGCTCATCAAGCTTCATTTCTGTCGCTCGATTCCTTCTGGGTGCAACAATTTGTGCAGCTGTTCTTTTGACGATCAGCGTACTCTCCAAAAGAAATTAACAAATTTATAATTAATATTATTAGAGCCTTACTAATACAAAAAATATGAAAAAAGACCAAAAAAATAAATAAATACTACACCCTTAAATACAATACTACACCCTACAGGACTGCAGATCCAAAGAGAGGTGATCTGACACCCCATCGTTGGGAGGCACCACACTGGCTTCCATTCACACAGAGGTCAAAGAGGCCACAGAGGGTCACAGGGTCACAGGAAGTGCCTGTGGTCACAGTTGACGTCGGCTCCTTTTTCGCTTTAATGTGTGCAAGCTGCAGCTTCAGTCAGCTAATGTCCAGAGCTTAGTCTTTATTCATACTCACTGCAGGCCTTGAAGAAACAGACTGAGGCTTAAGAGGGAGTGAGGACAAAGTGGAACGAATGACTCACTGAGCACATATATGGACATGTGTGGATATTACAGCGGGGTTTTAAATGGGTATGAGCTCAGCCGACTCTTACAATGAGTGTGTTTAGATGTAGAAGAGCACGGGCCACAAACTAACATGGGGTAAACTGTAGCACAGCCTTTTAGTGCTGTTCAACAGGTTCAAGCAGAATAATCCTCTCACAGCAAAATCATCTGCGCATTCTCACAGCAGTCAGACAGATATTTGCCAAGCTACGCTCAAGTATGGCCTCCACTAGTGGGGTTGCTAATAGAATATAGTGTGGACGGAAGGAAAAAAAAAAATGTCCCACTACTTTTGTACAGGCTGCAAAGATACACAAAGGCATGGATATAGAGCCATCAAGAAAGGCCAGCTGGACTTTCCCACCCTTGACCCAAAACGAGGGTTCGTACACCACATTCTCTATTCTCAGACAGCTTTTTGGTTGTATGTAGATGTGTTGTGAAGTGTTGTGTGCACACACAATGTGTGTCTGAAGGCTCTTCTGAGTGTTTGGCAGACTGCGTTTGTAATTCAATGCACCTGGGCACATTCGTTCTCTCCCTCATCATGCACTCTCTCTTTTAAAACTCTATCACTGTAATTACTCAGAGTGGACAATATAACTCGCGGCTCTCCAGATCTTTTACAGCACTTAATCGACGTTTAGCGCTGCGGAGAGCAGCGGGAAGCACTCTCGGCTTATTGTAGGACATCACACCCTCACACTAATGCCAGACTCTGCCTGTCTGGGCAAACAGTGCTGCTGCGCTCCGTGCTCTGACCTGCTACCGAACAGCTTCAGGAAAAGGCCTGTGGGGAAACAAAGCTCTCAGTGCAGCTACTACACTGACTCTGGCCTTGCGCTGCTGTAGGGTACAGAGTTAAACACATTAGGCATGTGAAAAGAAGGACATGATCACCAACTGCAGGGCAGAATAGCTCTGTATGTATCGAACCTCCTCACTAGAGGGCAGCCTACACCCCATCGTTAGCTGCCTTATGAAATTTGCTGCCAAAGAAAGTAATTTGCTGATCACCCGTCGGCATCAGGGGCAACATCAACTGCACAAAGCACGCAAACTCTGTTCTATTCACAACCAGAAACAATACAGTACACACCTCCAGTTAGCTCTAATCACTACGTGCCTGGCTGCGTCTGTGTAGAGCCGGCGCAGACGTAGATTGACGTGTTTAGTGTGTGCATTGGATGTTTATAGCAAATGGTCAGTTGCCATGGAAACCTGTCTGGCAAAGCTGTTTTCAAGCTCCTCGCTCCTGTCATAACTGTCAAATCACAATATGAGCACTCCACAGTAACCATAATAGAGGAGGAGAAAAAGAGAGAGAGAGAGAGAGAGAGAGAGAGAGAGAGAGAGAGAGAGAGAGAGGGAGAGATAGAGGGGGGAGGAGAGAGGGAGAGAATGGGGAGACGGAGAGAGAAAGAAAGAGTGAGAGAGAGAGAGAAAGAGAGAGAGAGAGGGAGAGAGGGAGAGAGAGAGGGGAGAGGAGAGAGGGAGAGAATGGGGAGAGGGAGAGAGAGAGACCTCATGTAATGTGGTAACACTGATAATACAGCACATTGAGCAGTTTTGATTATAATGATAGTTTAAAATGATGTAGTTAAAAGTTCTGTACACGTAACATTAAATATGAGGTTAATAGACTGATGTGATGTGAGTTGGCAGATCTGACAGTGATGTGACTGAGCTCTGAGAGAGGAGGGGGAAGTATGTTGGGCCTAATTTAGCGATCAGAATACACTAGCTGTGTAAATACATCAGCATACATAACTGTTCATCACAGTGGCAGACTAGACACAACAGAAACAGCTCTACTTCACTCTAAAGCACTGCTGCTGCTGCTGCTGGATTAGTTCTACAAAGAGATGTCCTGAAATACAATCTGTGGGATTTGATTGGTCAGTTAATTCAGGATAGGGTGGATGTATGATTGCCTCAAATTCTCACAGAAATCTACGACTGAAAGGTCACGTCCAGGTGATTGTGTCTGTATTACGTGGTGCCACACTTAATATCTACAATAACAACAACACACTGACAATCCACTGTTATTACTGTCACACTGTAAAACTACAGACACTACAGATTCATACTGGATGAAAAACACTCCACAATTATTACGGTCAGACTGTGAGAACTGTGCATACTCCAAATTCATACTGGATTAAAAAAAAACCAAAAAACCAAAAAACTATGTTAGACTTTACTGTCAGACTATAAGAGTTATGTACACTGCAGATTCATACTGGATAAAATCACTCTTTTATTATTACACTCAGATCTGTGATCACTGCAGATTCACACTGGATTAAAAACACTGCACAATTATTACTGTTAGACTGTAAGAACTGTGCTCACTGCAGATTCATACTGAACTAAATTCACTTCACAGTTATTGCCGTCAGACTGTAATCACTACACACACTGCAGATTCATACTGGATTAAAATCACTCCACAACTAATACTGTCAGACTGTAAACACTACACACACTGCAGATTCATACTGGATTAAA
>CM067486.1:29472183-29484988 GCA_034552555.1 Semaprochilodus insignis | reverse complement strand
ACCACCATTATTACTACAACCACCACGACTACCACTACTACTACTACCACCACCACTATCACCACCACCACCACCACCACCACCACTACTGCTACTACCACCACCACGACTACCACTACTAGTACTACTACCACCACCACCACCGCTACTACTAATACTACCACTACTACCACCACCACCACCGCTACTTCTGCTACTACCACCACCACCACCACCACCACCACCACGACTACCACTACTAGTACTACTGCCGCCGCCACCACCACCACTACTTCTGCTAATACCGCCACAATCATTATTACTACTACCACCACGACTACCAGTACTACTGCTGCTACTACCACCACTATTGCTGCCACCACCACCACCACCACTAGTTCCACTGCTGCTACTACTACCACCACTACTACTACTACTACTATTGCTACCACCACCACTGTTGCTGCACATTGTGTTGGTCATTCTCTAGTCCTTCACCAGTGGTCACGGGACGCTGCCCACAGGACACTGTTGGCTGGATAGTTTAGGTTGTTTGAATACTCACCGTCCAGCAGTGCACCACACACTAACACACCACCACCACAGCAGTGTCACTGCAGTGCTGAGAATGATCCACCACCTGAATAACACCTGCTCTGTGGTGGTCCTGTGGGGGTCCTGATCGTTGAAGAACAGTGTAAAAGGGGGCTAACAAATTATGTAGAGAAGCAGATGGAGTACATTGTACAGTTGTAGAACTACAAAGTGCTCGTATACGGTAAGCAGAGCTGATACCATGGACAATGAGTATAGATGGATATGTGGATGTATGAAAATGAAGCAGTGGATTCTAAATGAGGTTTTCTGGTAGGTCAGGTTTTATATACGGAGGACTGAGCAGAAAATTATACAATTTCAAACTTTGACAGAGTTTACGTTCTCAATCAGTTTTGAAAGTTTTCCGTGACATGAGCCCTTTATTTGAAGCAGTTCCTTCATTTTCTCAGCAGAAAATGGCTCTGAATCTTTATCTACTGAAATGTGAAAGGAAACTGAATAACAACAAGTACAATTAAACTCATGCACTCCATCCATATTCCTGCGAATCTCCCAACTTATACACTAATCTCATCAGTCACCTCCTGCTGATGCTTGATGGCAGTATGAGAGTGCCTGTGTGCATGCGAGTGCGAGAGCTTGTGTGAGTGCAGCTGTGGTGCAAGAGTCTCTAGCTAGGAGTGATTAAGCGAAGTCAATGTACACAATCCTGCAGAGCCCCAGCAGGAGCACAAATCTGCATCCTACCGAGGATCTCACAGGTGCAACAGCAGGGAATATAAAACACGAGCATAAAGTTCAGGCTGTGCTGCGACACACAACACAGCGCAGTGCAGCCAAAGACTCACTAATTCGTCATCCTTCCCTGAGCTTAATGAAGATTAATGGAGTAAAATGGTACATGCTTTTAATACCACAGTGGCTGGTAATAACTAAAACACTCTTCGCTGATAAACAGAACACTCTCCCGTCCTCCCTCCCTCACTCCCAGTCTTAAAAGTTCACAATCTCTTTCCCAGCCACCTCTACTTTGCCATGGATGTGCATTCATCTCAATTAGCTGCAGATATTTTGGGACTTGACAGCTCAATTCAAACCTTGGATGTAAATAAAGCGCGGTGTAATACAGAGAGATCCGGGGAACGTGGGGAAATCACAGAGCGAAAGCCAGGCTGCTGGTTCTTTATGTGAAAATGAAAATGGCATAAAAACGAAGCGGTGACCCAGATACATCTGGAGCCCCTTCGAGAGAAAATCATCTCCTTAAGCACCTCCTGTAAGTCTGCTGATAAGAGTTCCTCACTTCTTTTATAAGAACGCTGAGCATGAGAGCAGAACTAACTATGCAAAGTCTAATAGGGTCTTACTGATGTTCTGGAGTTGAACTTTGGATGACCTTTTGGGGAGAGATGTCCTGGTCCAATCTGAAATATCAGTATTGGAGTTAATGTAGGTATCGGTTATGTTGAAACGATACAACTCCTTTGCTTTCTTAAAGGGCAAGTCCACCAAAATATACAGCATTTCTACATAGCTTCAGTAGTTGAGATATAGACAGAGTCATTCGGTGTAGTCTGAGGTGACAGTGTTTGCAGAGAAGCTTAACAACTCACATTTCTTTGTTAATGGCGGTGACAGGAGCAGGGATTGTGATACCAACAACACAGATATAGCCATTTACTGGATTTACATATTTTTTCTTGATTTTTACTTTTTACGCATCATTTGAACACAGCAGCTGCTGTTTACACTGTGTGGAAATTTCATGACGATTGGACCAACAGAAATGGCCCAAAACTGCTTGAAAAAAAAGTCTGGTTCCATTGACTTACATTAAAGGTCATTTAGGTTTTTGCTCTCTCCTGTGAAGTTGCCATTTTGAAGATGCTTGTTTCTCCTTGCACAGCGGTCATATCCAGAATAACCAGTTAACCTACTGCACGTGTCTTCTGAGTTTTTGTATGCAGTGTTGGTGAAACGGTGGTTGTTCTGTAAAAGTGGGCTTTCTTTGGGGACTACTTTAATGCACAACACCATGCTTGTACCTTGCCAATAATGATTTCAAAGAAATACAGTTTAGGTCAAAGCCTTTCTTAAAACTACAGTAAAACAACGCATCAAGCACCGGGCAGCGTATTCTGTTAGGTACAGTCATTTTAGTCCAGAAGTGCCTAAAAATGGTTACTTCTCTGAAATTGAGGTTCCTGGGAGATACAGTGATAGTCTGTACTCTTGTTACACTACATGTTGGTACGTAGCTGTGAGGATTTGATTTCAGCCACAAGAACATTAGTGACATCAGGCAGTGATGTTGCACAATTAATTCTGGATCACAGACTCCACTCCGACTCATCCCAAGGTTACTGGAAGGAGCTCCATGGCTTAAGAGAACACAGTTCAACAGCCCAAAGAAGGAAGACCTTATAACCCTCTATTTGATGCTTGGCATTGGGCATTGTGACCTAAACTCATGGGTTCTTACACGGCAAAGTTTCTCTAGACATGAGGCTATTTCTCCAACATTTACACCACTAATAGACAGGTGACATACATAAACCGTTACCCATGACTTGCAGCAGTGAGGCACGTTTTAAACTAACAGCCACTGTGTGTAGTGTGGAACTGTTTTAAAGTAGAGCATGAAAAATGAGTCGCTGACAGCTGTTAAGCTAGCCGCCTTCGATTAAAATACTGTTCAACTGGCCGCTGGACAAATCTGAGTCACACCAATCTTAAGAATACCTGTGTTTAAATGCAAGAGAAAGTAAAGGGCTATATGACCGCACTCCATAAAATCAAAACACAGTGTGCTGCACCATGTACCCATAAAAATGAAGTGATTTTACTATAGCTTCTTAAAGAGAGACTCCACTCAAACGAAAACATGTAATCATTGTTACTGCCGTCATAAACATGCCTGCAGTGGTGACGCCTTAGTCCCCGAGAGTGAGATTTTCCAGTTTAAAAACTAACCTACGAGTGATACTTGAGGGTGGGCTGTAAGAAATGTTGATTTTAATATTATTATTATTTATTCATTTATTTTGCAAGCTGGCTAAAGCAGATGGAAGTCAGATAGCTAACATTTCTGCTGGGAATTTAAATATCTGAGAGGACACTGATGGATGAAAAAAAAAAAATGGTGAATTTTGTTAAACAGATGAGACTGAGGGATGCAAGGCTACCAGGGTTGTAAGGCTGTTTCACAATATTAGGTCCATGATTCAGTATTCCTAGGATAGTTTGAACAAAATCTGAATAAAAGAAAAATTATGACTATAATCGTCCTGTTGCACAGCTCGCTAAGCCGGAGGCAGGAGTGAGGGCTGGAGCGAGGTGTTGATTGGTTGATCGTTTACAGATGTTGGTGTTCAATGCTGTCGCATTAGATAGCATAAATTAATAGAATATCTGTGCCCCATGATGCATTGTAACACCTCCACAACGCACACTGTCACAGTTTTACATTGTAATATCATGATTTCATGACTCCAAGTGCACTGTTATACCCCTAACTGCTACACAAGAGAATTTTAGCCAACACAACAGACAACCTGTTCAATGATAATTTTAGGTCAGAATGCAGCTGTAAAGGTACTGATAGTCTAGCATATCCTGGGGTCGAAGACTTGTATCACCAAAATGTTAACTTTACAGGAAAAAAGCATACATGACTTTTAAAGCAGGTCAATGGAACTTGTGACCAGATCATTCTGGGATGTTTCTTTTGGTCCATTCATCATAAAACTTGCATAGAATGTAAAGTGCTACAGGGAACGAGGCAAATCAAGACAAATCTGAAATCAGTAACAATGAACAATGATCAGATACAAGGTTTTGTTTCAACAGCAGCTATATCTAGAACTAAACTGGGTTTATTNTTGGTCTTTTGGACCATTTTTTGGGAGAAAACTCCTAAAATATTGTTCTGTCGACAGGCAACCGATGTCTTCAGATTTCAGCATTTTGCTGAAGCTCCCGGGCGTTTCGTTTGAACTCCTTTGAAGACGGAGTCTAAAAGCGAACGGGTTCACGGGGAGGTCTCCCTGACTGGCGAGAGGCTCCAGTGACACATGCGATATCTCTGCTTCCTGACAGAAAAAAAATATAATAAATAAAGTGGAATGACGGAGCGGAAGGCTCTTCCTCTGTCAGGCGGCGCTACGTTGGAACGAGGGAAATGTAACATGAAAAGGAAAAGGACAGAGACAAGTGGGAAATATCAAAGCTGTTCATGAGGGACAGCGCAATCTAGTGTTTTCTCTTCAAAAGCAGGAATTAATGTGATCCTCACGAAAGGAAAATTAATTATCAAAGTACGCGGAGGAGCCGGCCTCATCTGTATGCCTCAAACAGCACCGGCTCTATCAGGAGCCTGGCTAGAGAAGACAGAGGGAACTAAGGATTATGAAATAGATGAAGCCATCGGAGCGTTTTTTTTTTTTCCGCTGTCCCCATTGTATGAGAAAGAAAGCTTTTGAAACCGTTCCGGTCACTTAAACATACCCATACATGAATAACAGTAAGGGAAGAGGAAAAGAGACATTAATAGAGAGATAAGAAGAAAAAGCAGGCCGTTTTCACTGGTACCTGCGAGGGATTTGGAGCTGTTGCCGTCTCTCCGCGGTGATCCTTTGCCCGTGCCTTTGCTGCTAATGCAGTCATAACAAAGCAGAGCTGTTCCAGGAAACAAGAAAAGGAAGAAAAAAGGGACAAAAATTCCTTTCAAGAAGTAAAAACGGGTATGGATCGGTGTGTTTTTCATGGATTTTGGCGTTCCCTTTTGCTTCCACTTGAGGATTGATTGTTCGAATCATCGCGCTCTTGTCCTTGAACAGCCGTGTTTAGTTATGGCTGGGTTAGCCATGAGACCCTACGTCATTCAGAGATGAATTTCAGCAAGGCCAAAACATACACATTCCACCGGTAGCACCTGCCCTGACCCCAGAAAGTGGCAGACGGACACAAGAGTTCTTTCCCTTGACACCCTCTAGCTGATTTGCAGGCCAGGTAGGCACCAACATGAGATAACACAAACAGGTACGTCCACTCAGAAAGCCAGAAGAGTTAGAGCTGGAAAGGAACTGTTCATGGCAGAGAAGAAAACAAGGACTAGCTAGCATTTTAAAACTGCTTAATGATTTTTTTAAAATTCTGCATCATTTAATTGCTGGCCAATCAGAGTGGTTTGATATGCAATGGTTCACTGGAGAGAAAGTTGGTGGTGATGGGAACCTGAGGTTGCAACATGTACAACTCAAAGTTATCCTTCTTATTCCTTATCTCAAACAACCAGCGAGCCTCCACACGTCGTCTGACATCGTATATGTAATATTGATAATCTCCAAAAACTCATATATTTGGGAAAACATGGCATTCTTTGAATAGTATTTAGCCTTATATCACTTTGCTACAGATAGCTAGACTTTACTGGTCTGCTGGCTTGATAAGGTCAGCACCATGCTAGCTGTATACCACTGCTGGTCCACCCATAGACCACCTGTCTAGTGGTTCATCATCCTGCGTACAAGGTGTGACTAGTTCTTAATCTCCTGAAACTGATTTTAACTGCACACAGACTTTTATTTTAGAAACTACACCAACATTACCAACACCTTAGAGAAACAAAATGAATGACTAGGCCTATCATAAATGGCCTTTGGTGGAAATGCTTCTGATATTGTGCTAGATGAAAATTACTGAACTAATTTACAAAGAATAACAAAAGAAAGAAATAACTGTAAAATAAACTGGGATTGTTTGATTGATAAATTGGATAAACTGGAACATGTGGCACAAAACACTAAGCAAAACATCAGAGGACCATCATCAGTGGCCTGCTATCAGGGGTATGGGCAAGATCTGCCTGAAAAGCCTGTGAGGGAAACACATAGAATTCCCATTTCAAAATTAAGCCCCCTATAATAATTTTTCAGATTGTGTCAATCTCAAAAGCCTTCTAGAGTGAAAGGGTTCCCATGCCTGTATAGTGTATAGCTATGGCTTCTTTTTTCATCTGATCTGCTGCTAAATGTGGAAAAGAAAATCCCTAATAATAAATATTAATGATAGTTGCTTAATAAAGATGATGTTCTTTCTCCATCTAAGACTCTAACGCCAGTCACTCGACTCGGTACCATCAGATACAAACCTTTATTTTCTACTTGCAACGTGTGTAATTTGAGCATTAGTTAACTGGACCAAGCCTGTAATGTGGTGTGTGGCACTCTTGGCCTGCTATCTAAGCCAACGTTAGCTTAGCTAACATGCTAACACCACAGAGCATGGGTCAGTTTTTGCTTTTTGTCACACCAACACCAGTCACTACTTCTATTGTGCACATCTCTGTAGTTTAGTCCAAATCAAACTTGTACTGGCACTAGATCTGTAGCCTGCTCGCTAAGCTAATATTAGCATAGCTTGCTAAGTTGGAATCCCTTTCTGTCCTTCCAAGACATGTCACTTGACTTCACTTCTTGAGGTTTAAGACATCATCATCATCATCATCTAGACTTGTGATGATGCTTTAGTTAGCATGAATCAAACCTGTTTTGTGATGAGTTGAGCTATTATCATGCTAGCTGAGCTAATGCTAACAATCTCAGGAACGTTTGACATGTAGCAATTCATGGTTAGGTTTTGACATTCACTGAATAATCCCCTGCAATCACCTATCTAGTGACTGTGTAAGCAAACTGAATGTTTTATTGGATCATTGTTAATTTTGCAATAATGTAAGATCAGAGGCATTATAGAGGCATTAAATGCTTCAGACGTCTGGTTACTATAAGGCCTAGTCAGAACGAATCTGATTTGATTTCTCTATCTTACTAGAATACAGCATTTCACATCAAACCACTGATTGACTATTAGCATCTTAATGATTTAATCATCCAGAAATTCTGAAAAATATGTGGAATTCCCGCTTAAGAGAAGCATCCAAACCTGCTAAGCGAAACGCCAATACCATCCAACAGATGTGGAGAAACCCACTGCGAGAAAGCTTCACATAGATTCACTGTGGAATTAAGTTAAAACTGTCTTTTAACGCATCTTAGAAAGCAAGTCTTAATAACGAGGCTAAAACCTCTCTCTGTCCCCCATTCTCTTTTAGTTTATCGATCACTTCAGCTATTCCATTAAGTGCTGAAATGCATCAAAGGCTTTAGGACCATCAGCCCTCAAGCAGTGAGCTTCCCCACAGCCTAAGCATGAACAGACCATCACCATCAGTAAGGCAGCCTTCAGTACAGGACACCAGAGACCACATGCATGACCACAAAAAAGCCTGAGCTGGGACAAATGGCGCAATGCGTCATCATCAGACGCATTAAGAATGACCACGGGACACATACTGGAGGCATGAATCTCAACAATTCAATTTCATTATGATTCATTGCGAGTGAAGGATTCAATACATTATACAATTTCAGATTCAGAAAAAAACAAAAACAATGTTAATTAATATTATAAGTTATTGCAGCCTAATCCAATGCAGTTGATGAAGATGAATATGAACCTCAAGACTGATAGACGTTTACATCACAAACACATGCACGTCTGCAGTGTGTCATACCTGCGAAAGCCTTGGAGATGCGGTCTTTCTTCCACTCCCAGGGTTGGTCGTACTCCTCTGGTGGCCTCTCATCGTCCTGGGGCAGCCTGCTCTCGCGCCCACAGCGACCTCTCTCTGAATCTGAATCCCCACCATTCTCTGCAGGCTCATAAGGAGTGTCGTACAGCGGCAGCTGCCGAACTGGACCGTCCTTTGGACCGCGACCTCCTCGGATCTCTGTGGAGAGCAGAACAGAGACAAGGAGAATGACAGACTGCTCTATTATTATTATTACCTTGAGTATTAAATTAATTGTTTGTCAAAAAAATCTAAGCCACAATAATTCATATCTGTATCAGTTTTTACCTTTTATTCATATTAATGTATTGGCATCAACAGATGTATACACAGAAGATATTGGATGTAATCATCGACAACAATTCCCATATTGATCGATCCCTAAATGATAGTTTATGTTTCCTGGACGGCAGTGTTTCTTAATCCTGGCCCTGGAGGCCCTGCACATTTTAGTTGATTCCCTGCTTTAACACACGCGCTGCAACTCTGAAAGGGCTTGTTAATGAGCTGATAAGTTGAATCAGGTGTGTTGGGAGCAGGGATAGCACTAAAATGTGCAGTGCAGGGTGCCTCTAGGACCAGGGTTGAGAAATACTGGTTTATACACTCCAAATGAAATGTTGGATTTACTTAAAAATGTTATGTCAACCGGTCCCACACAACTGTGTTATGTAGCTTTTAAGATATTTGACTGAGTAAAGCATACATATCGGATTCAAGTCACACTAAAGTGATTTGACTAAGTGCTTTTTAACTGTACAGGTTATTTTCATGTATTCCCCAAAAAGTGAAAAGTTGGATTTAATAAAAAGTGCCAAGTGGTTCCATGCAGTTGTGTTAAGTAGCTTTTAAGATGCTCTTTTGAGTAACATGTACTCATACTCTGTCCAGAATTTTAAGTGGACAGATAACTATGTAATAATCATATTCAACTTTATGTGGTCATGTTTCACTAATTAAAGTAGGAAAAATTAATTTTAAGTTAGATCTGTGTTATTTGATAGGTTTCTATTGTACTACTAAGCTGCCATAGAATTATACTCAGCAGTAGGGTGCATGGTAACTTGCACTAACAGCCAACATCAATGTGGTTAGGCATTTAACTGTGGAATATAGAAAGTAGCATACACTGTGGAAGGCAGGCCAGGGGAAGAGACAACACAAAGACAGTGAGTAAAAAAAGTAAAACAATATGCAAATAGATGATGACAAGAGCCAATGGGAAAGACAGTTCTCCTTAGCAATATTATACTGACCAAACAAACACTTATGAAGTAAATTTGACAGTTCACTTCATTTCATTGAAACAACACAATTGACTCAGTTTTACTGATATACATACATGTATTAAGTAAAGTCAACAAAAAGAACTGAATAAAAAACCAACGACAGAGCGATTTCATTTCTTAGAGTGTATTCAGTTTGAAGGGTAGTGCGTTTAAAGCGAGCTAGTTATGTTGGTTTTAATCTGTGGTATTTTGTAGCCTTGAAATCTCATATTATTTTAATGCAATGAAACATGCTTATTTTTGACTGTGAAAACTGAATAGTAAAAGCAATTTCACCATAAAACAATTATGTAATGCAAACAATACCAGTGTTTCATTTCTTAGAGTGTAGTAACTATTAGCATCCAGCGAACATGAAAACCGTTGTGCTGTGCTGTTAAGCAATCTCAGACAGATCTGCTATGTGGTTTCTGAGAATCTACAACATAAATGGGCAAAAGTATCTTGCACAGTAGCAGATATCTTTATTTCGTCTGTATTGTCCATTTTTATAGACAACTGAATGTCATACAGTATCAGAAACCACATAAACAAGTCTATTATATCATGGTTGGTGACAACTGTGTGGCATATCTGCATAAAGCTAGTTGTATTAGATAAGCTTCCATTACTTGTTAGCCACATTAGCTCCACAGCTCCAGAGCAAAGCTCATGTCTTGGCTAATGAACTATATTTACAGTAAGGGGCAAAATGTGTGTCGATTAGACTATTTGCCTTTACTACACGTAACTTCATCCTGAGCACAAGATCAGATTTAGCTCAGATCACTTTGATAGTGAGCCTTTGATAGTGGATCCACCTGCAAAGTTAAAACATTAAAGAAGGCTTTTAGTTTGGGAAGGAAACCTGATTCAGTTTGTGATCGATGCGTCTGTAATGCTGAAACGTTTGGCCATGTGTAAAGTCTATACCCGCTGCATTAAGTCTCTACGGTCTTCCTGTAAGCCTGAGGGCTGACTCACTTTCTCATGCCTCAGTAAATTTAGCCTAAAACAGGCTCTTAGTACTAAGCTAATTGCGTTTAATAGCGAAGCCTGCTGTGTTGGGAGCAGACGCTCCAGCAGAAACCTCCAGCTGCTTCCTTCAGACCCACTGAGACCAAACAGAGGAGAAACACGTTGCAACATCTAAAAAGACTCATTACCTGCATCTCACCAACACTACGCAGACCAGTTTACTGTGGCCACAGTGCCCGCAATGCGGGTGATGGACAATAATAGGTCAATCTGTGTAGCGCAGAACACGCACATGGCCTAAATGCTTATAGCTTTAACCACCATCAATCTGCTCAGGGAGAGCGACTTTGGTGTGTGGAGGGCTTCCCACCAACTCAGTTTTGAGTACACCACCCATTTCAATACCAGTTATAACCTAGTTCGGTATAGTTTTGCATGGTATACACCACATCACAGCTTCCCCAATGTTGGTTGGTTAAAATATCTTGGGTGGACCACTGGAATAGACTTTGCATGCGAAGCCAATTGTAACTTGGCCTAGAACCAATGCTACGGCTCTGTGCATGTGGAATTTACACTTTGCATGCTCAAGTTGTTGAAGTCCGGTTTGCAAACAAAGCCTTGTGAACTTACTAGACTTTGCATTATGGATTACCCTAGCTACTGAAATACATTGACATGCCAGGCTTGAAAGCTTTCCAGACAGAGCAACAGCAGCTCAGGGAGGCGATGGGGTTAGGGTATTTACTTGTTATGCATTAGTTGTGTGAATGTCGTAATGCTGCGGTATGCCACTGCTGCAGCACCCTTCAGATATGGTTATATTTCAAGTGGTGAAACCCACATATCAAAATGTTTCACTCAGTCGTTTGGCCCTGATGCGTTCCTTGGGAACAGCAGATGAAAATTAGCCATTCGGTTAATTCAAGCAGATTTATATAATGCAGTAATGACGCTGTAGATGTTGTCTCTGTTAAATAAACAATCCAGTAATTAATATAGCTGCTTTAACAGGATCCACTACTTAACTACACCTCCTACAGATGAGTCATGCGTGGGATATAACACCATAAAGAAAATGTTCCTGGACCACAAAACCTCAGAGACAGTAATGCACGGTAGATTGCTTCAGGCCTGCAGCCATCTGTCTCGACACTGCAATTTCACCACTGCCCTCCAGATGTCCCTATGGGCAGCAGACGCATCATGCTGAGGTAAGACTAATGAAGTTCATATAGCAAAAGCATGCCCTTTTACAGCTTCCCTCTTCTATTGCTTATTGTCCTTATGGCAAAAGTCAAGTTATACAAGATAGAATGAAGAGATAACATGACATACAGGTTAGAGATATTAGAACAGGGTTGGTGACGATGCTTGGCCACTGGGTTATGCTTATGGTTTAATCATTTTGAATGATGCACCTCAATGACTAAGAGCTTATTTTAACCCAGAATTGCTTCTACCCCCATGAGCAAAGGCCAAAAATCTTCCACAACAGGTATATTTTACCTTGATTCCTGGAGCAAAAACATCTTAAATCCAGTCAATTTATGTAATATTTTTGAGACTGCTTCTAGATGGTAAGTAATTTTATTACATGTTAGAATCATATCGGCAATAACTTCAAAAACATATTGGCATCAGACAGATGTGGCCAATATTTTATGTTTTTGCAGAATGGGCTGCAGGACTAATCTGCTTTTATAACTCTATAAGTGTTAACGTTCATAATTGTATTTTTGGAGTCTAAAAGAATAAATTTACAAACACATGCACATATATATCTGTATTCATGCTATATGCTCTTATAAGACCTAGTCAGGTCTGACCAGGCAACCTGCGCAATTTGTTCTGACTGGTTGACTGCTAGCACGGACATGTCTACGGACGTGCCAAGTTTGCCGGTAGGCAGGGAATAAGGATTGTGTTACAAGATGATGTCATCTTGTAATAGGGAAAAAAAGGGTTGGAATTCCAACAATACATTTCAGGCAGCTGAGAAAAGTGGTTTCTCCGTCTGGTTTGTACTTCGGGCTTTATAACTTTGTAGCTTTTTGTGCATTTAAATGGTAAACAAACACAAAAAAAAAGGAAAGAGGAAAAACAGGAAAGCCTAATAATTCCCCTTTAAAGCTATTCCAGGGTGATTTAGTTCCACTTTCTACATTTGTTATTATTCAGCATTGGATATTGGGATTGACCAAAATAAACCATATTCCTGAATTAGACCTAAAAATGTACTCATCTACTGGCAGATCGTTTATCTGGTTTTAAATTAATCATTATCATTTTGCTCATTTCAAGAAACATTGCTTAAAACATGCAAAATCATCTCACAATTTCACTAGATAAAACGACTTACAGCAAAAAAATAAATGTCTAGAAATTT
>CM067486.1:29460826-29471828 GCA_034552555.1 Semaprochilodus insignis | reverse complement strand
GAGAGAGAGAGAGAGAGAGAGAGAGAGAGAGAGAGAGAGAGAAAGGGAAAGAGCGGAAGACAAGTAGAATGCAGATCCTTTAGAGGTTCACAGCTATCACTGTCATTCTGCTATGCTATGTAATTATGTTATTACAAATTTAACTCCATATTAACTACATACATACATAATGAATTACATTTATGTTCTGTGTCAGTACGTTTGATGTAAATGATCTAATAATAGTGGAAAACTATAAAGCTGGTTTGGTTCTTCAAGCAACACAAGACCCAGCCCAACAACTACTCCTTATCTACCTCGAATTAGACACGACACAATACCATATCGGAACCTCAAGTCTCAGCTGGTGGGGACACAGAGCCACAGGAGTATACAATATGGCAAGAATGGAATATCACTAAACCTGTAGACCCTTTTAATGGTATGTGATTCATATCACAGAGTTTAATTTGAGCTTTAATATGTTGGAACTTGGGCAAAAAGCCCCAGAAGAGCCACATATACAAGTAAAACCTGCAAGTCGCAATTATCAGCACAAAGACGCTTACCCAGCATTCCATTCACTGCTCTATTTATTTCCATTATGCTCTATTTTAATAACCATACTGTTTAGTGATGATATCCACAATATACAGTGACATAATTTACCTCAATAAAATATCCCACAATAAGTGATCTCCAACTCCAACCATAATAAAACGTCTTCTCTTCCACTTACTACTGCAAATTCACATTTTCATTTTTGACCTAAAAATTTATTCTAAAATTAAAAGCTTTTTTTAAAAAAAAAATATAATAATAAAAAATCAAACAAAGCTTGTAGAATAAATCAAAAAGTGTTGATGGCAACATTTGGCAAAATTCAACTCTTGATAGAACATTAAGTTGACCACTAGGACTCAATGCTGCTGCCCCTGGCAGAATATTCCATTGCTGATCAATTGAAAGCCATGGAAGGGCCAGTTTGCCATCAACTGCCTACTGCCAACATGCAAATGTAGCATTAGAGTCTGTTTTTATTACCGCTCCTTTAGTAGTAATACACACTGTGATGGGTGCCCTGTATAGGCCTTTATTCAAAAAGCAGTCCAGCCTAAAATAAAAGCTAAAAGCTGCTGTAAGATCAATGGATGAGAATATGTACATTTATTGATTTTCTCTGAAAACACATCAAACTCCAAACGGGCTGCTTTTGTGGATTAGTTTCCATATCGGAACTGTATGGACAGAAATGTTTTAAATCATATTAAAACAAGACAAACAAAGCCAGTTTTCCACGACTCGGGCTCTTTAACAAACCAGTATGAGCATCAGACACATGAAACCGGAATGAGAGCGGGGGAGAGACGGGCTCCTTCCCTCGCTCCCTCCATCCGTCCATGTGTTCAGACTCGCTCCTGCACTTCTGGAGAGGTGGGCGTGTGTGCGTGTGCGTGTGTACATCTGCCACGTTCCAGAAATTATGGGGCCACAACGGAAGTGCAACCTGTCGCCTTACTATGGAGAGACTGTGACCTTTGACCTCTCATGTCTGCAGTGGTACAGGGGTCACAAAGCGGAGATCTCCAAACACACACACACCCACACCGTTTCCATCCTCCCCGGATGCACTCTTTCCTTCGCAGATGTGCGGGGTGCGGTGAAGACTAGGTGGTCTGAACAGGTTACGGTGGTTTATAGGTTTAGGCTGTGTCTAATCCCAGAGGGAGCTTCACCGCCGAGTGCAGTTCACACCCGAGTGTGTATAGAGACCCTGCATCCTTACGGTTCTCCACTTTGAGGACACTCATGACAAAAGATTAAAATATTGAATCATGATTAATAAAATTTGTCCACATTTGCTCAAATCTGATCCTAAATAATGGGTTTATCCATGCAAAAAGCAGCACATCTCATAACAGCTATATGATAGGACAAAATAAGCATCACCAAGATGTATTCAAATTCTTTCCAGAATTTAGCAACATGATGTGAGGTTCACACTAACATGAATTTAAGTAGCCTTAAGGGAATTCTACTTGTCATTCCGATTCTCAAAGTGTTTGAAAGACTTTTCTGCCAGGAGCCGCCTCGAACCCTTGATTTCACTCAGGCTTCAGGCAGTGTTATGTATCATGAGATGTATTTTAATTTATCGACTCCACACTACGCTGAAAAGCTTCTCCCATTGATGCACATTATTGGTCTACCTTAGCCTGATAGCAGAAGGTTCTGCTACTTAGCTGTGTGTATCTTCAATGATATCAAGTTTTGCAAAGCTGTTTACAATAAAGTTGTAATATGGTTCTTTGGACCGATTGCACAGAACCTTTCATGTTAATGCATCTCCCCATATGCCGAGACCATGTTGACTGCTGAAATGTGCCTGTTGATGTGTTTTTGTTTTGTTATTATTTTTATTATTATTATATTTTTTGGAAACGGTCATTTATATATGAACTTCACTTCTTTATCAAAACACCTTGAAGATAAAGAAAAACCTGCAATCAGGTGTAACTGACCGGTACTGCATCGTTCACAGTCCACCAGGTACTCTCCACATTCACCTTATTCTACCTCCTAATCCTTTCCTGCAGGCTGAGCCCTGAAGCCATTCACCCTCTGAAGCTCTCTTTCTTTCAGGGGGCAGCAAGGGTGGGACCCTCCGGTAGGGGAACTCAAACATATCTGCTCTTGCAGCCCAGCGTTCGCTGCTGCCCCTTCACAACCCTGAGAGGATTTGCCCATATTAAGCGCTTGGCAGGGCTCACTCTATTCCTGCTCTATAGAGGGATCTGCACTCCGCCAGGCCCGGATTAGATGTGATTAACCTAACGCGACTAGAAAAATAATAAAGAAGAGAATCCCTTCTTCTTCTCCCCCCTCCAAGTTCACAACGGCTTTTCACATCAGTCAAAAGACATTTCCTGAGCGTTATTCATCAGTCATCGCTGGTTTGGGGCTTAATTCTACCATTATCTCATTGTGATAGCTCCGGAGGAGATAATGGCTCTTTGAGATACCTGTCGACAGCAAAAAGATGCTGGATTTTGGCCATGAATGAGGCTGTTTTCTTCCTTCTGTTGTGGAGCTGTATCCCAGATAGTAGTGTTTGCGTGCTATCATATGCAGGTGTGGCAGTAAACAGAGCATAGCAGTTTACAGTTCCGCTATTTAGTAGCATGATATATGACATAGGAGTCAAAAAAGATGTTTTCTTTAGAGGTTCCATGGAAAAAAATGTTCAAGGTCAAATCTTTCTCACTAAACCACCATAAAATAATGTGCTAGGAATCAGGCAGTCAATTCAATATAACATAATGTGCAGCATTAAACTAAATTAACACAGTCATTGGTACTCCAAAACCACCATCACTGTGAATAAATCTGTCTCAGTAAGTTTCTTTAGACTAGTGCATTTCACATTTGACCTCTCTGAGCGACTTTGTCCACATCTTATCGACTGAGTTATGTAGAAAATTGATGGAGAAGGCAACAGCAGGAGTATAAGAAGTATAATCAAAACTATGGCTGTAAATAAGACGTTTGAATGCTTTCACGTTTAAGACATTTGATCCTCCCATAGTCACATGGTGCCCCCTTTTATGTCAATGCACATTTGATATGGAGTTCATATGCTGATATTGGCTGTGTTATTATTAGAAGGTTTCTGCAAAATAAAAAGTGCATAGTGCATACATTTTGTTTGCGCTTGTCAACATAAAACTTAAGTAAATTACTTAATTAACAATCCAGTGATAATACGGATAACCGTGATCATATCGGTCACTATAATCATGATTTTATGTTTCATACAGTTTCACCTCTAATCCAGTAATTATGGACGGTCACACATATAAAAGGCATTTGCACAGCACTGGAAAATGCTAGTAGTGATACTTCTAAGGGTTAATGACAACTGTACCAGACATCCAGTGCCGCCTGTGAGTAACTGGACAGTAATACAATATTTGTAGCTTTGGCTCTGTACTCCTTCATGTTCTTGAGGTTTACCAGCAGTTTGCATTTTGCGGGAAACCACCTTACGTCACGCTGCCATATTATTCTCCTTTATGGCAATTTTGACAACATAAAGAGAGAGTTCTTGGGGCTCAAGAGTGGCTAAGAGGTTTGCATCCAATAGCCAGTGCAAAAAGTCTGAATCTTGGCGATGCTGCCGTAGTATCTATGGCCAGGAAGAAAAAAATAGCTTAGGCTTTAGTACAGCTACAGTGGTGCTGGCCAGAAGTAGGTATCTGCCAGCTCATGTACACATAACTGACTGTCGGAGCTGTCCTGAAAGAGTGTCCAGGTGCACTGCACGGTCTAAAGATGCACTGGCTGCATATGCACTAGCAGGAGGCATCTGCTTCCAAACCCGTTGGTGATGTATAACAGGGACAGATTCAGACAGCAATGTTCTGAATCCATCTGGCAGATGAAAGAGATTTTCAGTTCTTTATGATCTTCAGTTGTTCACTACTGTGGTCTTCCATAACAACATCCCTCCCAAACTCATTTTGTCTTATGTTAAGATGCAACAGCAATAGATGCCAGCTGGAAATGCCACAACTACAATCAACTATAGGCATTTCACTGGCCCTCTTATGCATGGACTAACAAAGCAACACCCAGCTGTCCAATAAACCACTAAAGAGGCCAATGTCCATTTCCTTTAGGCTGCCGAAAATGCAAGACTATGTATAAGAAGGCTGTAATTTCTGCATAGTTTAGATATAACGAGGCTTACATGCTCTCAAAGTCAAGTTAAATGTGCTATTTTAGGTGCCAAAGGTGCCAAATTAAAGGTGCCATAAAACTATATTTACATTTGCATAGCTGAATAAGGAGAGTTCAGTCCATAGGACTGACATACAGTGAGCCTGAAACACTGTTGTCACCTCCTTCAGACACAAATGCCGCCTAAAGAGGTCAGCGAAGCAGCCAAATACCCGCCCAAACATGTATATACAGCAACGTGGCGACGGTAATGAAAATGGTGGACTATGTGGAGAAATCCACCATTCCAGGCTGTGAAGATTCCTTTTCCAGGGAACCAAACTGCCAAGGTTGCCAAGTCTAAACAAGGCTGTTGACTGAATTCCCCAGCTTCTTAATCAAACGCTACAGCTTGTAAGGGTGCCAGAATGTTACTGCGGCACCTTTTAAGGTGGAAAGGGAAATTCACAGAACAAGCACAAGTGAATAGAAAGCAGATGTCTGCTCCCATACAGTTAACAAGATCCTGGACAGCTTGAATTCAGAGTTGTTCGTTTGCTCTGCAGATTTCACTCCGGACAGTTTCTCAAACCTTGGACAATGTGGAGCAACTCCGCTCAGCATTGAACACTGAAGAGACTTAGGAGAGGAGCAGTAGCAGCACCACAACCCCAACAGCAGCCTGTAAGTAGCAGCCATGCTGTGTGACTGTATCAGTGTTTGCTGGTTGAAGTTTCAGATCATCTTAAAACTGAATGTTTCATGTTGAGGAACAACTTTAATCTACTTTGTGTTGATGTCTAGATAGAAAGTGAGTAGCTAGTACAGGTAACGTTAGTTACTAGCAAGCTCCAAGTAACTAGCATTAGCCTAGCTAACTAAATAGTATGATGACCGAGCTCATTTACACTGAAGTTCATTTATTTCCCTGTGTGTATGTCAGCATGTTGCTTCTGTGTGGTCATTGTAAACTGACCGTAAATCTCACAGCCAATCAGAGCAGAGCTCATCTCATTATTCAGGAGCTCACCAAAACAAGGGAAAACAGCTCGTTCCAGTGCCAAATAACAGGGTTTAAATGGGTGTGTAGCTGCATCCTGGCATTTTCACCCCGTTTAAAGTCATATACCTTCTATGTAGACATCAGGGAATTATTTAAATGCTTAATAGATGCCTTTTCTGGCACCTGCTGAGACTCTGTACTTTAAGTTTACAGTCATTCTTCAATTTCAAATGCAGCTACGTTCAGAACACTTATGCGCCATTTTATTTTGTTGTATTTCAATAAATGATATTTGATTTAAATACATTTAATTCTAGTTTATTCTAATAAACTGCATTCTGTAAGCCATTTATCCCCAGTCTATTCCCCTTTAGTCATATCTACTAGTCCTATTTCATCCTGTCCCAATCTGTTCTATTTAAATTTAAGTGCAGTCTATTCCACTAATGACAATGTATTTAATTCTATTCAAACAGATTCTAATATTGTCTATTGTCACTCATTCTATCCTGTTCCAATCTGCTCTATTCAAATCTCTTCTATTCTAGTCAATTATGATTCTGTCTATTACAACACATTCAGTTTAATTAAGGGGGATTACCCATTGCATTCCACTGTATTCCATTCGGATGTGTTCTACACAAGTCTATTCCATTCCATTGAACTGCACTGTAAGCCACTGTATTCAGTTCCATTCTATTCCATAACAAAAATCCCCCTCGTTATGATACAAGCTCTCCTGTCTGTGTCCAAGAACAAAACTGTTAGTGAGTGTCCAGTGTTACCAGTGGCTGGCGCGCGCCTGTGTGTGTGGTGTTATCAGCTCGGCTGGGAGTGCAGCGGGAGGTCCAGCTATGAATCCTTCACTGGACCAGCCGCTATCTGCCCGAGTCAGAGCACATCCGCTATTGTGTGTCACTCTCCGTGTGTGTGTGCTCCATGACCTGTACCTGCACACAGCACCGATCCGCTTCAGAGCGCGCTGGAGCGTGCGAAGGAGGCAGCGTGGGGGTGCTGTGGGTGTGCGTTTGTGGGGTTTCTTTCTCTTTTGTTCCATTATAGATCCTCTGGACAGTGGCTGGCCACAGAATGAGGGAGGTCCATCAAAGTGACATCGGTATTAATGGGCCGATACAGCAGTTGCAAATGAAAGGCAGGATTGGATGTTCCAAAGCAGAAGAACGGACAAACAAAAGACAAGAGTTTGACTCCGTCCCTGCAGATGACAAACACTCATAACAAAAATCGATTTTTCCTAAGTGGTACCATTATGCTTGGAGTTGAGCTGCATGAACAGCCACTGGATGACAAAGCCAGATGACCTTGGATATCTGTATGCTCCGTATGTGTGTGTGTGTGTGTGTGTGTGTGTGTGTGAGGTGAGGGGGGTGCTGGGTTGATGACTCCATTGAATCATTCTGCAAACAGATGGAGTGCTAACACTGGCATACTGTATTCGTTTACAGTCTGTCTATAGGCTCTGTATTCAGCAAACACGGCTTCTGTGCTGATCTCTCCGCGCAAGACATTCTCTGCACCCAGGAGGAATCAACAGACAGGAATGAAACTTGGTGGGTAGGTTTGACATTGCGAGACATACAAATGATTCAAGTTTCACTCTCGGCCATGTGTGTGACATAAGCAAGAAAGGGACTTATTGCTGTATCTGACTGACCCAGCACCCGCGATAGCAGACATTCAGCCAGCAGTGCTCCCCTCGATGAGACATCCTGTTAGTGGCAGCACCATCGGCAGACAGCTGCACGATGCAGGACTACATGCACGCAAACCATTATGATGACTGCCGTTAACACCTCTGTTGCTAAAGTGACTCAGAATGGCAGCGGCTCATCTTCAGTGATGAGTCCCGCTTTTGTCTTGGTGGAGACGACCAGCAAATCTGTGTGTGGGGAATCACTGTGGTAAGCGCCAAGATGACGGGTTGTCATGCGTCACATGTCCAGTAGGCCTGGTGTCACTCCATCTCCACCCCACCGCAAAATCTGCAGGAACTGTGGGAGACTATTCAAGCTGCAAGGGATGGATTATCACAAGACACCACTGGGAACCTCCACAACCCCATGCAGAGATGGCAAACATGGCAGCCCGGCACCATACTGAGAGGCACTACTTCTGTATGTGTAGCTCAATAAATATTACCCATATCAGTCTAAATTTAATCATCATTTATTGTTCCTGGTAACCTTTATCTTCCTTCCCAATAGCACTACAATCTGACACTTCCTTCCGGGTACAACTATTCTTTTGATGATGAGCGTATCAATCATATTAAAATGCCTTTATTTAATCCTGTGCATAAGTAACAAGTGGTATACCGGCATGTCACAAATCAGCACAGATAACACAACGCACAAACAGTGCAAACCATGCTAATGTGAACCCATTTAGATGAGTGGCTCAGCCGTGGACGTTTCAGTTATGTTTCAAAGGAAAATGAAAATGATCACCCCCTGCTGTCACCCCCCGCTGTCCAGCCTGTTGCATCTGATAAAGTCGGCTTTGTTTAAGCAGCAGTGGACATAAAGAAATGGCTGGTCTTTTGAGATTAGCCTTAGCCTAACATGGAAACTAGAACACTTCCATGAAGCCACCTGTCTCAGTCAGTTCCAGCTGGTTCTAAAAGACTGCAACATTTTCACAAAGCTGACAAAGCTGAAGACTTATTCGATATATCTCTTTCTCTATCTTAAACGGTGCTGCAGATACATTCATGGGCAAGTACAGGTGCCAGAATGTAACTACTGCTTCATTTAATTGAGGTGGAACAAAAAATAACTCAAATAAATAGCTGCCAAGCAGCCTGGTAGAATTTATGATAACAAAATGTAGCACTTTTTATGCATATATGCATCAAACAAACACATACATATACAAAGTTGAGTCCCATTATTATGACGCCCAGCTAATATCCAGAGTAACCGCCGTGTGCAGCACGAACTGCAGCTACACGGGTTGGGAATGACACAAAAAGGTCCTGGTAGGTTGTTGCAGGTATCTGGAGCCATGCTGACTGCAGTTCATCCCACAGCTGCTGGAGGGTGCGTGGGGTAGGATCCGTAGAGCGTACAGGACTATCGAGGTGGTCCCACAGATGCTCCATTGGGTTCAAGTCTGGGGAATTAGGGGGCCAGGGTAGTACTTGGAAGTCTTGGTCATGCTCTTCCAACCAACGTCAGCCACTACTAGCTGTGTGACATGTTGCATTGTCTTGCTGGAAAATCCCATCCGCCCCAGGGAAGACAGTCGGCATGTATCGCCCCTTTTACCCATGACAGCAAAGAGGGATATGTGTGCAAACAGGCTACTGCACACTTTATATACCCACCATATTGAAGACATGTGATATGTCTATCCACTTTTTGTGGGTTCATCCCACATGTTCACATGACCCTCTGTCTACCTGTGCATGTCAGTTTTGCCATGCACACTACTCACAACCTGCACAACACGCTTGCGCACTCAAAAGCTCTTTAGCTCTTATTTATTCAATTATTAAACCTCAGGTTGTCACAACTCGGCCACACCTGCACCTCCTGTGAAATCATCTCTGTCAGCCTACCACCGTGTGTACATCAGCCTGCGACTGTGTCTGCTGTGTCTGCCTGTCTGTCTGCCTGAGGTTCGTCTGTTTTATCTCTCTCCTGCAGCTGAAGCACACGCAGCCATCCTCTTCTCCCAATGGCCACCCAGCACTGCACCAGCGACAGTGCTGCCAACACACACACACACACACACCCCTACTGTACACCCACCTTCTTCCTATTCTTAAAGACACATATACATACCCATCAAGGAGAGAATGAAGAGCTTGAAATGTAGTCATTAGTTTATTAAATATTAGTATATGTCACATATTTGTAAGTGTGTATATTAAACTCTGATTCTGATTTTCAACAATATGGTACCAGCTCTACTCATCTTTTTGGTTCTCCATTAAGCAACCTGGTACCGGGTACTACGTTTGGTCTCACCTCAGTCAAGGTTCCAAGTAACCTGAGCCGCTAACAAAACATGGCATAAACATGCTGCTGATTGGTCAGAGAGAATCGTCAGGGGAGAGAAGCCACTTTTCCATCCTGAACACATATGCTTACGCTAGCTTGTGGTTGGTGTGGCTCAGCGGATAACACCACTAACCTCCAGGGAGCTACCGCCCCATGTGGGAGATGGGGGTTCGATTCCCGGGTCTGGGTAACTATGCTGTGCTACACCAATAAGAGTCCTTGGGCAAGACTCCTAACACTACATTGGCCTACCTGTAATATGAATGACCTTGTAAGTCGCTCTGGATAAGAGCGTCAGCTAAATGCCATAAATGTAAATGTAAATGTAGCTTCTAGGGCAGCGTGCCTTTTTGAGCAACCAGAATCATCTCGTCATCTGATCTCTTTTGTCTTTTGTTTTACTGACATGAGCCTCTTCTGAACGTCAGTCTTGTGTGGTGTTGTCATAGCCGATTTGTCTAGTCATCCAAACCTCTTTTTTCAGGCACACACGTGCCGTAACGCAGGTGCACTGCCAAGGACACATTTTAAAAGACATGACTGAGGAGGCAGAGGCAGTGTAACTGCATCACACAGGTGGTGGAGAAGGCACAGCAGCGCCTTTTCTGCCTCAGACAGGTGAGGAGATTTGGCATGAACCCCCACATCCTCAGAACATTTTACACTTGAGGTACTGTGGAGAGGAGTTCAACTGGCACCACCTAGTATGGGAACTGCACTGCCAACGAGCATAAGTTCTGCAGAGGGTGGCACGGACAGCCCAGGACATCAGCCTGAGGAAGACCAGGAGGACTCAATAGGACTCCAACCACCCATGCCATTGTCTCTTTTCACAGGTGCTGAGCAGGAGGATGTTCAGAAGCATAAAGTCCAGAACCAGTCGGTTCTGAGCTTCTGAATTTCTTTCCCCCTGGGCCATCGGACTGCTGAACAGCCAGTAGAGCTGGTGGTCAATGGCCCTGTCTCTACACCTCTCACCTGCATCATCATTATGATGATCTCCATGAACAATCCACACCACATCTATACACCAATACAGACGCAATTTGCACTTCACATCCAGCAAATCTATTCCTGGACATATAGATCTTGTTCATCGTGTGTATATATATATATATATATATATATATATATATATATATATATATATATATATATATATATATATTATGGCAAGCCAAACAGGAAATATTGAATGAAGTTTGATATATATACAATGAACATTGATATATATGGAATGAACATTGATATATATACAATGAACATTGATATATAT
>CM067486.1:29437991-29451277 GCA_034552555.1 Semaprochilodus insignis | reverse complement strand
AGAGAAGAGAAGAGAAGAGAAGAGAAGAGAAGAGAAGAGAAGAGAGAATTACTAGCTAAAGGAGAAGAGAGACAGTCAGAAGAGAAGAGAGAATTACTAGCTAGAGGAGAGGAGAGACAATCAGAAGACAAGAGAAGAGACATCAGTAGAGAAGAGACAAGCAGAAGAGAAGAGAAGAGAAGAGAAGAGAAGAGAAGAGAAGAGAAGAGAAGAGAGAACTGCTAGTTAATCTTGTCTGGTGATCTGGCCCTGCAGCAGGAGGCCATGATGACAGTGGATGTGCTGCTGATGAATGACCACTCGACCCTCATCCCTGCTGGGGGGTCAACAGCCCATTACTGCTGACAGGCCTGCAGCGACAGGCTGACATACACACACACAAACACTTTCTCCTGTATCTCTCCTTCACACACACAAACTACAGCCCCTCCAGGGAGCACAGCTCTATATCCATCTACAGAAAAGCAAGAGGCCGTGGATATATGACAGAGACAGAACTGGAAACACAACCGTAGCTGTGCAAACAGAACAGCGCGTGCTGAAGCAGGGGTCAAAAGTGCATCTATAGGTAGCTCACCACTTTATCACCATCGCTCAGATTAGCCAGGGCAAAAAAACACATGCGCGACTGTTTGGCGTACGCTGATAAAGCTATTTTCTCTCCCCTCGTGAATGAAATCACTTATTTGTTTATTAACCAGTAATCTGATAATCCTCCCTCTCTGTGTTGCTCAAGAGGAGGCAAGGCAGTGCAGATAGGCTGGATCTGCTCCGTCTCAGGGAAACAGTGCTGTGCAATGTTATAACTGTTATATAGGTGTCAAACAATAGAATTTTTGTGGTGGTGAAGTGGAGGAGTATAACTAAGAAGGTGCTCCACCAGAACACTAAAGATCTGGTCCCTGTTGGAGCAACAGAACAGGAAGGCACACTTATACAGAATTCAGAATTTAGAACCATTTGTCATTTGTGCTTGCACAGACGGGAATTCGTCTTCCATATTAACCCATGTGTGAAAACACATACTTAGAGGTAGTAGCTCAGAGAGGTGGGCAGCCCTATCCATGGACCCCAGAGAGTTGGGGGTTAGGTGCTTTGCTCAAGGGCACTTTGTTCTGGCGCCCCTCACAAGGCTGGTTTCCGCAACCTCCAGCCCATGACTGCCCCCCCTTTTGTGGAATGCATGGTCTGCATTGTTCTTTAGCATGTCTTCCTTCAGGCTGATGCCTCCATGCCTCCGAACTGTGCGCAGGAGGTCAACTTTTGCACCAATGATGACGCGTCTCCTAAAGGGGGTTCCTGATGAATTATGACTGAATGATTGATGAGTGCATTTTGACATGGTGTAGTGTGCTTTGAATGTGTGTAAGCCTGCCATCTGAATTGGCCTACAGGATAAATAACATGTAAGATAAGTAAGTTAAATATAAGGCATGTGTGTGCGGTGACATTCGTATTCCATAATAACTTCACCTTAAGTTTCACCCCCTTTAATGAGTGCCTTTGGAGTGTTTTTCAGAAGCTATACAAAGCATTCAGACTTGGGCTTCAACAAACGACTATTTCGATTAGTTGAATGATCTATCGATTACTGAAACAAATACTCGATTATTCGGATTGTGAATCGCTCAATTACCGGGTAACTCCGTTAGCAACTGTTTCGATTAGTTGAATAGCCTAGCGATTGCTAAAACGGATAATCGATTATTCGGATTGTGAATCTGTAATCTGTGCTTTGTTCATTCTACTGTCTGCCTAAACTCTATTGCAACCAAATTCTATGAATCACAGGTCTTTACTAAAATTAAATTATTATTTATAAATTATTATTTAATATTATTAAATTAGCTGTCAACTAATTTGGTCATTGATTAATCGATTAATCGTTGCACTCCTAGTTTAGACCTCAAAGAAACAACAAAAGCAACAAGACCACAGACCAATTAATTAAAGCTTCACATACACAACAACACTCTTCCATCACTCCAGTGGGTAAAAACAGACCCCCAAAAATCATATCAAAGGCATTACAGGATAAAGCCTGCCTGCGATCTCCTGAAAAACGACTGCAGTAAAGGGATATCAATGCAACTGGATGTGAGAGCCTGTGTGATTGTACATATTCTAAGGCTGATGCTGGATGAAGTTTTAAGTGCAGTCACACTGAACAATTGATAGAAATTAACTGTTGCCCTTTCAAATACATTACTTTCCCTGGTGTGCTCAAAGTCAGAGGCTGATTTTGGCTGTGTGGAGCTCAGCGGCGACCACAGCAAAAAAATAAAAATAATGGAATCAGCCGCAGCAGACATACGGGGTCATTTTTCCTCTTTTGCATGGCACAGTTCTGACAAGTATTGGGGCAGCAGACAGCAGGCGGGCAGCAGGCGGACAGCAGGCGTGTCTGGTAGTTCCGATCATTAGGTTAGTTTTATTGGAGAGCACCGCCCACTTTCACACTCATCCAGCCAGTGCTGCGTATACCACGGGGGCTGTGAGAAGGGTCCGTGTTCTAAAGAAGTTGTGATGTAAACATGGAGCGGTCTGAGATCTCAATGGAAAAAGGACCAGAAAGAAAACTCTGAACGCAAAATGCACCGAGGTCATTTGCAGCTGGTACAGTATGAGGTTCACCTTAACAGAGCTGAGCTTAGTTCATTTAAACAGAACTGCATGTGAAAACACCCTTAAGGATCTGCCTAGTACCAGGACACCTTAAAACCATAGTAAATTCATTCAAACTGTAGCTCTACTGATGGGTCTTTTAATAGCAGTGCTCAGGAGGCATGGTTTCATTAACACCATTAATGCAAAATGAAACATGATCTTATTCAATGACCCTGTGATGTATGTAGAAATATCATATGTATTGCAATGATTATTATCACCCAGCACTTATTGGAAATGAAGAAAAATAAAAAAGCATAAGGAGAAATAGTTATACTCAGTGGAGCACGTAGTCAGAGCATCTACAAGCATGTCACACGTCTTTTTCCTTCCCCACGCTGCACTCTCCGGCCTCCCATAAGTCCCAGCAAGCTCTGGTTTCTAATGACAGGCTTCCATGTTTAATGGCCTATGCAAACCCCAAAGGGTTCACTTAAACACACCATTACTGTGGTATAGCTATTTTAGCGCAGTCGGCATCTAACATTACAAAACATGAGGGATAAACAAATATCTCAACGACAACAACATACGACATTAAGTTAATGTTTACAATGAAGTACGGCGGGAAAGCAAAAGCAAAGCAAAAGGTAGAGAAAGCTAGACTACACAGAAACAGCCGCAGGATATAGATCACTACTTTAAAATGCAGGGCTATTTGGTATTGATCACATATTTCCAATGGAAAACGGGTAATGATATGACTTACAGTGCTAACGTTATGCTCTGGGGAGAAGCTAATGAGGTAAGGTCAGCTTTGCTCTGCGCGGCCTGAACTCATCGACCAGCCTGTGGTGGATTAGGAGCGCCTTAAATTTGGAGAGAGCAGCTCAGTCCTACAGCATTGTCAGATATTGATAAGAAAGCAGGTGGCAAATAAAGCAGATGTTATCAAACTTAAGCGGAAAGCTTACAACTTACTGAGAAACTGCGCTGATGTAGCTTTTGGTCGAGAGTTTTGTTGTAGCACTTCTGTGAAGGTCACGTGACTGAGAACGCCATGTTAAATGTCTGAAAACATTCCTATTGATGTATATGTATATATGTATATGTATAATGTATTAATGTATATGTGTATATAAAGTTTATGGAATCGTATTAGATCGTACCTATAAACTGTAATGGACAAACAAAACAACAACAAACAAAAATACTAATATATATATGACTATGAATGTGATTGTTATTAAAACTAATGCAGTAAATGGTGAACGTCTGGCTGATACCCCCTGCATTTAACAAGGACAGTATCGTTGCTGATGCTAGTCCAGTACAACAGCTTCACTGCTGGCTCTGCTAAAAAAGGCTCTACTCTAAATGAAAAACACAGAAGACGCAGTACTCTAAAGTACTATTGGGATTGTAATCATTACCACTGCTTCTCGGTCACTTTAGTACCACCAGAGTCAACCATGGCGGCCAATTTTACAGACTGTGCAGCTTTTATCCACTACAAAACAACCTGCAGAAATAACACCACTTTATATTAATGCAGTGCAAACTGGCGTGTTTAGGAATTCCACCAAATTCTGTGGACATGGTGTTTCTGAATTTGTTCTTCTGCTGGGTTTTATACATTTCTGTTAATTCAATCATTGAGAAGTAGGCAAAGTTATTCAGAGTGGTTTGATCATGAAACGGTACCTTACCAAACACAATAAGATAGTGATAGAACTCCGGGTTTCCCATATTTACAATGCAAATACAGCCATAATATTTACTATCCTAAACCACTAGTGAACCTAAACATCTTTCACACACCTACACATTTTACACACACCTACACATTTATTGATTACCATAAAATTTTGCTAAATCTGAACAAAACAGGTTTTCTTTGGGAATGATTTTGCCGTACTACGCCCTGCATGTATTTCTCCACCTTGAACAGCTTAATATTAGATCTAAGTATCGTGTCTTCATAATCATTTCATATAATAACTCTCTGTGAGAGGGCTTGTAAAGGGCTTCTGGTTCCTAACACCGCCAATTCTGAGTTGGCATTCCAGGTTTCTCTAGTCTGGAGAATTTCTTACCAAACCTTTAGAAAAATTGGTGGAAATGCTGGAAATGGTCGGAAAAGTGGTGGAAATCCACATTAAGTACACAAAGAAGTATTTACTTGTATTCTTTGGAACTTTGTCTTACCCCAAATGTATGACACTGAACATCAAACCATGGAAAATGACAGAAAAACTACTGGCTGCACATTCGCAAATTCCAATGCTAATAAAACCCTGCACTTACCCAAGATAGCTAGATAGATGTAAGATAGATAACTAGATAGATAGTTAGATAGATGTAAGATAGATAGATGTAAGATAAATAGATAGATAGATAGATAGATAGATAGATAGATAGATAGATAGATAGATAGATAGATAGATAGACAGATAGATCTGTGTCCTTTGTACTTCCATACTGCAGAATTTCCCATAACATGACTGTACTGTAAGCAACACGTCGCAGCCTGACCCACGCATACGTTAGTTGAGTCTTCACCACAACTCCCATCAAGCAGTTAACAAGATCACAGAGCGACCCTTCTCTCTGAAAACCCAGATGACAGAATTCAAAACTCATTCTCACAATATTTCTCCCTTATTTAAGGAAACAAGTTATTAAAATGCACATCGCCCCAAGAGTCTGCGGAATAAAAAGAAAGCCTACTTTGCCTCGGTACTTCACAGTAGGAGCGCACAGACATAAATAACAGCAATTACGGCCACAGGGGCTCTTTGAGTGCCTCAGCAAGCTAAAGTAAACAGGCGAGACAGCCGCAATGCCGAAAAGAGAAGCTGCTTCTAATCCGCAAGAACAATGCGATACATATTTAACATGCATCGCACTTGCGTAGCCCAATCAAAGCACTTAGCTCATTTCATTAGCGAATGTATGCGTGTGACCCCGTGATGGATGCGACATTAATGGAATCCTATTTGTTGCACTCGGAGAGATTAAAGCTAACGATTTTAGCTGATTATTCACTGACACAGAGTGATGTATATTACTTTATACTCTGAAGTGCTACTGTGTCAGCGTCTCTTGGGTCTTAGAATAACGCCACTGTCAAGAAAACAAACTAGTAGCTTTCTACACCACCTGAACACAGCTGACCCTGAAATTCATAATGAATGGACCAATCCGCTCCGAATTTGTTTCGTTTTGGAGATACCAGTTTTTCTGTGGACACCGACAATAAACATGTCAGGGCCTTCAATATTATTAGAAATGACTGTTAAAGACACGGCTAAAGACACTGGCGTTATATTTTCACAAACATGGAATCTGTTTACACCTTACATTAGCATGTGTTCTGCCTCAAATTTGTCTAGGCTAATTCATTTACATTGACTTATGTTAAAAGTGAAGAACGCTGTTGCCCTCTGCTGTAAAGTTAGCATTTTGAAGATACTAGTTTTACTTTGGTCAGTTATTATGGTGAACGTGTCAGTGCCATCCAGGTCCAGTGATGATACAAGATATAAGAGACGCGTCTAAAGAGTCAGACTTTACATTTTAACAAACAAGGCGTCTGTTTACACCTCTTACTAACATACGTTTTGTGTCCAGATCAAATCTGGATTAACTCTGCCCATATTACACATTTTACTAAACTTCTTCACCAGTGTGATCAGATGGGATCCGATTTGACTTTTCCACTTCACTTTTGTTTACTTTATTCCCCCTCGTTACGATACGAGTCAAGGCACTTGACTCGGGCAGTTCTTTGAGCCCAGAGTGCAAGTAGGCTGTTGGGTTTGAGAAACACAAGCTTCAGGTACCCTCCACCTTTCATTTCATTGCTTATTCTCAGCAGTCAAGTTTCCACTCATGTGACCACATCCACCTCTGACTACCTCTGAATGTGGTTTGAGTAATCCGCTCGTAATCCGCAGATCCGATCCCCTGAAAACGCATGCATAAGCGAGGTGTAAACAGACTCAGACTTTCTGGACCAATTACAACAACCAGTAATGAACACCTTGCTATGCTGGATATAGAACCAGCTAATAACTTCACTCTTAAGTACAGTACAGACAGGTTAATGATCTAAAGATGAATATTGGCATTATTTGGATTGTGAGAGGCAGAGACGCCACTTCTAAGACTGAACTTTGGAGGTGCGAAGAAATATCCCTGCAGATTTGTTTCTGAAAGTGAGTCTCCTGAAAAGAATGGAAGCTGCTATGAAGGCAAAGGGCGAAAACACTAAATACTTCATTAAATAATGGATATTATATTTAGTTGCTATTATCCCACACCGATTGGCATCTGACAGAGTCAGTAGTACTACGGTGAGTTCGAATGACATACTCAAGCTAGAAGACCTGCACTACTGCATGTTTAACATAAATGAATTGAAATCCAGCCTCATGAATTTGGCGGGGGGGAGGTGGGGGGGTGGCATGTACTGCATGTATATACTTAACCATGATAACCAAACTGTGGTGTGAACTGAACCATGACTTCTGTGTACCGTTATACTCCTATCTAGGGATGTAGTAATATACTCAGCTCCTGATTTGATTCGATTCATTTACCTGGGTCCACAAAACGGGATTCGTACTGTACAGTGTTTTGAACATAATGCAAATGAAGGTCAATTATGACTATAATCAGTTTGCTTTATAACTTTCTAATGATTCTGGAGCTGGAAGGCAGGAAGCTCGCTACAGTGAGGTGTTGACTGTTGCTGATGCTTTACAAACTGTGTTTAACCAGTGCATAATTAGAAGGCATGGTTAATAGAACTGGCGGTTTAGAACTATAGATAAATGCTTCAACAGATCTTGGAGCACAACAGAGGACGGGTCCAGCAACGAGAGAATCTGCACGTCTCTGTTCATTTCTGACAGCGTACACACTCTTATTTCCAGCCTTGGAAATAGTTTCCGACCCACCTCAGGTCTGCGATCACCAAAACTGCCCTGAATCTTTACTCTAACTGCCGGAAGGGTAGATGTGGAAATAAGCCTACACCATCTAAACTGTGCATGTTTGCACAAGATTTCACAACAATCTTGGCAATTCCTGAAGTGACATTCTGCAAAAACATGGCTTTGCCACATATGCCGGCTTCAGCTGGAGGTAATGCAACCCCTTTGAAGAAAAAAAGGGATGGCTAAATGTGTTCATCAGGGTAGATTAGCCTGGAGATCAGCCCGGTAGCAGTTGCAAAACGTGCCATAACGTCTTCGTTGTTCGGAAACCCTTTCTCCCTTCTCTGTGCCAGAGCTCTCGCAGCTGTGTGCTTGCAGGATCCTCAGGCGGTGTCAGCTTTTTTCTGCCATGTGTTCCTTCTTCTCTGCGGGAAATGAGCCTCTGCCAAACATCGGTTAGCAAGCCATTCGGTTTTATTGCTAAACTCTCTAAATAGGCTTTAATGAAGCCGTGGGTCAATTTTACCACGTGTTGGAGGAAGTGCCACTTTCTTGCTGTTCTGAGATCAGTTTCTGTTGTCTCAAATTGGCTTTGTTTGGATTTTGCCTCGTTCCAGATCAGTTTTGCCAAGTCTTCTACACTTACTTTTAAGAACGGAAAAGTTGCTTCCTACTCTCATAAGCCAGAAGCCTCTGGGGAGAAGACAATGACTAACATGTTATGATCATTTCCACCCCACAGAGGGCAAACTGTAGCCAGGATTTAATCCAATAAACACTTTCATTAAAGAATGATGTAGAGTGAGTAAACCTCTACTCACCCATTCCCGGATAGAAGGAACTGCTGCCAACATCAACACGTGTTAAAGGCTGCAGTAGATGCCTTCAGCACAAAGAGCTGCATGAAAATCAGAACTCACACCGGGCTATGAAGTTCTGCCGTATTCTCCACTCTGACTGATTCCAGACCCAGACGGTGTCCCCTAGCTTTATACCACTCAAAACACTGGAGCTCATTCATCAATGGTTTTCCTGAAATTGCTCTTGAGGCTACCTCAAATTTGTTATCACTTTTGTGCTCTCGAGTAAGCCTAGATTCTGTTCTTACCTAAAAACAAATCCCAGATAAGAAAACACTAGAAAATGTCACAATATTCATAAAAGTGGGTTTTAAGAACAAATTTCAGGTAGTGTATGAGGCCCAAAGTTAGCAAAATTTTAAACAACAATTCCAAACTATGGAATTGTAATTTGAAACATCTGAAATGTCTGATTTCAAATTTTTGAACAGTGATTCCAGACCTCTGAAAAGTGATCCCAAACTTCTGAACCCTGATTCCGAATTTCTGTACAGTGATTCCAAACCTCCGTACAGTGATTCCTTATTTCTGAAAACTAATTCCGAGAATCTGTATAGTGATTCCAAACTTCTGTACAGTGATTCCAAAAGTCTAAAAACCTAACTCCAAACTTCTGATGATTATGATTCCAAAATTCTGAAAACTGATTCAGAGAGTCTGTATAGTGATCCCAAACTTCCGAATAGTGATTCCAAATTTTTAACACATTCTGAAATCTCCAAACATCTGAAAATTCCAAAAAACTCCAAAATTCGGAGAACTCCAAACTTCNTGCTGTTAGCACCTTGTTAGCAGGTATTTCTCTTTACTTAAGTGAAGACTAACAGCGGGAAAAGTTCATTTCTCAAAAGAAGTCAAGGTGCCCCAAAACTTTTTTGACAGGCAGTGAATATTCCAGCCTGGCCTTCATACTCCCTCCTCATTCTTTAGCCTGCTGGAGTGCGCTGTCACAGGGAGAGAAATGCGGGCAGGTCTAAAAGCGCCGACTCGGGAGAACTGGGAGCTGACAAACTGCATCACGATCGATCAGCTCATTCCACTGTTGATCTATCATAGTGACTGAACACTAACGGCACAGGGCGAAGTGCCTCGTTGGTGGTGATCAAGAACGAATTGAATGCAGGAGCTGAAAAGAATGGAATGAAGTGGAGAGGGCATGAAAATGAAAGCCAGCAACTTTTCCTGCGTTTTGCTTTGTAGTCAGACGGGAGATAATGTTTTAACCTGAGGACTGAGTGAGGCCATGTGTTTAAACTGACATTTGTTGAAAACGATGGCCTGTAAAATCAGAAAGAAACAGAAAGTCGTTAAAAGCATTCGAACAGGGCCGCCCCTCACATTAAGGTAATAACAAATGCAGCTTAGCACAGCTGCAATTTGCAAATGTGAATTTTGATGGATGACATATAATGAAGAGAGGCAAAGATGAGCAAAGTTCCAAGTTCTCAGTCCAAACACGGCCTGACAACTGCAGCATCGGAGCATGTGGCCTGAAGTGTGGGAGATGCAGAAGGTTATGCCTATAAATAACAACAGAGGAAGTCATGTGGAGATGTTTTAAAGAATAACTGCTCTCAGCTGGCCTTGATCAGACATGTAGGATTCCACTCCCCCACCCCAAAACACATGCACCCCAAATACAGGATGGCACCCACCTTACATTCCTCACTTATTACCTATTTACCAAACTAGCTGATTCAGCTGTATTCACCATTTCAGGTAGAACATCATGTCCAGTATAACCAGCACTACACAGCTGAGACAACATGCAGGACAATGAATAGAGTCTGCAGCAAGAAAGGGTCAGAAGTGCAGACGTGAATACGTCCCTATGACTCTTCTGAAGGTCTGTCAATTACTGCCAGCTATCAAAACCAGCCATCTAGATACATCCTACCCCAGTGGGTAGGGCCTTTTGCTATGAACTTACTCCTACTTAAATAACTGGACTTTATATCAGAGGATCACTGGCATCTCCTCATAATCATCTCCTCCATTGCTCAGTAAAAGGCAGGATGAAGCCACCCTGCGCACCCTCACCAACATACTCAAGGACAGTTCATCTCCCCTGCATGGCCTCAACATCCGCTTACTTTCTCGGCACCAGGAAAATGCAGTACCCATGAGCAGAACCATGAAGGAACCCATGAACGTTTTGTTAATGTTCATGTTTAAAAATGCTTTCTAAATTTATTTATGTTTTTATGGTTTACTTACGTTTCTGTTTATGATGTTAAATACTGTATTGTATGTGTATGTGTATATAAACATTTATCGTATGTTTTCCACCATATTCAGATCAATAAGCAGAATCCGAATTGGAATCAATACAATTCAAACACATACCCAACCCTAAACAACACTGAATGTGTTTGGGATTAGTTGTACCACAGGTCATGTGGAGCACTGAGTAACACCAACTTCTAAGACTGAACTTTGGAGGTGTGGGAAAAATATCCTCGCAGAATTCTCTGGAAAACATCTTTGGAAAAGGCCAAGCCTCCAAAAACTGTGCCGCAAAAAGGGTGTGCGCAGAGTGGGCACACTAAACACTGGTGCTGAAAGAGAATTAACTGAACTGACTTATTGACTCTGAGTTTTGCACGTTACTGTGCATACGTGTGTGTGTGTGTGTGTGTGTTTGTAAACCGCAACCTAACTTCATGTACTTCCTCCTGAGACACAGGAAGTAGCAGGATTCCTGTCAGGAAGGGGAGGGACCGAGCGCACAGTGTGCTGCTGCTGCTGCTGCTGTGCATGGGTGAAATGTTCTACCTCCCTCCAGGACGAACTCATTCCCCCCCACATTTACTATTCTACAAATCAATAACTAGCACATTCTTCAGGCCTTTTCCTGCATGCTGAAGAATGAATAGGGACTCCTGCATCATTCAGGTTCGTAAAGGTGTGTGTATATAACTACAGCCGGGCCAAAAGGGGAGAACGCGGAACATGGCTTTTTGTGGCATAAACACGCACACACTTGGCGGCACTACGGGTGTTCCAGGTCTGCTGCTTTGTTTTGATGCCCTTCAAGCTGTGACATTTTCTCCCATCACCTCCTAAATTCCTACAGACACAAAGGCGTTCGCAAAACAAAAGTACGCACCCGTAAAAGATGGCTGACCTTTGGAAAGCAACAACAACAAAAAAACTTGAAACATGCTGAAACACAGCGCAAGGGGCGAAGATGACAGACGCAATGTATGTGCAAATGTGTTTCTTTTTTGGGGGTCCACACGGAACATACTCGCATCCCACATCCCAGACTCACAAAAAGATCCAAAATCTCAAAGTACCTCACCATTTAGCTTCCCGCAACATTACACAGAAAGTCCTGATGACCATTTAGGCCCTCGTATTCATAAGGCAGCTCATCAATGGATTTGTTGAGTGGAGTGATTATGAACTTCACTTTAATGTTACAGCAGGAACTAATATTTTAGTTTTCGCTGTGCTCCATCTTATCTACTGATGCATGTTTAAGTACGGCTTGTATAAGCTTGGCCACCAGACAGGGCCCCGTTTCCGCTCAGCTCACTGTGCCAGGTGCTCGTCCCTCAGGCACCAATCAGAGACCCTGCGTACTGACGACACCCACCAGAGACCTCAGGGCAGAGGCTGTCAGCCGTGAGAAATGACAGGAGGCCTTTGACACAAACCCAGCCTTCTGGCCCCCACCTCCTTAACCACCATTTCTCATGGCTTACTGCTTCCTCCCACTGTCTCTCACGGTGGTCATCAGCAGAATGATTTTGGGAAATTATTTAAAATGTGATTTTTCGGATTGATATTGTGACTGTGATTGAAATTGTGATTATCGTCTACAAATTAAGGTTCAGGCCTTTTATTTTTGCTGTTAAAACCAGAATATTCAGCCAGAACATTAAGCAGCTATTCTCCTACCTGCACTGTACACTTTATATATCTGCTCTTACACTTTGCACATGTCCTGTACTTGTACTGTACAGTTTGCACACATTGTATATGTATATATATATATACACACACACACACACACACACGCGCACACACACACACGCACATGCACACACACACACATACACATACACATACACACATATATTCTTGTAACTGCACTGGAGAAGGAGCCTGACTGTGTTTCGTTATACTGTACAACCCTGTATTGGTGTAATGACAATAAAGTTGAATTGAATTGAATTGAATTGAATATTCACCTTTTCCAGGTTAAGGCTTGACTCCTGAATGTAGTTCCAGCTAGAAAAGATATGAGAATATGCTATGTAATGCTCTATTAATGTTTTCAGAGTAAAAAGTTTTCTTTTGGTTCCCAGAATGTTCTTTCTAAAGGTAGGAGAACGCTCTCTAAAAACGTTCTCAGGTCTCAGTAACACCCATAAAACATTTTCTGAATGTTGCGCTGAGAATGAATTTTTCTTTTGGTGGCCCTGACAACATCCTCAAAACATCCTCTGAACGCTGCAGTTAAATTGTCTCAGTTAACATTAAACCTTATAGGAACATTTAAAACATTCTTTGAACATTAGACCAAAACATTTTCTTTAAAGCTTTATTAAAACTTGTAGGTAACGTTAGCCAAAGTTCTGGGAACGTTTCCTGTTAGCTGGGGTGTGCCAGACTGCCAGTAAGTTTCGTTGCCTCTGATTAGTCTAACTTATCTACAGGGTAGATTTCCTCTCTTACAATTCTCAAACAAGACAATATGTCTGATTACATAGAGTATAATAATAATAATAATAATAATAATAATAATTAATAATAATAAAAACTCTTGTGATTGGAAAATTGCACCCTAAACTGCAATTTCAATATGGAAATGGTTCATCTTTCAGCCCTACTTCTAATCCACTCCCAGGTTAATATTCTATACCAG
>CM067486.1:29404270-29437491 GCA_034552555.1 Semaprochilodus insignis | reverse complement strand
ACTCAGTAAGTGTAATGTGTTAGTGTACTGTAAGTAGTGTGTTGGTGTATCTTTAACTCCACTACATTTTAAAGTCTAATATCTTACTGCTTACTCCACTACATTATGGCCAAATCTGTCCTTCCTTTTGGCTTCTGTGAGCATAAAAACGTCCAAACGGAAGAATCGTGAAGCGAGTCCACCAATCAGGATACAGCTGTCACTTTGTGTTGAGCTTGTTTTGAGCTGTTTGACAGAGCTTGGTTCTAGCTAACGGAACCTGTTCTCCTTCAGTGTTCTGTGCTTGTCATCATTTGAATAGACATCAGTGTCAGACTAATTAATGAGCTTCTATTAAAGACTGGTGGACTGAGAGACACTAGAGTCTCTTCACCTAAGCTGAGCTGATTAAGAGTCTTGTTCTAGAAATGATAATAGAACATTAGAGCCACAATAAATCATGCTACTGTTACTCTCCATACTCAAGTACATTTGAAGGTAAATACTTTGGTAGTTCTACTCAAGAGGTCTAAAGGGAGGAACTTCTACTTTTACTGGAGGGATATTTCACCCCGGATATGTACTTTAACTCAGGTACATGGTTTGTGTACTTAGTCCACCACTGGCAGACACAAGAAGAGCTTGTATTTGGCCAGTTGCTCCCGTGTAAACACTGGTAAACTCTTACTTACTATCACCTGGTGATACGGTACATATCATGATACAGGAGTTATGATTCAATATATAAAAACAATATATCGCCGTGCGCCCTTGCACTACTTGTTCATGTTGGAGTGGAAGAGTCTAATAGCTAAAGTTTACAGCACCGCTACGTAACGTTCGGGGGGTTTCAGCACAACACAAAACGAACTACTGCCACCACAGGTCTCGGAATGCAAACTATTGACTAAAAATCTGTAGTATGTTTTTGAGAACTGGTACAGCATTACAAAATATAATATTGCGATATTCAAATATTTTATTTTTGATATTTTCCCATACCCCCTGCTTACAACCACTGTTTTAGGAGCAAGCTTGCAGGGGAAAGCTAGGAACACCCATCTGTTTTCAGAATCGGAGGACGCCTTAACAGCAACTCCGCAAGACCCTACATCAAAACTGCAACAGTTACAAAAGAAACATGTTGGATGTTTGCAACATGTTTCACCGGAGGCCCGAGACGGATTCAATGATACACTCAAAGTGCTCGGTCATGAATCTCCAGCCGTTTTTTGGCCATCTGTGTTGTTTGAACTATAAGTCTCGTTTCATGTTGACTTATTTATTAGTCTGCATCGGGATTCAGGCTACGTAAACTGCGCTGGCTCCGAACCTCCAGTCTGTGCACATATGGTGCGAGTTTCACACAGTTAACCACTGACAGCCTCTTTATGTCATATGGAGAAGGCATTGAGGGTTAGCGATAGGACACCATGAACCAGTTCTCACAGACTTTAGTGGGCTGTGATGACCGCATGACAGGGGGGCTGGGTGAATGCTACAGACTATATTCACACTACGAGCTGGAATTCTGCTTAATCAGCTTTTTTGTTGCCTAAATGTGACACAAACAGGATTTTCAAGAGCCATGTGAATGTAAAAAAATCTGATCTTTACAAATCAGACCACTAGTAGTGATGGCACTGATCCAGTACCAGTACAGGCTGATACCAGGAGTGATCCAATCTTGTGACGAATTTGTTCCTAAATAGCATTCACACTGTCAGCTGTGCATAGCTGCCTTCGGGACTCAGTAGACTGAGCATCCACCCATGTATGGGCTTATGTATGTTGGCCTAAACAAGGGCAAAGCAAATCATCATAAGCTCCAGCTAACTACACACCTACATACTGAACTTCACCGGGAAAGATTATAATAACACAGATTTTCAGCAAAGAAAGGCGGCAAATATTCAAAGCAAACAAAGAAACTTTGATACGTCAGAGCATCAGTTATATATCAATATATCAAGGCAATATCTTGGGTTTTCAACCAAATGAACACAAACAAGAAACACTAGTGTTTTGCTGTCTATGCAGAATATAGTTATTGTTATAAACTGTTAAGTAAAAGTGAAACCTAACTCAGATGTTGATATTAATTACTAGCAAGTAAAATGTAAACTATACGGTAAGCTGTGCAATGACAACATATATATAATGATGTCATGATACATCATATAATTATACAAGGAAGCAATGTAAGTCTGTATTTAACTGTGTTTATTGCAACACAATATGTACAGATATTGAATAAAAATTACTGTTACCGTGTTTTGTTAGTATTTTTTCTGTTGCATTAGTTGTCCTTTAATCTCAGTTCAAACTCATCAAATAAAAAAAAAAAAAAAACAACAAAACAAACAAAAAAAATAAAACCAACAATATCCTGCATCATGAAAAATATGTAATGCAATATTATTATTATTACAGTTAATTAAAAAGAGCTTATTTTAAGGCTAAGCAGTTTTTAATGCAAAACCATATCAGATCATACTGGCCAATATATACATAAAAGTGCTATCCCATGCCATGTATATCCACGATCATATGTGGTCCTAGACTACATACACATCTGAATTGTGTTCAGCAGCTGCTATTTGTATGATTAAAATGTGCACATTCAGGTTCAAATCATAGAAAAGGCAAGCTTTAGGGTTAACCAGGACTCGGCAATATGACAATACATAATGCTATCTCTTTACATTATGTGACATTACAGAAATCTTTGCATTGGACGGTCCTCCTCTTGAAACCAGAAAACCGTTGCACTGATTGTGACTCCATTTTATTTGGGTGGATATTTATGACATTTATCATGTGAACAATAAGTATATTAGCTGTTGTGTTAATTGGTCTGTGGTACAGACTGGCAACAACTCAAACTGGGATAACCCTACAGCCACACCCGTACACACACAGTAGTTAGACTGCAACTTATGCTGGCCTTACACCAAACGACTTTTCAACTTTTTACACGTTTACACACAGCTGCGGTCAAAAGCTGCTTCTGTTTCTGCTTCATTGTTTGACAGTTTCTCTGCTTGCAAATTTCCACCAGGAGCATGATGGGAAATAATCTCAAAAGTAATCCAGTCTTGCATATAGTGACCCTGTAAGACTCAAAATCAAAGCCTGTGACCAAAAGCTCTGTGAGCAATGACAAATCGTCTTTAGATGTGACTGAGAGTCAGACTTCAGTCTTTTCAAAGTCTTCTAGGGCATGGTTAGCTTTACCTGGGATGCAAGTTTTACAAGGTCCATCCATACACACACCAAGTTCATAGTAATGACAGACACGGGTCAGTTGCAAACATGAATGTTAGCCACTATGCCACATCAGAACCAAACTGATCAACTAAACGAAACAATGCTGGACACGCTGTTCAGCAAAACATATACCAGGTTTCCCCAAATCCAGACCTGGAGGCCCGGTGGCCAGCACAATTTGATGACTCTCCCTGCTCAAATACACCTGACTCCTCTTAACTGCCACCTTTAGTGGGTATGTTTGAAAAGGGAACCCACCAAACAGTGCTGGACCCTCCAGGATACCATTTGAGGAACCCTGACCTAGACAAAGGTGAATCTACTCAATAGGTCCCCAACTTACAATTTCCTCAGGAAAACTTCGAGCACCTTCACTGAGGAAGGCTGAAATCCCTCTGACCTCTGCCTCTGGCTTCAGTAGAAAGCAGTTTAGAGGTAAAAATATTTGAGTGGTATGTAATTACGGCTATATTAGGACTACCACATCAAAGTGTAGGTGGCTACACATTGTTACAACAAGGCATTTTCGACACTAAAGTTAGCCTTTGCCACTAAAACAGGCCATATACTTATAAAAACCACAAAGGGTGCCATAACCTAGCGCTGGAGAGCAAACTGTTGCATTACAGTGACAGGATTGTTCACTTCCTTTCTTATCTGATTTGCCCGTCAGTTCACCACCAGCAGCCCAGTTCACAGTAGATCAGGCGTATCTGAGGTGCACTGAAGGAAGCCTTTCACTGCCAAGTCTGACGCTAAGCAAGAACAAATGTTCAAGTCCCACGTGCAAACAATCCGCCGTTGCTTGTTTGACTTAGCAGAGCCTAAAAACTTTGCTATTCTTGTTGCAATATCTGTTTATTATGCTAATTAACAGAAGTCAACAAAATCTGTACGTAGGAAGAATTCAGGGAAGCTCTGCTTAGTGTTGCCACCTGACCAGGGTCACGAACTTGCTTGTCTTTCTCCTAGAAAAAAAGGAATTCCATTCCTGAATGTTTGCTTTGCTTGGGTGGCTTAAACAGCTTCTGGTGTGTCTTCTTATCCATGCAAAATATCTGTATGCCAAGAATGGGTCCAGATTTAGGCACTGTTAGCAAGACGTTCAGGCACTTGGTATCAAGCGTGGCATGATTACGCAGCTGAGAGCAGACTCCAAAAATGGACATTTCGTAATGAGTCATGAGCATGAGCATCATTTTAGAACAAAGTTCAGGGCAAAAATTCGAGCAATTCGAGTAATTCGAGATTTGCTACTAACCCCATATCTTGAAGACTTCAGGGCATCAAGGAACTGGGATATCCAGGGACTGACTGAATTGAAGATGGAAACCCTACCTCCTCCATCCACACCGTTTACTTCATTTCGTTTACTTTACTTTTGTGCTGTTTGTGATTTTAAAGCAGAATTCCCCCCGTTTTTTCCAAAATGTATGCATTACTAAATTATTAAGTCACTGAGTGTATGATTCTAGATGATTCAACTTGCCTGAATTCTGAATTCTGAATTCTTCACAGCAGTTGAGAGAGGACCGAGTCATTTTGAAGAGTTTACTGTCTCTAAAAGCTACACCACAGATTTTGTCATAACGTAAAATAAATAAATATATATATGTTGCTTTTTGCCTGAGTTTATAGTTTTACGATAATTTTGAGATAAGCTTTTGGCCCAAAGCTTCATTGGAACACTTTTTCAATTACTAATATTACATAAAACGCTGTGCATGTATAGGTTCATTTGGTGCTTTTAATATCAAATAATGAAGCTCACTTTGTGTTGTAGACACTGTGACCACTGTGTCTACAACACATAAAAGGGGGGTTCTGCAAATCGGCAGAACCCCCCTTTAAGAATAATCACAGTCATACTCTTCATTGAAAAATGGGAAAAAAAGGAAAGTCAGGATTATACCAGGAACAACAAATGATGATTAATTTAGATTGCTATGAACAATATTTACTGAGCTACACATACAGAAGTAGTGTCTCTCAGTATGACATTGGGCCGCCATGTTTGCTAACACAATACGGCAGGACTCGTCACTGAAGATGACCTGCTGCCATTCTGAGTCACTCCATGACAGTCTGACACGACACCATTGCTGTCTTTGGCGACATTGATGTGGTGAGGCAGTTGTCTCATTGGTCTGCATGCATGTAGTCCTGTGTTGCGCAGCTGTCTGCCAACGGTGCTGGCACTAACAGGATGACAGGATGATGGAGGGCATCATTGCTCGCTGAATGTTTGCAGTCATGGCTGTTGGGTCAGTCAGGTACGGCGATAAGGCCAGTCCTTGCTTGCATCAAAAGTGCAGCCGAGCATGAAACTTGAATCATTCGCATGTCTTACAATGTCAAACCTACCCACCAAGCTTCAATCCTGTCAGTTGATTCCGATGAGTGTTTTTGACAAATCATAGTCAACATCTGGCTGTGTAACCAAAACTATTTTAGTCTGAATTTTCAGCTCCTTGAAACAGACATCAGTCTCAAAACTCAGCTGGGCTCTGTTTGAAATACACATCACACTCTTAAAGCGTGCCCGCGCTGTCTGAACCCTCCTCACTCACACTTGTCGGGTGAACTCCCTTTACAGTGACGGTGTAAAGGCCAAATTTATTCTTCATTCACAGCACCGCTCCATTATGGGAAAACGTCTCTCTCCTCTTCTCTCACGCTGTCCGTCACTCTCCGTGACATCAGTCCACTCGAGCACCTCTTCGCCCCGGCCAGCCCAGCTCACCACTTGCCATTGACTGGAGGGGAGCTTGGGGAGATTACAGTGCTTTTAATACACCACAGATATTCAAGATTAAGTACTAGGGGACACGCTTGACAAAATCCAATTTCCTCTCACTATTCTCTCTCTCTCTCTCTCTCTCTCTTTCCCTCCCTCTCTCTCCCTGACAGATTTGTGAGTAGAACTTGTAGAAAGGAATGGAGTTCAGATTGTAGGGTACAGGAGTGGAATTTGGTGCCACGGCTTATAAATATACAGGCAAATATTGCATGTAGACAGATTACTTAAAGAGAAGAGTTGGCTATGCTTCAAGAATATAAACTGTACTTCGTATTTACTACTTCTATGGAAATGCAGTCATTTAAAATCACTTTTAACAATTCCATTCACACTGTCTAGCAAGCGTATTGGACTTCACCTTTCCTTTCTGTGCCTTAATAACAATATTCCATATTCCTAACTCCTGCAATAACTCAGCAGCTCCTCTGACTGATTTCAACGGGACAGCAGGAACTTTACAACCCAACAAATTTCTCTTTACCTAAACATTCTCAAGCCAGAATATGTCTGGTGTCTGTAGTTCTTTAGTATAACACTGGAGCTACACAGCTAATTTAGCTAATTGGACAAAACTAACACTGCAAAAAAAATTTTTCCCCTGTGATATACTCTCATCATAAAAAGAATAGTTGCACCCAGAAAGAAGTGCTATTGAGAAGGAACATAAACAATAACCAGGAACAATAAACGATAATACATTTAGACTGATAGGGGTAATATTTATTGAGCTACATGTACAGAAGTAGTGTCTCTCAGTATGACGTTGGGCCTCCATGTTTGCTACGGAACCATGCATGATTTCTCAGATGTCTTCTGGACGTGTGACGCAGGACACCGTTCATCTTGGTGCTGACCCCGGTGCCTCCACACACAGGGATATGTTGGTTGTCTCCACCAAGACAAAAGCAGGATTTGTCACTTAAGATGACCCGCTGCCGTTTTTAGTCACACCATGACAGTCTGGCACAACACCATTGCAGTCTTTGGTGACGTTGACGTGGTGTTAAGGTCATTACTGCTCACTGAATGTCCACAATCGTGGCGGTTGGGTCAGTCAAGGACAGCGATAAGGCCTGTTGTTGCTTACGAGACATTCGCAATGTCTCACGATGTTAAACCTACCCACCAAGTTTCATTCCTTGAATATATGGTGGTGTGTTGTTTTTGTTGTTTTTGTTTTTTTTTTTAAATCAGATTTGAAAAAAGTCCGCAAGATACCATCTTGCTGAAAGTATTGTAATATATTGCAATATACTGAATTGTGACCCGTGCGTCATGATACATATCATATCACCACATTCCTGCCAATGTGCAGCCCTATTATCAGCAGCATTAGGGTTTGGGCTTACTAGAATATATTACCTTTAACTTACAGCTCACATTTGCATGTATTCAATTTATTAAGCGGAGCATTAGTTAACTGCAAGCTCGGTGAGCATCTACAAAGCATCTAAAGTGGACAGGAAAAGCATGCTGTGACACAAGTCAACATCATTTATCACGATAACGATCCGTACCTCGAGCCCTTCGAGCTACATGTACAGCTTGGCTTGACCTGCCATCCTTCAAGATGCATGGAAAACATGCATCAAGACTCTTTTTGGTTCTGGCACCCAGATGGTGGAATGAACTTCCACCGGCTGTCTGAACGCCAGACTCTCTTGTGATCTTCAAACACAGACTGAAGACCATCTCTTTGTGACTCAAGTAAGTGAGCACTAATCTAGGTATATACTGAAATGAATTATACTGCAATTATGCAGCGCTTAACTCATTATCTTCTCTCTACGTATGAGTACTGGCCAGGTATTGCTAGGTAGTGCATTCTTCTGTCTAGGCATCAGCACTAGCCCTTGTTCTCATAGTGTCTGTGCACAAGGGAACTGGACTCCAACTTATTTATACTAGGGATGACACAAAAGTGCTTAGTGTTCAGTCACAGAATGTAAGCTGCTCAGGATAAGAGTGACTGCTAAACGTCGAAGTGATAACTAGGAACGCACTACAGAAATTGTTGGCTGGGCTGTTATCCGATATTTACAGATTAGCATGCCAGCAGCCCAGCATCAACTGAACATTCTGCCCCTTAATAAACAAATTAAAGTTTGGTATATTAGCTCACCAGACAAAAACCTGGTCCCCTGTGGCTGAAGTGTACCTTATAGGGTGTAATACCTCCATGAGCACCAATAACAGCTGTGATTGGATTAGGCATGGACGGAAGTTTCTGGATGTAGGACACATCAATGTTCAGACACTCCTGCATCAAAGAATTGCACAGGTGGGCCAGATTTGGTGGATGCCTTCCCTGGCACAATTCCGAGGAGAATTTCCTGTAGACTGGGATTTTAGCCACTGCTGGTATGACCTTATGCTTCCATACACCTGCACATTCAACTGCTTTCTTCACACTATTGTCTTCAGCAAAGACCATAAGCAATCACTCCTTTTAGCCAATCATTAACATCTGCTTTGGAGCCATTTACCACACATGGAACGAGGCATTCACTGCACTGTACCACCTCTTCTCAATCTATGAGTCCCATCACACCCACCCCGCAGGTATTTATAGCCCCATCATCCTTATGCAATGTCATCTGCAGCAGACTGAAGTTAATACCACCGCAAAAACACACAAGGTGATGAAGTTGTTGTCTGGTCGATCTTATTAGCAAAATATAAATCTGTCTATATTTAGACAAATATCTGATACTAATGATACGATTACAATATCATCATGCATCCCTGATAATAACAATAAATATAGTCATATTGTCCACCTCTAGTTTAGGGTAAGAGTGTGATGATTCTACATGACTCTACATATGGGCCAAGAGGGGGAAAAATAAATAAATAAATTAAAAAAAACAAAAAAAGTGTGACTATCGCTTTAAAAGTTCTGCATCACTGTGTACGTCCTGTGACAGTCACAACAGTCGTAGCTGGGTTAGTGTGGAGATCTCTTGATTACAGGAGGAAACAGTGTGGCCTCAGTTACCCCCAGAGAGGAACGTGTACGAGGAGGCCTGTGCATATTCAACCGACAATAGAGCGGGCGGGCAGGCAGGGTGGGGATCCACATTCATCCACCCACTGAAGCTTAGCTCTGTCGTGGGGCTTTCCACTGCTTGCAACTCCGCCAACATACGCACAGGCCCTAAACAGCCACTTATGTAAGGAGGTCCAAGCCTACCTAACCCAGCACCGCAGAATGATTGAGGCTTAAAGTGATAGTTTGGTGAAAACCCTAATTTATTCAATTTTCCTCTTATCCCAAATGCGGTCGATCAGCTCGATCCTCTATTACAGTGAGCAAAACTGTTGTACTCCGTAGCTCCCATGCTTTTTTGGAAACCATTTTCCAGCACAAATTCCAGGACAATTTCCTTAGTCAACAATATGGCCCCTAAAAAGTGTACATTACATGCTGCAAGAAACTGGAGTGCGGTAATGTAGTTTAAGCCAGGGGTCTCCAATCTCTAAGACTCCGTCAGAGCAGTCATGCATCAGTTTGCATGCAATGCTGCAGCATTACAAGCTACAAATATGAATTTAGTGTATGCCACATTATGCTCGGTGGTTCAGAGGAATGACCTCAGCTGTTTTCCAGGACTTAACTAATCACTTTTCTCATTTTTCAGGGCTTTTCCGTGACTGGAAAACTAGTCTGGAAATTTCCAGGTTTTCAATGATGTGCGGCAGTCATGGCAGTTCTGTTATCTTGAAGTACGGATTTGGTCTAGTACTGTCACAGTTATGAGATAACCTGAATACAATGATTTAAGATGAACATATATATATATATATATACACACACACACACACACACACACACACACACACACACACACACACACACACACACACACACATACATACATACATACATACATACATAATATAGTGTTTGTAGGTTACTTGCTAAGAAAGCAAGCTTGCTTGCAAGTGAGACTTAACAGGCTAGCTTTATTGTAAGCTTCTGTGCAAGAGCAAAAAGCGTATCAGACATTTTACTGGCCCTTATAAAACATTAGTCACCTATGACTGAACTGCATCTAACAACATGCAATACCTCCATGAGCATGAATAGCAGCTGCGAAATTGATTTGGCATGTACTGGACAAGTTTCTGGATGTAGGCCACATCAGTGTTCAGCCACTCTTGCATCAGTGAATTGCGCAGTTTGGCCAGATTTGGTGGATGCCTTCCCTGGCGCAGTTCTGAGGAGAATTTGCTGTAGACTGGGACATTTTAGCCACTGCTGGCAAAACCGTATGACCATAGTCTTCCATACACCTGCAAATTTAGCTACTTCCTTCACACCATGTTCTTTGGTACACGCACATGCAATCACTCCTTTTAGCCAATCATTAACATCTGCTTTGGAGCCATTCTCCACACATGGAACGAGACATTCATCGCACTGTACCACCTCTTCTCAATCTATGAATCCCGTCGCTCACACCCCACAGGTATTTATAGCCCCATCATCCTCGTGCAGTGCCATCTGCAGGAGCCTGAAGCTACTACCACCTTAAACAAGAAAGGTGACTCATTTGGCTAATATGGCCCCTTCGTTTTCCATAACAATATAGGAGTGGCCAGCAGATATCCACTGTGGCAGATTGCGGAAGTTCTAACTTCTGTCTGGTGCTGTAACACCTTTACAAACTGTGTCTGTCTTCATTTAGTAGCTGCTAAGTATTAACAGCTAGGAAGCAGGATAATCAGCCAACTTGGTCACTTTAACTGTGAACCAGACACATACAAAGAAGGCCTAATAACAGGCCTAACTTTATCCAACAGCATGTTATACAGTGTCTTCAACCAGTCTAGATGAGATTACATGAGACAATTTGAGGCAAAGGTTTGATGCCAATGGATGTACATGGATTTTCATTGCATGTTAGCCACATTAGCCTTGTAGCTCTGGTACAAAAATCCAACAAGCACGTCAGGGGTAATGGGAAAACTGTTTTGGCCGGAGCCAAAATCTCAAACCATTCCACGCTTCTGCACCCAAAAAACTTCATTTCCGTTTTTTCCGGTTCACAGCCGGAAAAAATCAGTGCCGTTCCAGCACCATTAACTCTCTGGTCTGGAACCGTGGAACCTGTGACGCAAGCGGCAAAGGGGTGTGGCGTTGCACTATGAACTGCACTGAGCTGAAAGGGAAAAATTATATTCCATCTGTGATGTGCTTGTGGATGAGCACATTCAACAGGAGGCATCAGTCTTCTAATGAGCTAAAATGTGAACATTTCAATTTTAATAAGTGCAGGAGATCTGTACTGTGAGAAACGCATGTGCTGCCTTGTAACAGTACATCTTCATAACGGAAAGAGGAAACAACTACGAGTCATCTTCCACATTATCGCTGTCTATAACAATCCCTCTGGGCTGCACACAAAGGTTGAAGATGACCCTGGATGGTGAGATATTCCCTCAATAGCAAGAAGTACAGTGTGCACTTGAAGAACATCTTCCGCCATGTTGTTTTTAGGCGCTGTCCGCTGACTTCTGCCAACGGACTAAGGACTGCCCACCTCGAGATATGTAATCGCTCAGCTCTCAAAGTGGTGGAAAAAGGGGCCCGTTCTTTACGGGTTCAGTAGAGCCTGGGAACCAGCACCAACACCAGTACTGGCACAGGCACTTTGTTGGTGGAATCGAGGCTATGTGTAGATCTTGTAGACATTTTGCTACACTGTATCTTTAAGCGAACTCAAGAGGAGATTCACTCTTAGCCAGACTTCTTCTGCAAGCATACTGTAGCCAGATTTAGCTGAAGTACTAGATGTCAGAGCGATGATGCTGAAGAGGGCAGATAGCCACTCCCTGTCTAATTCAAGTGGAGGGAGCAGACTTGCTCAGTCAGAAGAGAATGTCAGCCCGCTGTAAACACTTCCTGTCAGGAAGAGAGCACTTCCTTAATCCTGAAGCAAAACCCTCTTGGCCTTTATTTCCAGCAACTGAAAGCTAACCTACGCCTAGCCCACAGAGTCCGCCTTGGGATCAATCAGGAACAGTATGGCTTTTCTACGTTTTCCTTCTTTTTCAATAAAGAAAATATACAAAACTTTGTGACTTGCGTTACTCACGTTTGCTAATTTAGGAGGTACGAGGCCAACGTTGCTGCTAACGTACAGTAGAACCATACCTGCCAATTAGTTTCGTGCAAACCGCATACTTAACTCATCACAGCATTTACGACCCCCTATCTTGTTTCCCTCTTACCAATATCACAGCCTAGGTGTAGCTTTAGTATCATAATGTGCTGCTGTAACAATGTGCAGTCATTTGGGGCTATAAACAGGTTTTATGTGTTGGTTCCATTATAGCTACAACCCCTAACAAGGCATCTGTAAGCTAAAATCAGATGTCAGGGTTTTTTTTTTTTTTTTTACCCCCCTGAAAAAGCCTCGCCACCCGCACTCACTCAGTCCCAGCACACCAGCGGTCGCCACCTCCAGCATTTGCAGGGCAGGCAGAGACACACGGGCCTGTTACACAAGCAAAGAGGCGTCCGTGTGCTCTCAGACGAGGCCAGGCCCTGTATTTTCAGTGTAGTGGTTAAAAATACCTCCCATTCCCCACGCTCCACCCGCAACGCAAGCTTTCCCCCCCACCTCCTTTCCTTCTTTCTTTCATTTTCCTATAGTTTTTCCTCTTCTATTCCCTGGATGGAGAAGCACCTCCAGGCTCGATTAGGTTCTTTTAATCCCATGCTCAGATCCTTTTCTTGTTCTGTCATGAAGTAGACACACTGCACTGCACTGTATGTGTGTGTGTGTACACACTTGTGGTCTGTTCAACCCATGTACACACCGCTCACAACAGCTTTCTAGACTCTGGCTGACTTTCACACTGACTGTATGTTCTTAGACACAACTACAAATTAGCTCTTACTCGCATGAACTGTGTAGCTTCAATTTATCCAGCTATTTAAAGATTTGTTTATTTTCATTTCATAGCCTAATGTTATTAAACAGAACAGTTCTAAAATTAGTGACACCAGGCCTTCTGGACGTGTGACGCATGACAACAAACTGTTCATCTTGGTGCAGACCACGGTGCCTCCACACACGGATTCGTTGGTCGTTTCCACCAAGACACAACGGCAATCGTCATAATGGTCGGCATGCCTGTAGTCCTGTGTCGCGCAGCCGTCTGCCAATGGACTTCTGGAGGGCATCCACTGCCGGCTGAATGTCTACAATTGTGACTAACCAAATTATTAATGGCATTGTTGTATTTGGGTTTTTTTTTTTTTTTTTTAATGAATCCAGTTAATGTATTTTTCTAGATTGACAACAAACCATCTAGCCAAGACGGAGACCCAGCTACCCACATGCTGTATTTTTCTATGATAGAATCCACATTTAAGTGGGTTTTAAAGCTTTATCTTAAGTGCCTCCAGCAGACTATACTGGACATTGCTCACAGAAGAATTATGGATAAATCAACAAGCAGGAAACTGCGCAGCGGTCCTCAAGAGCCTCCACTGCAACAAGACTCCATGTATAAACAAGAGTGAGCGCCTACAATCTTGAAGCAGTTCAATCATTAAAACTACACACACTTAATGAGCACTTTATTAGGTACATGTACCCTGTATCTATATTTATTGACCATTGTATCAGCTCCACTTACCAAATAGGTGCACTTTGTAGTTCTACAGTTACAGATTGTAGTCCACCCTGTTGTGCTAGTATGTGTGGATCAGACACAGCAGTGCTACAATGTTTAAACACTGTGTCCACTCACTGTCCACTCTATCAGACACTCCTATCTTGCTGCTCCACCTTGTAGATGTACAGTCAGAGACGATAGCTCATCCGCTGCTGCACAGTGTTGTTCATCCTCTTGTCCTTCATCAGTGGTCACAGGATGCTGCCCACAGGACACTGTTGGCTGGTGGACAATTCTCTGAGGTGTCCAGCAGCACTGCTGTGTCTGATCCACTCGCACCAGCACAACACACACTAACACACCACCACCACCACATCAGTGTCACTGCAGTGCTGAGAATGATCCACCACACATACATAATACCTGCTCCGTGGTTGTCCTATGGGGATCCTGGCCACTGAAGAACAGGGTAATAAAGTATACAGAGGAACAGATGGACTATTATCTGTAATTGTTAAACAGATATTGCCATTTTATTTACTACCCAAACTGACTAGTGAACCTACACAAGTTTTTAGCAAGTTGATAAAGGTAAAATAGTGTTCATTAAAACACCTTGCATGTGCCTCTCCACCATGGATGGGGGAAAAAACAGATATTAGCCCAAAAGTTAATATTTAAACTATCGTCGAACAATGTCTCAGCCATCAAGAGACATTTAAATTTCATTTATTTAATAGCTTTCACAAGCATGACACTCTTCAGATGTCTGGCTCCTATTACCACCACTTTGTATAGTTCCAAATGACTTTCTTTGAATCTCAGCACAGCATTATGCAACAATTCTGAGAAAGAAAAGATGGGATTCCTCTTTAATGAATAATACTGCGTGGCAGAAGAGCTGTTCATTACAATCATTATTATTAATATTTCAAGTAAATATTGAACATTTGTGTGTATTTTTTTCCCATATTCCATATTTTATTGTTGTTTTATGAAAGCATTAAGCCATAAAAGGCCATGTGCTAGCGATTTCACCACTTTTAGAACTCTATGTCTGACTAACATCCTGAACTGTGGCAAAATCACTGCACCCAAGCCTTTCAAGGCCTATTGCTTTAATCAGGCACTGGACTTGGATTTAAGCTGAGGTCCTATCATAAACTCTTTGGCCCATACCAAAAACCACGTAGACTTCACAATGCTTTCCCAACCTTGACAATACCTGGTCTGTTCACAGGGTGGTGTCATCCCGCTCCCCTGGGAAGCTTCTGAATGAAGCAGGATTATTTGTGCTAGGAATGTTGCACGTTTCTGCTAAAGCAAACAGCCATTACTAATGTCTCATGGTTACGCAGAGGAGGCGTTTGCTCAACTGACCACACGGCCTTGCCAAGTCACTTGCATGGAGGACAAACACGAGTTATGAGGAGGAATCAAAATCACAGTCATTGCTCAAACTGCAGTACGTGCCTCCTCCAAAAATGCATGTAGGAGTGCATTTAAAGAGAGGAGCGAACATCATAAGACACGGATGCTTGGAATTCCTCAGCAAATGCATGCAATGCCTTAGTCTTCCGGCGAAGGCCAGCACCCATTCAATCACGCTTCAGGAGTTCTCACAATGGCAACAAAAATCTCAGTCATAACAGCAAACGTGTGCAAACCGTTACCATAGCTACCGACACCACCGCCTGCCCGGCATGAAGCGCCATAAAGCCAATTTACAAGGAAAAACCAGCACCACCTCGTCTCCGGCACCTTAAAAGGTGGAAATTCTTCTAATTGGGGCGAACTGCTTTGCGCATCAACCAAAACAATACAATGCAGAAGCTAAAGCTCATTTGGCTGGCAGCTTTGTTTTGCTTTTCTCCCATCTTACTTAACACTTTTCACACATTGTTTTCACACACAACAGCTCGCAGCGATACCAAAACTGACAATATGAATATATTCACTGTGAAAATATTAAGGGGATTTTCCACTTCTTCATTGAACTGTAGTGTACTGTGCATCCACATCTGCAACTGCATTACAGGGATGTAGTTACTCTTTAAGAGGCTAGTACTCCAAGACTAATGCTGTTTGAGACTCAGCATGTCCCAGGAAACCATGAAGGCCCAGACAAGTTCAGCCAATGATCCAGCAGGGGAAATAGAGTAAAGATCAAAACTATCAATGTTCAATTGATCAGCTTTATTATGCTGATATACCATTTCGCCTGGGGGTGTTAATGGTACACATTTCTTCAGGTTTAATGCTCAGTTTAATAAGCCGCAAAAAAATGAAATTACAATGAATTTATTAGGGATGGGATTTAACAGGCCCCACAATACGATATCACAATGCTATAACGGTCATGATGCAATATTACTGTGATATGCCAGGTACTACAATAACGTATACAGAAATATATTATTTGTGCCCAAAGGAAAATCTGATATACAGTACCAGTCAAAAGTTTAGACACACCCTGCTACTAAACAGATGATGTTGGTTATCTTGAAGACTCTACAGGCTTACACTTAACAGCTACAACTGATGAGATGTCTGAAACAATACATATCCTGATATACCACATACACTCTTGATGTATCACAGTATTATATTTCGGTCATGTTATATTTCGGTCATATTTTGTTGCACAATAAAAAAAATTAAACTTTTTTTTTTTACCCACAGTGTAAAAGCTCGAGTTCCCCTTTCAGTTTAGTGAATATTCATGATGGACAGACCAATAGAATTGGCCCAAACTGCTTAATAAAACCTTGTTACCTTGTTATATCTACCTCCATTGCAGGTTAAGAAACTGTAAACTGTAAATCTCCTGTAAAGTTCCATTTTGGAGTTTTTTTAAGGTGGATTGTATGCTTGCCATTTTATAGTTTGAGGTCTTCACTTATATCCCACAGTAAAGCATTAAGCTAAACATTAGGAGAACCTTCTGAGTAGCCTTCTGAGTATGTCTGAACTTTTGATTGATACTGTAGATTAAAGTTTATATCACTTCAGTCATGTTTATTGCAGCAAATTGGAACCGTCATACAGACTGACTGACAGCGTCATAAAAACTTACTTTACATTTATGAAATAAAATATTAATACTTGGCTTCTATGTATTGATGCAATATTGCAATGCTGCAAAATACCACAATATATGCTGCATCACTTTCCCCCCACCACACGCTACCCCTAGAATTTATAAGTGAACTCAGAAAAAAGCTCAGTCATTCAAGCGTGGGCATGGGCATAACATAACCCCCTCCTCCTCTTCCTCAATGCAATAGACTAAGGGGATGAAACAGCAATATAGTTTTAAGTTTCAACACACTTTTCATTTTCTTTTATCAGTTTTGGATGCTACATTGACCTCACTACACAAGGCCTGGCCCAAACAGCATTTTACAGGCTTCAAATACTTTTTGAATACTCATCTTCAAAACCACCACATTACAACACATCTTTATGAGTCACGTTTATCCCTTTTAAAGTGTTTATGGGTCCATAAATCTAAAACAATAGTGGTGTAAAAAATAAAACGATCATTTTATCAATACAGCTTTTGTTTGCTTTAGTTAGTTATTTGTATTCATTTTATGGAGTCATTTTATTTGACTTATTTGCCATTTCGTTCATGGAAAGCAGCAGTGAGGGCGACACCCCAGCCGAGTTGCGCTCAGTCATAGCTGGGCTGCATAAAGTACAGCAGAGGACTGAGTAGATTCTGGAGACACGAGCCCATCTGAAGACGAGGAGGACCACCCTGGAAAGCGGTTCAGCAGGTCTCCTGCTAGGCTGGTGCAGCTTGTCCTCCTTGACCCAGTTCCCAAAAAGTACATGTCAACGGAACCACTGACAGGGGCCATTTAACCTGCTATTGGGTCGTATCACTCTAGGTACACAGCATATGGTATGCAAACATTTAAAACCTTTATTTTTAATGATGGTGAACTCCTACTGCCAGTCAGTGACCTCCAGGACTGCCATTCATTACCTCCCCATTACTTCACAAACTTATCAAACCAATCAAATCAAATCAAAGCTGAAGTTACACCTTAAATGGTGTGACAGTTGAATTCCGGCACCTGTGACCGGTACACTGTTTAGGGCTAAACGGAAAATTCAAATATGAAGCAAGCAAATAGGAAGTCAGTTTCAGCCCCACCATACCAGATTCAAAGCACTAGTCAAAGCCATAGTGCTTTTGGTTTAGTGGTTTTTGGTACAGTTTACTCTGTACAACAATCAATCACCATAACTTTCAAAGTTTACAACAAGCTATAGTCTATCATTTGATCCAGTAGCATAGGCCAATATGAATCCCTGGGTAGGTCTGTGAAAAAATGGGTAGGCCAACTTGGTAGACACAAGACCCCAAAACCGAAGACATGACTGTGATGAAATGACAAAAATGAAACACCTTAAGACACCTTAAAAATTAAACCTAAGCATCTTGGGCAAAATATGGTGGGGATGGTGGAAAACGATCACGATCTGCTCATGTCTTACCTCTGACGCATTTAAGTAACGTCAGATGGCTGCATTGGCATTTTACATTGTAAATGATGTAGGAGAGGTAATGTACAGTACCAGTCAAAATTGCAGTGAGAGCTACTCATAGAAGGTTCTCCTTATGTTTATCTAAACGCTTTACTTTAGAATAAAAGTGAAGATATCAAACTATAAAAAATAGCACTCATGTAATTCTACAGTCCACCTTAAAAACCTCCAAAATGAAACTTTACAGGAGGAGGTTAATTTGCAGTGGAAGTTAATATAACCAGATTTTTTTCTAAGGAGTTTTTGACTAATTCTATTGGTCTGTCCATCATGAAAATTCACTAAACTGAAAGGGCATCTAGAGCATTTACATTTTTTTGCCCATTAAAATATTTGTTAGAGGTGGCGATATGGCAAAACTATAATATTGTGATACATCAAGAGTATATGTGGTATATCAGGATCATGTATTGTTCCAGACATCTCATCAGTTGGAGTTGTTAAGCGTAAGCCTGTAGAGTCTTTAAGATAACCACAAACATCCCTTTAGTTGGCTTAAAAAAGAGCAACGCTTCCAACTGCAAAGTAAAGTAACAAATACCAACATAATGAATACTGAAGTTAGGTGTGGGCTCAGTGTCACAACACTGAACAAAATACATCACAACAGTCGAAGATGTTATCACAATGCACAATATGCATCATGACATTTTGTTCTTCTGAGGTTTGAGAAGTAGAAACACAAAGCAAACCCAGTAGAACCACATTTAAAAACAAATACCCTCAAAAATAAAGGCAACTTATGGACAGTGTACTCAGCAGCATGTCTAGTTAACGTAACATGTAGTTGGTAAGTACCATAGTGCATAATCTTTAAGCAGTGACATTTTTCACAATATGCCTAGAAAAGCACACCATGATGTATATGATCACAATTACAATATATGTATAGTAGATTGACGTTCACATCATTTTAGTCATTTTTACCGCAGCGAATTGGAACTATCAATCAATCAATTAGACAGACTGACAGTGTCAAAAACCTTACTTTACATTTAAACAATAAAATATCAATATACTTGGCTTCTGTATATTGATACAATATTACCATGCAAAATACCACATTATATGTTGCATAAATTTTTCCTACACCTAAAAAAAAAAACATTTAAAAACAAATACCATCAAAAATAAATTCAATATTAAATTCAATAACCACCAAAAAAAAAAAGGACATTTTTTTGAATACTATCCATGTTAATAATGTTACATTACCGTAAGTACTTCTTGCATATTCTTTAAGCACTGACACTTTTCACACCATGCATGGAAAAGCACACCATGATGCAATTTATCTCAATAACTGCAAAATAGAGCTCCTCCCATAATGCATGCATTCAAATTATTCATTACATGCTCACTTTTGGCTCTCACACTGCTAGAAAACCAGGCACAGGCATTATTTACCTTGCCCTGCTCCTTTCCTTTGGTGAAATCAGAAAGCCGCACTGTGTGTGTGTGTGTTTGTGTGTACGCCACTCTGCTTCAAGGCCATTTAAGGGTGCGCAGAGAGGAAAATAATCCATGAGCGGGGGGAGAAAAAAAAAATGTCATTGCAAATGTCTCAGTAGCATGTCAGGAAGATTATGTGAGTCAGCTCAAAGCTAAGGACCTAAAAGCTCCTAAATAAATGGAGATTCAAGCTGATATCCAAGTCATGGGATGCCTGCAGTAGTCCCTAAGCCTTGCAATACTATTCTTCAAGCTCTGACTTAAATACACCTGTGGTCACCTGCCCTACCCACAAGCTGTCAATGCAAACAGACAAAATAAATAAATAAATAAAAATCAATAAAGTCACTGGGGTTTCATTTCCTACTCACATGGATCATCAAAATAAGCCGGTGAAACGATTTTATTGACTCCATCACTAAATGCAGTGTGCAGGAATGCGTGGCAGTTGCGTGCGATTCCCAAATATCATTCCACCTGTGCTGTTGAGCCAAAAGAATCAGCACATCAGCTTCAGAGTCTAATAAGGAGTTATTGTTTCCATTGTGCTATTCTATTCAAATGGTATTACGTAATGGCACATACACATCACCAACAACTGCACCGCCCAAGAACAGTTAATCCAGACACAAACACAATTAACATTTAGTAGTCGTTGTGAGCTCTTAAGAAGAGGTATCAAGGCAAAAATATGCCTACAGTGCCCGTTATGTCCCTGTGGGAGATTATCATCCACTTTTTAGGCAGAGGCAACTTGGCATTTCAGGAGAATTAATCTTATCAGCAGAAAACACATTTGCGCTGCTCTCCATTGAACACAAGCGATGCAGGGATGCTGTGTCATCACCATCTGAATATAAATATTGATCTCGGATGATAATGCAAATGAAGACTCCACAGCGCAAACTTAGCACTACTGGAGTCTCAGCCCAATTGCTCCTGGTATCACGAGCTCTGCAACGACAATGACACTGTGGAAAAGAGCACATCACTAAACAGCTCATCAACTGACCCGTCCGTGTTCAGCCCACAAATGCTGAACACAAAACTCTTTTGGACACTGGCATAAATCCTGAAGGCAAACGACTAAAGAAGCAGGGCAGTGGTGATGAGGGGTATCACAGACTCTGACAGTGGCACAATGTAGAACAGGGGTGTCAAACTCAACCACTTAAAAGGCCATATTAAAAAAAAAACCTCAACAAAGCTGAGGGCCGGAGGACGCTTAGCTAGCTAGGTGTTCATATCGGTTGGACTGCTGCCGAAACGTAACTAGCTAGTGTGTTATATGGTGATACGGTGTGACCACTGTCTCATATACTGCTGGAGGGGTGAAATGCACATTACACTGCAGTGCATGCTGGGGATCGTAGTGCAGCGGATTGTGAAACAGGCTAATATTAATAGAGAATTATTTCGCAGGCCGGTTTGGATTTTGCCGCAGGCCTGATGTGGCCTGTGGGCCTCGTGTTTGACACATGGGATGTAGAACTTCTAGCTTCCATCAATTCTACACAGACAGCCCTGATGGATGTTTATCTCCATCTTATTCGCAGTGCACCTTATCCAAACAGACCCCTCGCAGCCCACAGCATGATTTATCTCTTATTTACCATTGAAAAACATTGATAAACAGACCAACAATCAGACAGACCTGTTTGGAGTCTACACTGGGCTTTTTCACATTTTGTTTATATTCATTAACCTACATATTTAGCTCAAAAAATCTAGATTAACAATTATTTATAAACATAAAGGCAACATTTGTGGAGTCCTGCATATACCTGTGTTATGTGTCCATGGGGCTGGAAATTGGCCCAACCCTTGTAAGCTACTTATAAGGAGCATAGTGTTCAGCTACATGGTAAAGCTTTGGCCACTTTTACAGTTCCGTACGTCCTAAACCTCAACCTTAATGAGGTTTAAGTGGGTTAAGAGACAAAGATTTGGGTGACGATTGACTTCTTAGTCGACGTTTTTGTACTAGTACCAATAATTAGCCACTTTTCAACCACTTTTTCCATGTCTGACAACTGCTTACTAAATACACCTTGCTCAAACTGTGAATCTAATTCTTCCTCCTCTAAAAGAAGAACTGCATAGCCCACAACATGACTCCGTTTTGCAACACTGCTTTGATTGGTCAGCACCAAACTTCCACAATCAAATTTAAAGTGCAAAGTTAATTGTTTAGTTATGCATTTACATGCCAGTTTACACTAACGGATCACACCCGATCATGCATTTCAGTTCCTTCCAATATCTGATCAAGTGATTCTGGCTAATATCAGATTAATACTGATACTGATGGTTGCGGCCAATAATATCCCAGTAAAGCGAAAGGTAAAAGGTCACACTGCTAGGATAAACCAGGTGTAGCTTTTTTTGGTAATGTAATCAAGCTAATGTTAGCATATGGCAGCAAATTCATTGTTGTTTTCAATATGCCTTGCGGGAGTCACAACAGCATGATTAAGCTTGGTAGCATGCCACACAGCAGCTCTACATCCGATCTAAATCCATGAAATGAAATATCTGCCACGGTTCTGTGAAGCCATGAAAGACACACTGTACATGCATTACGCATACATAATATGATTATATGATTCTCCAGAAGATTTAACCTTATTCGAAACGTTTGGCCTGCATCGACATCGACTACACTTCTTCTTCTCCCTTTGATAAGGCTGCCTGGAAATCAAGGTTAGCTCTATTGCAAAGCTAAACGAAGCAGAAAGCATGGCTGTTGCCGAGAGCAAGAAAAAATGTAAACTAAGAGGTGGGAACGTGCAAGGTCAGAGCAGCACGGCATGCGTGTGCGTGTGCATGTGTGCATGTGCGAGTTTGTGTGAGCCTTGTTTGCTTCCATTATCGGCTGTTTATCTTCTATTAATTCACTTTGAGGAGTCCTTGAGCACTTTTGTGCTGAGAATAGAGAAAGCAACTGGGTTCGGAAGGGGGGAGGGGAGTGTTAATTAGCACTACGGCAAGATGATAATTGATTATCAACCAAAATCCATTCACTCATGAAGGTCTAATCTTGATAAACAAAAACACATTAAGAGAAATAATGCCAGAAGCCGACACCTCTCAGTCAGCCTGCTTGCCATGTCATGCGTTTCGCCAGCTAATGACGCCCATATAGATGCACTCGCTGCCCAAACCCAGCCACCGCAGTAAGAGCCCCAAACATTTAGTCATTTTTGCACGAGTCATTCACCTGCCGTCTAAAGCATTTACTGTTCGTTCAAATCTGGAGGTGAAACAAAAACACTTGACATGCCTATTGGCATTCTGCGCATTAGGTAAGCGGTTATATAATTAGCCTCCGCTAGTCGAGTAATTAAAACATCAATTGGCCTTTCTGCAGTATCAGGAGGGCCGCGGCACGTCAGTCTCCAGTGGGCCGAGTGCTGCAGTTTATTTTCGACTCGGCTGGAGAAATCCGGCAGCCTCTTCACTGCAAGGCATGACATCACCGTCCACTTCAGACCGGAGAACAAATCTATGGCTATAGCCCCATGTAATATCCTAGAAAGCTTTAATGGGCTCTTCTAAATTAATGTCGCAATAACTAAAAACTTACTGCACATTATAAAATAAAGCTTCCACTGGGACTGTATTCAACCATGCAAGCTGAGCACGTTTCCAAAGATCCATAATAATAATGGACAAAAGTACAGATGGAAACCCAGGCCTTCAGACTTCAGACTGCTACTACTGCTTTTATCTACGTGACACAGTGTTATAGATAAGAGAGTGTCATACAGTGTCAGAAACCACACAAGCGAGTTTATTTGGGATTACTCAACAACCCGGCACGGTTTGAAGGAAGTGTGGTGATTTAGGCTGGCTGTTTGCACAATGCTAATTGCTGTAATTAACTTTCATTGCTTGTTAACTACATAAATATTCCAGATTCCAACTGTAGACACTGAACACGTCCTGGAATAAGAGGAAAACAGTGTGAAAGGCGTAAGGGCAAACAGTAGCATTAAGAAACTTCTGGTCGGCTTGTAAACGATGACTAACACTTGGAATAAATACTGCGTTCCTAAACGCACCAATAATTCAACAAACTGAAAAACGTTCAACTTCAGTGGAAAAGCTTAACTCAGCACGTGTCACTTTTCATGTTCCTAAATAGACAGTGGGTAAAACTGACCACAGGCTCTACAGTGGGACATTTTCACTCCCACTGGTAGCACAGTGGTGCAGTGGGTAGCGCTGTTGCCTCACAGCAAGAAGGGCCTGCGTTCGACTCCCAGCGGGGGCATCCGGGGTCCTTTCTGTGTGGAGTATGCATGTTTTCCCTGTGTCTGCGTGGGTTTCCTCCAAGTGCTCTGCTTTCCTCCCACAGTCCAAAGCCCCCTAGGTGTGAATGAATGTGAATATCTGTGTGTCTGCCCTGTGATGGACTGGCGTCTTGTCCAGGGTGTTTCTTACCTTCTGCCTATTGAACACTGGGATAGGCTCCAGCACCCCGCGTGACCCAGAAGGATAAAGCAGTTTAGAAGATGAGTGTATCTATTCTGGATTTTCACTGATGATTGTTTTATAAACCTTGAGAAACAAATGATAAGTACTCCTCACCACTGTACGCTAGTCAAAAGTTTAGATGCAGCTACTCCTAGAAGGTTCTCCTTATGTTTATCTTAATGCTTTACTTTAGAATAAAAGTGAAGACATCAAACTATAAAAAACAGCACTCATGGAATTATGCAGTCCACAATAAAACCCTCCAAAATGGAACTTTACAGGAGGATAAAACAGCTTTCTTAACCTGCAGTGGAAATAAAAAGTTTTTTTCAAGGCAATTTTGGTCCAATTCATGAATATTCACTAAACCAAAAGGGGAAATAGAGCTTTCAAACTGTGCTAAAAAGATAAATAAAAGTTTTTTGCACAACTAAATATATATTAGAGGCGGAGATATGGCAGAAATATAATACTGTGATACATCAAGAGTACATGTGGTATATCAGGATATGTATTGCTTCAGACATCTCATCAGTTGGAACTGTTAAGTCTGTAGAGTCTTTAAGATCACCAACAACATCTATTTAGCTGGGTGTGTAAACTTTTGACTGGTACTGCAGCTCGATGAGTGATTTACTTTAATACAAAATATCTTTGTGTCTCTTCGCTAGTGGTGTGGTTAAGGTGCTTGTTATGCTTACATAAGCTGAGAAAGAAGAATTAAGCTGCTGGGTTTTTTCTCTTGCAAATATAAGCACAGTAAGTGCTGCTTCTTTAGTCTATCCTTTTAGTGTGATGTGTGATGAAGTGTTGAACTTCCCACCCCTAACACCCCCACTCCTATAGATCCCCCACGCTTCCTCTCTGCTTTGCAAAACTTGTCACATACAGATTCCTCTTGGATCAGACGTGCATTTATTGCAGAACAACCAGCATCTGAACACAGCTGCTTTCACACTCAATGTGTAAAATCTACAGGTGTGCTTTTCAACGCTCTGTTCTTAATGAAATGGATGCCATGGATGCAGATTTTGCTCAGTGGTAAACACAGTCTGCTGCGTATCAGATATCCCAATCACTCTCCTATTGGCCGTACCAAAAACCTGGCCATGGAAGAATTTGGGGGAGCTTTAAAAACCGACAACCACTGTGTTAAGCTGTACAGGGAGAAGTTAAATCCTGTTACATCCAGATGTGACGGTGCACTAAATGAGAGAAATCTCCATTGTATCTTAGGGTCACACTTGTTCCGAATACTTGAGTCAAACTTGACCCATCATAATGAACTCACAGAGCAAGAGGTCCCAAGTCCAGAAAACAGCTCTAGAGTAAGCCTGGTTCCAACAACAATTTGCCTCCCTGGCTCCAGCTAGTCAACCTCTTCCCAAAGCCCTGATTGGCTATAGATGTTAAGAGTTAAGTAAGGGGGTGGGGCAGTTTATTGGATACAGGCTGGTACTCAGCAGGAAGGGTAGCTCTCCTGGTGGAGGGTAGGAGACCACTGGTTTCCACTGGTTGGTTTCCACCAACTGAGGGAAAAAACCTTTGGGTTGAGCATTATTTTGTGGGTGATCAGTTACAGTTCACAATATGAATTTAATTTACAACATGAATTCTAAACCCATCTGGGCAGCAGGATAAGAACCACAAATGGTGCGACATGTTTATTTCATGTTGCACCATTTATGATTGGAATGGACCTGTTTTAGGACGTCTTAAAACTACAGTGCTAGGTTTTCAGAGGTCAGGGAAGACAATACATCAAAACATTAGGACAGCACAAAAGACAGGTAATCAGGTGAGCGACCACAGTCAGTAAAGTGGCCAAATTAAAGAGGACAAAATACCACAACCACAACTGAGTGACTTCAACATAATGGCCTTTTCATGAAACTGGGTACTGGCGGTCTGCATCGCTCCCTTACCTTATACTGTTTTCCTGCGCACGTACGTCATCCAGCAACATATAATTCACAGTTCTGGGTAAACTGGCCTGTCCAGTTCAACTTTTGACTGTTAATGATAGTGTTTACCAGCATATGCCACATTCTCCAACTCGTTTCTAACGTCAGGGTTTGCTTACTGGCTGCAGTCAAATGACTGGCGAGTAATGAGACAGAGGCAGCATGCAGCTTGTTTAATTAGAGAGAGCAGCCGCCGCATTGTCTAAAGAGACCGATAAGTCAGTTAGCCCACCGTCACTGCTCTGATCGTCACGTTGGCTGGGAAGGATTAAAATCCTGCCTGTCCGTCATCAGATTGATAGGAAAGATTAAACTGCAGAACATGTGAGCCTGAGGGAATCAGACGCGAAGGCTACACAAAGGCCACACAAGCTTAGCCATTACGAGCCCAATAGTCATGCTCTCTGTAATGAGGCAACAGGGTTTAGCCTGGCTATTGATTAACCATCTTTAACCTCAGCTACAACAGACAACGTCAGTGCATGGTAATGATGGCAGAACTGGCAAAAAAAGACTTTATGACAGATGATGCACATCATGATATTCAGTTGCTCTAAGGTTTGCAAACAGATTGGAATGGACCAAACGCACCAGGAACGTCACATTGATAAGACTACCAAGGAAACATCATCTTTAATACTCAACATCTGCAAAAATAACTCACTTAGGAAGGAACCGGATGAAAAAAATCAAACTGGCGATAAAAAACATCAACAAAATTAGTTAATATTAAGAAAGGGCAGACATCCACACCACTACTGGGTACTACAAGTGGGCAATATGACCATATTTATCATAATTCTAATCAATTATTCCACATAATTCTGAGCATATTTTGAATATTCGCACACCGCATTACAAAGACAGAATAATTGGTTTTGTTTAACTAGATTTATAGAATGAACAGCTTTTAATCATTTATTTTAACAGCATATTTTTAATAGTATATTTTTACTATGGCACTTATGATGCATTTCTCTTTGTATTTTCATGCATACTGAAAATGTCTAAGTGCTGTAAGAATGCATTTTTGCATTATGGCCCTCCTTGACTTGATACTACACTGATTATACAGCTAAACGCTAATATATGCTTTATTATTAGACCGGTCAGGTGAATTAGACTCTGCTTTCTGTTGGTGCTTTTGGACTCCAAACATTTGATTCATTCAGAGGAATCAATAATCTTATTGCTGGTCGTCCTCTTCTTCTTTAACATTCCAGTGCTCTGAGCATCACTGTCTTTTCCAATGAACTGTTTTGCTTTCCCCATACCGTGACCAAAATACCTTCAGTTTACCTAAGCGTTAACTGAGAAGTGAGGTTTGATTTGGCATTGATCCATGTGTTTATTATCTAAACACATCCAAGGTACTCACAATAGCCTTCACCGATGCCAAAGTTTAAAGGCACCTTTACTTTTGCTTTGGCTTTCTTGTTCTTTTAATAACCAGCTTTCACTTCCATACAGACCTACCTAAAAGGATCACTGCCTGTTTATGCTGTTGGAGCAAACATTAAATAGATATATGGAGGGAACAGACAGTCTCCTGGCGTAACAATAGCCCTTAGTCTAGCATTAGCCTTTAGCATAGCACCCTCCTTGAAACTACACTCATTGTAGTCAGCTTTTCTGTATACTTGGTTAACCCCCCTTGATCAGGACCACCGCAGGACAGGTATTATGTGGGTGGTGGATCATTCCCAGCACTGCAGTGACACTGACCTGGTGGTGGTGGTGGTGTGTTAGCGTGTGTTGTGCTGGTGTGGGTGGACACCTCAATGTCACTGCTAGACTGAGAATAGTCCACCAACCAAAACTATCCAGCCAACAACTTCCTGTGTGCCGCGTCCTGTGACCACTGATGAAGGACTAGAGCATGACCATCACAAACTGTGCAGCAGCAGATGAGCTATCGTCTCTGACGGTACATCTACAAGGTGGACCAGCAAGGTAGGAGTGTCTAATAGAGTGGACAGTGAGTGGACACAGTGTTTAAACACTCCAGCAGCACTGCTGTGTCTGATCCACTCACACCAGCACAACACACACTAGCACACCACCACCATGTCAGTGTCACTGCAGTGCTGAGAATGAACCACCACCCACATAATACCTGCTCTGTGGTGGTCCTGTGGGGGTCCTGACCATTGAGGAGCAGGGTAACAAAGTGTGAAATAGATGGACTACGGTCTTTAACTATAGAACCACAAAGAGTATCTACGACAAAACGGACAATGAGTGTAAACACAAGGAGGTGTATACATGTCTGTGTACATATACAGTACATATAATTTGACTTCATAAAAATAATATAATACTTAATATAAAACCAATCCGTCTTCCATCCCATGTGCAAAGGAGATGGCTTTACAACCCTAAAAACTCAACTGAAGCGGCCTGAGAAGACAAAAAAAATGCAGGTTAGCAATACTTCCTCTCCATAGCCACAAGCATTTACAGCTTCTCAGTCTCTGTGAGTAGAATCGGCCCACTCACCGGCAAGTCTAGTTGTGTATGTGCGTGCCACACCCTAAAGAGAGGTGCGGCAGGTATGAGCGAGAGGAAGTGTGTGATCAGGAACATGGCTTACACACCTGAAACGATCCTGGCTGCAGGCCAAACACGGCAAAACCGCACTACTACACGCTGACATAAGTCAGTTAAACAAAAACAAAATGTGTGCGCGTTATTCTGGGTGTTGACGTTGGATTAGCTGGATAACCAGCGTTGAGCAATTACAGTGATTCATGATCAAAAGGAGCAGTAAGGTGACGAGAACTGGAAGCACTATTCTTCATTGACATGATTTAGCATAAGGCATCATAATATACATTGGATCAGTCAGTTACCTTTATTATTATTATTACAATTACTATTATTATTACTTCCATATAATGTAAAGAACAGCTGCCGTGTTTAAATTATATAGAAAAATAATACACTCTTCATCAAAAGAACAGTTGCTATTGGAAAAGAAGATACAGGATACCAGGAACAATAAATGATGGTAAATTTAGACTGATATGGGCAATATTTATTGAGCTACACATTCAGGAGTAGTGTCTCTCAGTATGACGTCAGGCTGCCACGTTTGCTAATGCACCATGCACCACGTCTCAGCATGGAGTTGTATAGGTTCCTAATGGTGTCCTGTGATAATCCTTCCCATGAAGCTGCAGTGTAATAATTCTCACAGAGTTCCTGCAGAGTTTGCGGAAGGGGTGGAGGTGGAGTGACACCAGGCCTTCTGGACATGTGACAACAAACCGTTCATCTTGGCGCTGACCACGGTGCCTCCACAAACAGATTCGTTGCTTGTCTCCACCAAGACAAAAGCGGGACTCGTCACTGAAAATGACCTGCTGCCATTCTGAGTCACTCCATGACAGTCTGGCACGACACCATTGCAGTCTTTGGCAACGCTGACGTGGTGTTGAGGACAGTCGTCGTAGCGGTCTACGTGCATGTAGTCCTGCGTCGTGTAGCCGTCTGCCAATGGTGCTGGCACCAACAGGATGACTCATGGAGGGCATCACTGTGTGCTTAAGTCACATATGCGCCCGAGCGTGAAACCTGAATCATGCACATCTCATGATGTCAAACCTACCCACCAAGTTTCATTCCTGTCGGTTGATTTCTTAGGGGTGCAACTATTTTTTGATCATGAGTGTAATCAAGATACTTGTTCATTGGTGCATATCTTCTCTGAGCTTGTTTAAGCACAAAAGTCCCTAATCTTTAATAACAAATTAACCACATGGCTAAAAAGTAAGTTTGAGACTTATCTATTTCCATAATAACCACATTAATTTGTTATGCATTCTTTCATTGTGAAGGAGCCTACTGATTTCATCAAACCAGCAGAAAACCATCTATACAAAATCAGATCATTCAGATCAACTGCTCTGGGAACTTTCCCCTCATCATACAGCATTCAGCTGTTGGGCACTAATGTGTTAAAAGTTGTTCAACATGGGTTTAACTCAACATGACAGCACTAGTCCTACACGACCACCTGCAGAACGCCTGAGTGCAGAAGTAGGTTCAGAAGATTGCTCAACAGGAGAGAGGCTCAGATCCAGCAGCGACCCCGCTCTACAGGTTTGGAACACGTGGAGACCACAGAGTGGAGCCCACGGAGCTCACAGTACAGCGGAGATATAAACTGCTGCTTCAGAAACTTCAGAAACGCCAATAATAATAAAGAAGAAGACGATCATGTTAAGTTCACTGAAACCCAATACCACAACACACTAGAACGGGCCGAGAGTGGTTCTGGGCTAGCCCCACCTGAGCAGCCTGAAAGCAGCGTCGCTTACCTTCTCCTGCTTACTCTCCGCCTCGGCCGGAGGGGACGTGGGGGACTTGCTGCTGCTGCTGCCGCCGCCGCCGCCGGCCGTGGGCGCCTGGCTCACGGTCACAGTGACAGCAGCCCCCGTCGCCGCTGCCTGGGGCACCGCGGTGCTCCTCTCCACCGTCTCCACCTTAATAAGCCGGTGTTTGGGCGAAACATACTTGACATCCGGCGAGGAGCCCACGGAGCTCGAGCCTCCCCCGGAGAAGGGAACGCTTCCTCCGGCCGTGTACGGGTCCTCGAAGTCCAGCTCCTTCTGGAGCTTGTAGGCGGCGAGAATGTCCGGCTGCGCGGAGCTCTGGTAGCCAGGCTGGTGGTGGTGGTGGTGGTGGTAACCCGGCGCCCCTGACACAGCGCCGGCGTGGCAGTGACGGTAGTCCGGCTTCGGCGGCGCCGGTGGCGAGGGTTTGGTGCTTTTGAATCCCAGGTGCTCCTTGAACCATCTGGCCATGCTGCCAGAAGCGCATCGCTCAAAACCCAGAATTTTGAATCTTTGTTTTTGGTCCCACTGTGGTGTGTGTGTGAGAGAGTGTGTGTGTCTGTTGTGATATTCCTTAAAAGAATTCCCGAATGTTTCAGTCTTCAGAGTTCCCACTTTCTGTTTAGTCAAACTCCAGCGTGCGTGCTCTCGCTGAGGCTGATAACTGAGCTCTGCCCACGCTTGCTCTCACTCTGAGCTTGTTTTCTTTCCCCACCTGTATTCAGACAAGCCCGGCCCTCCTGAGCTGCGATTGGCCGAGAGTTTCTACTAACAGCCAGCCCGCCCAGCGCACTGATTTAACCCAACCGAGCAGGACTGTGTCTGTTCTCACCTAATAAATACTGAACTGAAATCCAAACGGATCGAGGAAAGAGAGAGTGATTTCTACCGAACTGGGAATTCTATAACTTATAAACAGTATAATAAAGCACATAAACAGGCTGTGGGCAACATGTATTGGCACATTGTTCCAATACGCATTGATCAACTTACTATCTACCATCATTAATATGAGTAAAGTTATATAAGGTCTGATATAAGGTTGTTTATGGTTCATATTGATGTATCCCTCCAATCTTACAGGGATAGGCGGGTCTTTCCGGAATACGGGTGGGAAAATGAATAACGCTGCGCACTGTACACCGCTTATCTGTCCTACTCTACATTGCCACCTATTGGTTCGATAACGCCACAGAACGAGTCTCACTTGTGTCCCAAGTTAGTTTTCCTGTCTTTGCCCTCAATTCAGTTCAGTTCAGTTCAGTTCATCTTTATTGTCATTATACGAATACAGGGTTGTACAGTATAACGAAACGCTACCAGGCTACTTCTCCAGTGCAGTCATTAAAAAGAAATAGATACATTAGTAAGTAATAGTTCAAAGACAGGAAAGACATTCAATACAATATGTGCATAGACACTAAATACACAGATATGCAAAATGTGTAGAAGCAGTAAGTGCGTCAGAATGTTATTGGGACTGAGGTGAAAACAGCAGTTAGCTTATGCAGTAGAGTGAAATACAGCTTCGTGTTAAGTGTGCATATTGAAAAGTACAGTATGGTGGGGTAGCCAGGTGTGCAATTAAATGTGTGGTTGTAAACAGCAGATGTATTTATAATAGCGTACAGGGCAGGTAGTGAGAATAGCAGCTCAATGTTCAGGTAAACAGGTCAAACAACCATACAGTAGAGATTTGTGTGGCTTTGTGTATCAGTCATAGCCACAATCTATTTTACATGGCCATTTCCCAACCTCTCTTTATCCCTTAGAACAAAACAAGCTGTTTTTGTTACTATGCCTTTAAAGCCTAGGGCTGCCCTCTAGAAGTCGACGAGTCGAATCGTCAGTCGGAGACCCTTTGAGTCGACTGAGAACCGTGACGAGGTTTTATTTATTTTTTATTTTTGTCTTAAACAGACAAAAGCTTACAAAATGCTCAATAACTTTAAGAATTTAAAAAGACATTTTAATAATTATTAAAAGGGGAATAATAAGTATATATTTAAGTTCTAACTGGGCTATGACGCATGCTTGCTAAAAAAATAAATCCAGGTGACAACGTGCGCTGGAAGCTAAAGCTGTGAAGCTGAGAAATACGGGTGGAACGATGTCTCAGAAAAAGTCTGGAGGAGCTTTTGAAGAAGAGAATCCGAACAAATTCAAGCTAATTCCGCTCGTCGTTTAGTCAGACATCGAACACTGCTTCAAACGAGTGAGCTGACTTTCAACATAATGGCTGTTTGTGGTGAAGGAAAAACGGACTGAAGACGTTTGTTTTATTATAATTCCATTATTTTAGAACCTAAATTACAGATATTTTTAGTTATTTGTTTACAGCTAAGATTATTTTTATTTAAAGATAAGTACAGTCACTTAATATGCCTGCCGATAAACGAGAAATAATTATTTCAGCGCAGGTGATATAATAATTAAACGGTTCAGGTCTACTGTTCTCCTTTCATTTAAAAATAATTTAAATAGTGACTAATTTGGTTTTATTTAGGAGTTCGTTATTTATGAGAGATGAAAGACGAAGGGTCATCCTACTGAAGGAGCTGTTAAAAGTGAAATTAAAAAGACAGGCTATAAGCGCTAATTTTTTTGCATAAATACGTTGCTTGCTGCTGGACGCTATATTCTGTAATTAAATCAGGCTCCAGTTCAGATCGTTCATCATATGCCACGTCTCTTTTAGTTCAAAAATATGATCCTGTGACTCTGCTGACTTTCTAAATGAGGAGGACA
>CM067486.1:29358454-29369413 GCA_034552555.1 Semaprochilodus insignis | reverse complement strand
AAGTAAAGAGAAGAGGGAAGGACAGGGTAGAGAGAGAGAGTAAAGAGGTGAAGAAAGAGAGAGTAAAGAGAAGAGGGAGAGTAGAGAGAGAAAGTAAAGAGGTGAAGAAAGAGAGTAAAGAGAAGAACGAGAAAAGAGGTGTGGGAATGGATAAAGAGGCTGAGTGACTGGAATGAAAGCACGTGTCTGTTTGACTGGTTAAAAGCTGGCTGTTGGGGCTGGAGGGGGAACGGCTGTCAGATGGCACACACAGTGGTGGTGGAGGTGGTGGTGGTGGTGGTGGTGGTGGTGGTCTGTCTGTCATAAAAGCCGAGAGGAGACAGAACTGCTGCTTTACTTAACAGCTAGGCTGAGTCTGACTGAGATGAATGGGAAGAGAAAGGCTCTCTGTGTGTGAACGGGGCATGTGTGTGTGTGTGTGGGTGTAACAGGTCTATGATGTCGTACTGGAGCAGCTGGAAGGGGCTATAATACTGTGATTAAACAGCGGAATGGAATGTCAGACAGAATGGATACAGAGCGGTAGGGCACAATGAGTATGAAGGGAGAGAGAGAGAGCGAGAGAGAAGATGTGATGGTAGATGTTATGGTCTGCCATGGTGCCAGTGGTGGTGCTGGATTTAAACTGCGGCCTCACAATAAAACCCCTTTAAAACATGACATTTTCAGACCTCAGATATCTTGGAACAAGATGATGGAGGATTGAGTGACTACAGAGAGAGAGAGAGAGAGAGAGAGAGAGAGAGAGAGAGAAACAGAGAGAGGAATGAAAGAAAGAGAGCTAGAGAGAGATGAAAGAGACAAGAGAGGAAGAAAGAGAGATGAAAGAGAGCGAAGCAGACAGAAAATAGGAAAAGGAGAGGGGAAAAGAAAAGGAGTCCAAAAGAAAGGAGGGAAGAATGGGACAAGAAAGAAACAGAGGGAGAGAGAAAAGAGAAAATTAGAAAGAGTATAAAGAGGGAGAGAAACAGAAATGGGGAGAAGGCACAGCAAGAGTCAAAAAGAGAGGACAGAGAAAACAGAGAAAGAAAGGGGGAGAAAGAGTAAGAGAATAAGGTGAGAAAGAAAAAAAGATAGGATGGAAATATAAGNGTATAAAGAGAGAGAGAAACAGAAATGGGGAGAAGGCACAGCAAGAGTCAAAAAGAGAGGATAGAGAAAACAGAGAAAGAAAGGGGGAGAAAGAGTAAGAGAATAAGGTGAGAAAGAAAAAAAGATAGGATGGAAATATAAGGCACAATGAGTATGAAGGGAGAGAGAGAGCGAGAGAGAGAAGATGTGGTGGTAGACGTTAGGGGCTGCCATGGTGCCAGTGGTGGTGCTGGTTTTAAGAGTTCAAACTGCGGCCTCACAATAAAACCCCTTTAAAACACGACATTTTCAGACCTCAGGTATTTATTAGGATCCAGTTAAACCAGAGGCATCATTAGAGATAGTAATGAGCTGAATATGTAGATCACCTTTATTTACAGGGTGCTTTCTGTCCTAAAGCCCAATCCCTGAACTCACACTTATGGAAATGGAGATGCTTGAGTCCTGTCCAATCTTTTCAGGTCACTATCGAAACACAAAGGGCTTTAGTCTGTAGGCGGGACCTTATTTTAGCCACACCCCTGTATTTTAGAGAAGGAAGTGACACTGCATCCCTTTGACCCTCATAGTAGGGGGGCCACACATCCGTTTTTTTCAAATCCCAGTCCTCCGTCCGGCACAATACCTGGACGCACACCTATTATTCCTCTGTTCAGGATGAACTATTTAAAATGTTCACTTATTATGTGTGCCATTGGCTCACGCCATGCCATGCATTTCATTGGTTTAACAAAGTCATGTGACATCATGACTCGCCTACCGGCTAACCGCAAGTCAGCCCTCTAACTGCTTGTCAATTAGTAGCCTCCCATGTGACTCACGAATGTCATCCATTCCAGCCAATTAGGTGAGTAAAGCAATCATTCATGTGTTATATAGGTTGGGTTATGATTTTAATTCTGTTGTAGTATCCCCACAACCTCCCCTTTATGATGTCCTCCTTTTGGGGGTGGGATGTCCTCCTTTTTGGGGTTATGAAAGCCTACCTACCTCATAGCCTCATTTACTTTAATTCTAACTTTATTTAAAGCAGCGTTTGCTAGTCATATACTGACTAGTCTTTTTAGGTTCTGCTTAAAGGAGCAACGTGTAAGATGACACAAATAGTGGGCAACATATCACCAGCAAATGCAAAGCACCTCCTCCTGCATCTTCAGTTCCTACCAGCCTAGAAGAAACATTGTGACTTGATCCCGTTACTCACCAACAGAACATATAGAAGTAGTGTCTCTCAGTACGGCAGCAGGGCCGCTATGTTTGCTAACGCAACTTGCCAGACGTCTCGGCATGGAGTTGTTGAGGTTCCTAATGGTGTCTTGTGATAATCCATCCCATGCAGCTTGAATATTCTCACACAGTTCCTGCAGATTGTGCAGTAGCGGTGGAGGTGGAGTGCCACCAGGTCTTCTGGATGTGTCACGCATGACAACAAACTGTTCAACTTGGTGCTAACCACGGTGCCTCCACACATGGATTTGTTGGTCGTCTCTAACAAGACAAAAGCAGGACTCGTCACTGAAGATGGACGGCATCACTGAATGCTCGCTGAATGTCTGTAATCGTGGCTGTTGGGTCAGTCAGGTAGTACCAAAGTTTTGGTACCAACGTTTTGGTAGTACCAAAATGGAATTTTGATTTTAATAAATACACATATTCAAAGTGTAGGGTCACTCATAGCAAACTAAAGTCTGAGTGAGTCTGAAATGTTTTCCAACCAATTTGGGGGGGATGATCCATATACAGTACTGTACAAAATCAGAGGCCACTCTTTATTTATATTCTGGTCAATTTATATTCTGGCAATTATTTACAGTATATAATACTGTGCAAAACTCCTAGCCACTCCTAGAAAAGTGCTTCAAGTCATCAATCATGGTAGTATGTATGTTTATGCTTATGAAAATAATAATACTGCATAATACTAGAATAAGTGCTAGAAGAAGAACGACAACGAGAGGACGGAGCAGAAAGAAACACTTGCATGCTGAGAGCAGAGCAGCACTAGCAGCTGAATAAGAGCAGCTCACATATCAGCGCCTTCTCTGTGTGGAGTTAAGTGGAGCTGACAGAGCCCTGAGCCCACACTGCTCTCACCAGCTTTCTCCACTCTAAACCCTTCAGAAAGCTCACAGAACACCTCTTAATACACTTCCATATCCCTTACTCTATTACAAACCCATCCAAAGACCATCACTCAACAGAGGACCGCACAATTAGTCGTCAGCTAGTCATCACTGATGTGGGTTACGGGAGAAAAGTCAACACGTCAGCGATGTTCTCATTAAATCATAAATTCTACACTTCAGTACAAACCGATCTGTGAACTGCTTCTTATTTAGTTGAATGTAGTTTAATCAGCACTCTGTAATGTATGTCCAGCCTAAAAACACCTCCTATGAAGCAACACATCAATGCATGTGTGGGTGGAGCATGCATAGGTCAATTCAGAGTGACCTCCGCAGCTGGGATTGTAAATTCATGAGGAGACAGACTTCTTAGTGAAGTGCCAGAGATGAGGGACAACTGAAGGAACTTAAGGGTGAGTGAGTGAGTGAGTGAGTGAGTGAGTAAGTGTTTAAGAAAATGAGTGAGTGAACGAGTGAGGCAGTGAATGAATGTGTGAATGGATGAGAGCATGAGTGAGGGAATGATTGTTTGAGTGAATGAATGAGTGCATTGGTAAGTGAACGAATGAATGAGTGAACTAATACAAGCGTTAATGAGCGAATAAGTGAGGAAGTGAATGTTTGAGTGAGTGAATAAATGACAGAGTGAGGAAGTGAGCAAATGTGTGAGTAACGGAGTGTGCGAGTGAGTGTGTAAATGAGTGAGTATTTGAGTGAGTGATTGAAAGAATGAGTGAGTGAATTAGTGATTGAGTAAGTGAGTGAGCAAGTGAATGAATTAGTGAGAGGATGAGGGGGTGATTGAGTGAGTGAGGAAGTAAATGAGTGAGTGAGCAAGTGTGTGAGCAACTGGGTGAGTGAGACAGTGAGTGAGTAAGTAAGTGATTGAATGAGGGGGTAAGTGAGTGAATGAGTGAGGAAGAAAATGAATGTGTGTGAGTGAGTGAATAAGGGGTGATTAATTGAGCGAGTAAGTGAATGAGTGAGTGAGTGAGCAAGTGTGTGAGCAACTGAGTCAGTGAGTAAGTAAGGGATTGAATGAGGGGGTAAGCGAGTGAGTGAGCGAGTAAGTAAATGAATGTATGTAAGTGAGTGAGTGAGTCAATAAGGGATGATTGAGTGAGTAAATGAATGAGTGAGTGAGCAAGTGTGTGAGCAACTGAGTGAGTGAATAAGTGATTGAATGAGGGGTGATTGAGTGAGTAAATGAATGAGTGAGTGAGTGAATGAGTGAGTGAGCAAGTGTGTGAGCAACTGAGTGAGTGAGTGGGTAAGTGATTGAATGAGGGGGTAAGCGAGTGAGTGAGTAAGTAAATAAATGGGTGAGCGAATGAGTGAGCGGGTGTTGAGTAAGTGATTGAATGAGGGAGGGAGTAAGTAAACGAATGGGTGAGTCAGTGAGTGAGTGAGTAGGTGAGGGAACAATTGAGTGGGTAAGCTACCAGCCAGGTCTATGAGATAGTTCACTTCTAATAATAGGAAAAACAGAGTTGACCTCTTCTGGCATCCCTCCATCTTTTTTTCTTCCGACCTACATGTCATTGTCTTTCCTTCTGATCCGTCAGAACGTTGTGACTTTATTGGGTCATTTGAGTAAAAGTATTCGGGAATATTTTGCAATTCAGGTAAAAACTGTACAAACGAGCCAAATACACAGAAACATCATAAACCCACAGAAACATAACGAACTGAAAACAACAGAAATATTGGTCATTTGTGCAGTGCATTAATACCGTGTATGGCTCTCTTTGTGCTGGGCTATTAGGGAGACTTTATATAGTCTGCTCATCCGCGTATCCGAGTATTCCCGGCTCTATTCCGATCACATTATAATTCAGAACTGTGCTCACTCATTCTCTCTCCTGTACCTCTCTCTCTCCCCCTCTCTCATTCGGTTTTGCTCGCCCCCTCTCTCTTCTACCTCTTCCTTTTTTTCTTCTTCACTCCCTTTCTTCTTTTTGGGTTCTGTTTCTGTCTCATTCTTACTTCTACCTTGCTCTCACTCCCCCTCTTTCTAAGCCCTTTCTCTCTCTTCCCCCTTTCCTTTTCTCCCATTCTCTCTCTCCTTCTCTCCTTCTCTCTCTCTCTCTCTCTCTCTCTCTCACTCTCCTAACCTTTCGTTCCCTCCTGTTCCATCTCTCCTCTCTGTCTTTCTCTGCACATCTCTCTCTCTCTCCCTCTCCCTCCGGCATCTGTTTCTTCAGCTCTGTCCCTGTCGGCTCCACACAGGTAAGCAGGCGCATTAAGTAGGTCAACAGCACAATCGATGAGGTGAGCTGCAGGACTGCCGGCCTAGCGGCCCAGCTCAGCGCTTTATATTGTCTTAACTATGTCTTCCCCTCCGGAGAGAGAGAGGGGAGAGAGAGAGAGAGAGAGAGAGAGAGATAGAGAGAAAGAGAGAGAGAGAGAGAAAGAAAACTTCTCATCAACCTTGTTGCTGTAACTCATCACATACGGGCCCGTCCCCCCACAGGACACAGCAAAGTCACACTGCAGCACTTTCACAATCAATTTAGACTCGTAGTTCTGGTTCCTCCATGCTGCTAATCCCAAAGTGACTTTTAAGATTATACTGCGAGGAGAGTAATCAATTTTATATGGCCAGGCCGAGCTGGAGGACGAGCCGGGAAAGTTACGAGAGGCTGCACACTCGTAACTCTCAGAAGAAGGAGGAGAGCCGGAAAAAGAGAAGGGAACTCTGTTCTCCAAAGAAGCCACAGGACGACACACAAACTGACCATTTTCCTGTTCTGGTTTGAGGTTAATGCTGGTTTGGTGTTAATATTATTATTACATGTGTTTTATGGGCTCCTAATACACATATCATGTGAACATTCACATGATCACTGTCCTGTATAATACCCTAAACTAGTGTCTTGTTATTCAGGTATTATAATCCTATGATGTATAATATTGTTATTATGAATTATTTTGTAACTACTATGTAACTGGTACATGAATTACATCTATCTATCTATCTATCTATCTATCTATCTATCTATCTATCTATCTATTTACTAAAAATACGTCTGAAAAAAAAGCTGGATCTGGTCTGCAGGCCATTTTCCCTCTCACCAGATATATATACACTATATTGCCAAAAGTATTCACTCGCCTGAGTGACATCCCATTCTTAATCCATAAGGTTTAATATGATGTCAGCCCACCCTTTGCTGCTACAACAGCTTCAGCTCATCTGGGAAGGCTTCCACAAGGTTTAGGAATGTGTTTATGTTTTTGACCCTTCTTCCAGATATGCATTTGTGAGGAGAGACACCTGATGTTAGATGAGAAGGCCTGGCTAGCAGTCTCCGCTCTAATTCATCCCAAAGGTGTTTCTATCGGGTTGAGGTCAGGACTCCGTGTAGGTCAGTCAAGTTCTTCCACACCAAAATCGCTCATCCATGTCTTTATGGACCTTGCCTTGTGCACTGGTGTGCAAGCATGTTGGAACAGGAAGGAGCCATCCCCATACTGTTCCCACAAAGTTGGGAGCATGAAATTGTCCAAAATCTCTTGGTCTGCTGAAGCATTAAGAGTTCCTTTCACTGGAACTTAGGGGCCGAGCCCAACTCCTGAACAAAACCCCCACACCATAATCCCCCCTCCACCAAACTTTACACTTGGCACAATGCAGTCAGACAAGTACCGTTCTCCTGGCAACCGCCAAACCCAGACTCATCCATCGCATTGCCAGACGGAGAAGCGTGATTGGTCACTCCAGAGAACACGTCTCCACTGCTCTAGAACTTTACAACAACTCTGCATTGTGCTTGGTGATGTAAGGTTTGGATGCAGCTGCTCGGCCATGGAAACCCATTCTATGAAGCTCTCTACACACTGTTCTTGAGCTAATCTGAAGGCCACATGAAGTTTGGAGGTCTGTAGCGATTGACTCTGCAGAAAGTTGTCATTTTACGTGGTCTACCACTTCGTGGCTGAGTTGCTGTCGTTCCCAAACACTTCCACTTTGTTATAATCCCACTAACAGTCGACTGTGGAATATTTAGTAGGGAGTAAATTTCACGACTGGACTTGCTGCACAGGTGGCATCCTATCACGGTACCACACTGGAATTCACTGAGCTCCTGAGAGCGATCCATTCTTTCACTAATCTGTAGAAGCAGTCTGCATGTCTGGGTGCTTGGTTTTATACACCTGTGGCTATGGAAGTGATTGGAACACCTGAATTCAATGATTTGGATGGGTGAGTGAATATAGGAATTATACACTCATCAACAAAAAAATAGTTGCACCCTATGGGAAGTCTCAGATTGCAGTGCTATTGGGAAGGAAGATAAAGTTACCAGGAACAATAAATGATGATAAATTTAGACTGATATGGGAAATATTTATTGAGCTACACATACAGAAGTAGTGTCACTCAGTATGCCGTTGTGCCAGAGGTGTGAAATATATTTATGTATCAAGCTAATGAGGCATTCTTACATCCATACAAGATGTGCCACAAAACAGAGTTTTGCAGAGTGCAAGGCTTGTCATGAACACGCTGGTGCTGTCTTGTCTCCTTTATGGAAGGTGGATATAAGAGAGGAGTGGGCAAGCTAGTTGATATACCCACCAAATACAGGGAAAAACAATTAACAATGTGTAAATATAAATAGAGGAGCAAGAGATGTGCCTCTTTTCACAGACGGGTAGGAGGACAATGGGGATGTGCTATCAAAGCAGAGTGATTCAGCCAAGGGCACCAGAGGCATTTATTGATTGGTCAGGGAGAAGCTTTATTACCACAGATGGTGTGTGTGTGTGTGTGTGTGTGTTTGAGTGAGATAGAAAGGGTATAATGTATGTCTTGGCAGCCAATTGTTACAGTTCATTTCTCAAAGCCAGTTGCTTTTTCTCATCATACAGGCCCGGTCAGCATTAACGCCCAGTCGAACTCAAACCATCATGACATCAGGGTTTTTAATCTGGCATAAAAGCTGCCTGAAATGACATCGGTCTGCCAGCATGATGCTATTAGAACCTGCAGAGGACAGAAAGGCCTTATTCCAGTAGGCATTATAAAATGATTACCTTCATTTACTGTCATAGATCAATACAGATGCAGTTTGATCCAGAGATGGGACACATTTGGCAGCAGCAGGTTTACGAGCACCTGTTTCAGGAAGAACGAGCTCAAGCAGAGGTTCCAGAGGTCAAACAGAGAGAGAGAGAGAGAGAGGGGAAGATAGGGAGACAGAGGGAGAGAGGAACAATGCCATACAGTATTATGTCCACACTACCTAAAGCTAACCATACACTAGCAGATTTCTGACTCTGGAAAGACTTTGAAATAAGTCTGACACTCTGTCACATCTAAAGACGATTTGTCATTGCTCACAGAGCTTTTAGTCACAGCCTATGATTTTGCAAAGACTGAGAATCTTGCAGGGTCACTATTTGCAATGCTGCAACTAGATTCCTGAGTGAACAATGGAGCAGAAACAGAAGCAGCTTCTGGCCACAGCTGCCCTTGTGTGGGCAGTACACCGCAATGTGGACACAACCCTGGTTAAATGAACAGGAACGGCAATGTCTGTCCATCACACAAAAGGAATTGGAGGTGAGTTATGACAGCTAGCTCAGTAATTCATAGTATTCTCATGATGTATTCTACCATACAAAATGGATCAATGCCAGAGTCTCCTCCGTGTCTCATCTTCCCACCAGAGATGTTCCTGTAGCTGCTGTGCTGCTTCCTGCTTGGTGAAGGAGAGAACTCACCTATTGGTTACTTACAATGTCCATGCCACTACTTGCATAAGCCAAGAATAAAAACGTAATAATAGTAGGACATGTTGACTTGTGGTGTCCCACAAGGATCCATTCTTGGGCCTTTACTGTGTAATCTCGATATGCTGCCCCGACCCAAATTCTTAAAGTTAATTAAATATCTTACCATAGATGTGCAGATGACATCCAGATCTAATTAGCTTTTTCTTGATGACTACCGTCCTATTTGTTACTTCTTATAATCAACAAATAGCTGGCCAGAAGAAGGATTTCTCCATCTGAATAAAGAAAAGAGATTGTGTTTAGTAGTAAGGAGCAAAAACTTGAGGTCAGTGCTCATTGTGACACCAGAGCTCTGAGGGCCAGAGATCAAGTCAGGAATCTTGGCATAACAATTCGTTCAGACCTGAACAGCCACATAAGAGCAATAGCAAAAACAGTCTGTAACAATCTCAAATACACTTTAAATAAATCAAAGTTTAAAAGGACCTAGAAAAGGACCTAGAAAAAAAACTAGTTCATTCATTTATTTTCAGCAGACTGCAATGGTCTTTCTACAGGCCACCCCAAAACCACAACCAGACAGCTATAGTTTATTCAAAATGCAGCTGCTAGTATGCTTATGAAACAGTATGCAATATATCCCCTAATATTTGTAGGTTAACAGTTATAGACTTCTGAGTATATATAATTCCCTGAATGGTCTTGGACCAAAATGCATTGCTGATCTGAAATCACTAGGGGCTGGTCAGTGATGCCTAGAATCAGAACCAAACATGGCAAAGTAGCATTCAGTCACTAGCAAACGCCCAAATGCACTTTAAGTGCAGTTTAAAGGGGTTTTCTCATGCCTTTGTTCAGCACTGCACCTTATCCTAGCACTATTTTTCATTGTATTTTTACTAATGAACAAGCAAATGAAACCAAAGGAGTATCCAAGAGAGTAAATCAGAGAACACAAAGGAGGTCAAAACCAGAGAGTCAAAATAAACAGCGAACAGGGATAATCCAAAAGAGAGTAAGTCGAGTAGCAAAGAGGAGTCTAAACCAAAGAGAACAAGCAGAGAATGAATAGGAGAGAAAACGCTCGGTATGCAAACTAGGTTGGCAATACTCCGCCATGTGTGAATGAGACAAAGGGGTATAAATGCAAATGTGGAAATAAGGAACAGGTGTGTGTAATCAGTATTCGGGTGAGGATGAGCAGGAGAAGTGGGGGTGCGTGAATGGTGAATTCCGAGTATGTGGCTATGACGTTGATTGGGAGCTCGAAGGTGGAGGGGAAACCAGAAAGCGTGCCACTATTAAGTATTATTTAATGCTTTTAGTTTTCTGTGTTTGTATGAAGCTGTTTGAAGTGCCGCTGTGTATGAAAGGTAAACAAATTACCAATAAACTTACCTTGCCATGGCTTTAATCATCACCTATGGATAAATGGGCTGTAACCTGAATTTGAGTTGCTTTCAACACCACTTCGGTTCGTGCACATGCTTTAGAAACAGTATCATTTTCCTTATAACCTAGAAATGCAGTTGACTAGACATTCTGTCCTAACTTTTACTTCCTGAATAGCGTTTTAGTAAATTCTGGCCCATTTTCACCCTTGAATGCATGTCTCAAATGGAAAGTCTCATTGAAGTAAAGATATCAGCATTCAAGACACACTCCTGAGAGCAGCTGTTTTGCTGTTCACCTGAACATTGAGCTGCTATTCTTCTACCTGCACTGTACACTTTATATACCTTATACTGTTTACAACCACATACTTAACTGCACACTTGCTACCTCAACACACATGTACACCTACAAAGCTGTTTTTGCCTCCTGCATATGCTAGCTGCACGTTAGTTCTAGTACTCTACATTGTGACATACAGATACCGCTCTACACACTTTGCACACTTACACACTTTGCACATGTCCTACTGTTAATTTTACTGTTTTCGCACATATTGTTTTGTCTATTTGTCTTTGCACTGTACACTATATATATATATATGTAT
>CM067486.1:29342433-29358054 GCA_034552555.1 Semaprochilodus insignis | reverse complement strand
TATGTTAGCTAATAGTCAGACACCTGTGACTGGAGAGAGAGGAAATATAGAGAAAGACCCCGGACATCATACCTACACACGTCACGGCATACATACAAACCCGCACACAAACATGCCAGTTATCCTCCATCTGAGCTAGTTTCTGCACGCTGGTCATGCCCTGGAGGCCCCTGACAGATGCAGTGACAGTTTCTTCATAGTAGGTGTGTGTGGTATGCATTTGTCAACCCCCCAGTTATTTATTCATCAGGAACACACACGCGCACGCGTGCAGACACGCACAGACACACACACATGCTTCCCTGTACAGGCTTCTCTGGTGCTGATGCAAAGTGACATGTGAAATATAGCTAATTGAAAGGCCTGCTGTCGCCTAATTCTATCCGACAGCAAATCAGTTTTTTTTATGCTGTTTTATTTTTCTGCCCGAAGCATAACTCACAAATGCTGAACCTAAATATTTCTACCAAACAAGACAGAAGGTGCTTGTGGATCAATCCACTTACACATGATTATGTACTGGGATGCAGTTATTTCCTCCCCTCTCCATGTCTGTTCCAAGCAGAGGATGCGTTTCTATTTTGAGCTCATGGCAGGTGCTCACCAGAGGAGTGTTTGCTGGCATTTCATAGTTAAAATAGCTTATGCAACATGACACAGGATGTGTTAAAGAACAGAGGGCTAGAAGGTGTCATGTTCGTGAGGAAAGGGTCTGGCAGTGCAGCACAATGGGAATGCTTCAGGCCGAGCATGCTAAGACAGCAGCAGTGCTGAAAATGATCCACCACCCCAATAATACCTGCTCTGTGGTGGTCCTGTAGGGGTCCTGACCATTAAAGAACAGGGTGGAAGGAGGCTAACAAAGCATGTAGAGAAACAGATGGCCTACTGTCTGTAGTTGTAGAACTACAAAGTGCACCTATATGGCAGGTTTAGCTGATAAAAAGGACACTGAGTGCAGATACAAGGAGGTGTACCTAATAAAGCGGCTGGTGGGTACATGTCCACATGTTCTTTAAAATGGAAATATGTTATCACATCCTGTATATTAAACAAACTGAAGCATACATTTTTTTTTTTCCTGAAAACTCTAGCGCACAACTTCCATGTAGTTTTGCATATGACTGCACATGCATTCCTGGAATCCTGCTGGTGTAGGTTTCCTCTCTTTCAATGGTCCACCAACTTGAGGACTACTATCACAAAAGCCTTGTGGATAAGCTGTTACATGTAAGCGAGTGAGCTACAAGGCATATCCTTGAGGTGCCTTGCATCTACTGCATGGGTTGGGACCTCAGGTACAGGGCCAGGTTCCTGCACAGTTCCTGCTAAACACATCTGACTCAACTCCGCAGTTAATTACCAGCAGAGAAAACACCAAACAGTACTGGACTCTGGCTCTCAGCTTCTCATCCCTGATCTACTGGATACCAGAGATATGGCCTAAAGAAAAAGCCTGAGAGTAGAGTGAAGGTGGAGGGGAAGAGAGAAAGAGGGAAGAGACTGGAATTAATGAGTCACGACTTATGGACAGGTCAAAATAGCACAGACATTTTTGTTCAATTAGCACTTCTGGAGACCAGCTAAGCCTTAAGCCTTAACTTGGACTGATTTACACTATCAGTGCGGACTCACCTTTTAAGCTGCAGCACTATGTTTAATTTAAAGCTTACTTTAAATGTATACAGAACCCACATCATTTCCACTCTTCCTGTTCATCCAAGCTTGCAGATATTGCCTTTCATCTTGGTGCTGTCAGTCAGTAGTAATGGAAGGGGAGTGTGTAAGAGTGAGAAATAGAGAAAAAGAGAGAGTGAGAAAGAGAAATATGGACAGACAAATGCAGAAAAAGATAGGTTCTAGTGTTTGAAGAATGTATTGTGTACTGCAAAAAAAACTTCTGGTATGTTCAAATGAGTGTGCAGTTTCTAATGTGAAGAAATAACAGCTACTGTCTACTGAAGCTACCATGCTAGCTGGCTAGCCCCCGCACGTCCTGTCTTGTAATACCACTTTGTACCTGAAAAGGCAATAGTGGATTGCAGTAGTGTTGAGTTGAATCAGTCCAATATGAGAGGATAAAGAAGTAGCACTACTGCCTCGATGGCGTATTCTAACCTCTACACAATCATGTTGAAGAAACTGCTCATGGTTAGATCATTTAAGGGCAGATAGTCAATGAAAGGAAGGGTAAATGCAATGATGGCTGAAGCTCTTGGCGAGTGACCGTTGCCGCCACCCATTCTCGGCAAGAAACCAAGTTCAGCAGCAAACAAAAGGAGTGACACAAACAGCAGCAAAACAAGACTTGACAGTAGTGCTGCTTCCCACCACTGGAGACACTCATTGCAAATAAATGGATGAAGTCTGATGCTGAACTGATGCTGTTCCTTCTGGACTGATGAGCAAACAGCTGTTAAAGCTGACATTGACTGAGGGACTGTACATTTCCTTGTTTCTTACAACAGGGGTGGACACAACAACTTTTTGCTGATATGTAGCCCCCTATTGTCTGGAGTATGAATTCCACAGGTTGCATTATCTTGCATATTGCTCTTTTAAGTCTGGTCAGTATATTGTTACCGTCGGAACAAAACTTTCTTAAAATAATTTATGAATGCATTCTGCCCTATAAACTGTGTCAGAAATTAGCCAATACAATGATGTACAGTGCATTAGCGTATGCTGAAAATTAAGACTGAATTGTTCCTTTTCCCAGAAAGTTAATATTTTTGAAATTACAACAATTACAAAATTGAGATTTTGTTGTGAAATTATAGGATTTTCTCATTATAGGAATTTTGAAAGAATATTTTTAAACCATTCTATTTATTTTTAGAGCTTTTTGCTTCTTTCATGTAATTTTAGCCAGTGAAACTGTTTTATTATGTTGTCTGCATTATGTGTGCATAAATACATATACTGTCATATGCAAACATTTAAACACTTCTGGTCAAATTAAATATTCAGTTGATTTTTAAAGTGAAATTAAGTCAGCACTGCTTTTACAACAGTATGTGTCTTAATGCAGACATAATGCAGACAATATAATAAAACAATCTCAACTTTAAACACGCAAATAGAAATTTTCCTGCTATTTAAAAACAAAACAAAAACAAACCTAAACTAGTGTAGTGACCCACTACTGGCCATGGGTTGGCATGGAGCCTCACAATAGCAGCAAACTCACAGTAAGAGAGACTTAAATCTTGCTACAAAAAGGTTGTTGCTGATTAGTTTAAGGTGTGTATGTGTTTTTGTATGCAACACACATACAAACAGGCTGCTTTTTCCACTACTGCCATGTTCAGTAAAATAGCATTCAATTAAAGTGCTATATGTCCTGAAACGTTCTCTGTGCAAATTATATGTGACATATAATTTGCACAGTCCACATTTTATGTTTGAATCTTTTCCCCAACATGTTAAATGTTAAACACTGCATAAATTCTGCATTAAAACACACAGAGGTGAGGTTGTGTTCTTATTCCCGCAAAACATGATTTGTCTGGGGTGATAATTTGTCTAAAACATACAATAAAATCATAGAAATAGGTTTAATAGCCATAACGTTCTTAAAACAACCTCATAATAAGAAATATTACATATACATGTCTGATTTGGGATGATCTCACTTGTGAAGGTATCATTTTTTACACTATGAGAGAAGACAGAGACACTGAGGCTATTCGAGGATCCATTATGAGGGAGGAAAGAGCAAAAGTGGCCTGATGTGTTGTGATGAAGCACTAGAGAAGCAGAATTGGGAGTTGAGGGTCTAATCTATCTTAATGAAGTCAGCCCCTGGACAGCAGCCCGGCAGATGGGGGGTTCTCCTTCACTTCCTGCCAGAGAAGATGTCGGGAAAAGGGAGGACAGAGAGAAACGCGTAGGGAGTAGAGGTACAACCATCTGAACAGCTTCAGTTTCTACTGTATATTTCCATCAGGATGTTGTATTACTCGTCTAACACTATGGCCTTATTATTTACAGTACAGGGCAACACAAATCTTGAACATTTTCTTGGTGTAGAGATAACGGAGAGTAATGTTTTTGTTATCAGTGTAAAACTGACAGGTTTGTTTTAACATCCGCCGCACGAATGCACAACCAACGGATTCCTCATTTGTTATGTTTCTAGGGCTGGTGACAGCCAGAGATCTTAACTAAAGGCCCATTTACACTCCCTTTACATATGGGAAAAGAATTCATCAATTTCAAACGGTCATCACTGCCTACATACACTCATCATCAAAAGAACAGTAGCACCCAGAAGGAAGTGTGGGACTACAGTGCTATTGGGAAGGAAGATAAAGGTTACCAGGAACAATAAATGATGATAAATTTAGACTGATATGGGTAATATTTATTGAGCTACACATACAGAAGTAGTGTCTCTCAGTATGGCGAGTATAACGCAACATGCAAGTCTCGGCATTGAGCTATAGTAGTGGTTCCTACTGGCATTCTGCAAAAATCCATCCCATGCAGCTTGACTATTCTGACGCAGTTCCTGCAGATTTTGCAGTAGGGGTGGAGGTGGAGTGACAGCAAGCCTTGTGGACGTGTGATGCATGACAACAAACCGTTTGTCATCTTTGAGCTGACCACGGTGCCATGTGATGAATGGATACTTTATCTGCTGCATAGTTATATAGTAACTATATAATACTATATATAAAACTACTATATATACTATATATAAAACTATATAAAGGTATACTAATAGTTACCGTCAGATCGGAGCAAAGTTAGCTAGCTCGATAATATTTGCTAATTTAATAACCCAGTAAACAATGGTCATCCGTGGACGTCTAAAATGTGTTTAAATATAGTCAGATACGTGATTTCAACGATATTTCAGCGGTTCAAGCGGTTCAAATGTTTACTGGGAAATAGCTAGCTAGCTAGCAAGAGTTAGCTTCAGTTTCTCCCAACATAAATCTGTTAGGAGAAGTTGGAAAGAATATTTAGGTGGTTTGGGGAGAAATAACCTTCATAACTTACAGAAATACACTATTTCTTGTAAATGTGCAGCACAAACCATCCACTGTCTGCCTGAGGGAAACACTTACATCTTAGCCTTGTTAGCTAGCCAGTGTTAGCCCTGCTAATAACAGTGAATTAAACTGTGTTTCCTTTAGTCATTAATTGATTTAAGGCTTCAGATTTTTCATTTGTAGAGCACGTGAGGCTAAAGGCTATGAGCACCCAGGCTATGAGATAAGACTCCAGGACATCATGCCATGATAAGCATCTTATCAGTACAGCAGAGTTTGTGTGCGTGCATTTGTGTGGTGGCATCCTCTGGGCAGCTGTTGTATTGTTGAAAACACCAACCAATCTGAAAGCCAGCTATGCTGGTGGTTGGTTCATGCTCCTGTTTACGTGACATTATACTACAGAATGCAGTATGTTATATACTATAAGAGTTGAAACATGACTAGAAGAGAGTACAGTAGCCTAAAACTATACTTGTGTAAAATGAACCCTGCTTTATTACTCCTAATCTGTGCATGTACCTTAGAAGAGATAGACATCTAAGCCAATTACACAACTCTATCAACAACATTTCCATCATTTCCATCATTCTTGACCAACATGTAAAAACACTACTCAGAAATGTTTCATCTTGTTACTTCAGTGTAAGAATGACTCACGTATGAGAAGTAGCTAAGAAATGAACAACTTCAGAAGGAAGTAAAAAAGTCCAGTATTAAATACCCTATAGAAGTACAGACGCTGAATGCAAAAAAAATAATAGTTGCACAAATAATTGCACCCAGAAGGAATCAACCGACAGGATTGAAACTTGGTGGGTAGTTTTGACATTGTGAGACATGCAAATGATTCAAGTGTCACGCTCGGTCACGCATGTGTTTTAAGCAAGGATGGACCTCATCACTGTACCTGGCTGACTCAACAGCCATGACTGTAGACATTCAGTTAGCAGTAATGCTCTTCATGAGTCATCCTGTTAGTGCTAGCACCCTGGGCAGACGGCTGCACGACGCAGGACTACATGCATGCACACCGATACGATGACTTTCCTTAACACCACGTCTACATCATCAAAGACTGCAATGGTGTCGCGCCAGACTGTGCTGGAGTGACTCAGAATGGCAGAGGGTCATCTTCAGTGATGAGTTCCACTTTTGTCTTGGTGGAGACGACTAACGATGTGTCCATCCATGTGTGGAGGCACCGTGGTCAGCGCCAAGATGAATGGTTTGTTGTGGCCTGGTGTCACTCCACCTCCACCCCTACCACTTCATGAGAATATTCAAGCTGCATGGGATGGATTATCGCAGGACACCATTAGAAACCTGGCACCAACAGACTCTTGGAGGGCAACAGTGCTCACTGAATGTTGGGTCAGTCAGGTACAGCGATAAGGCCTGTCCTTGCTTAGATCACATGCCCAGCTGAGAGTGTAACTTGAATCATTTGCATGTCTCACAATGCCAAACCTACCCACCAAGTTTCATTCCTGTCGGTTGATTCCCTATTTGTGCAACTATTCTTTTGTGGTTGAGTGCATAATTTTGCCTCCATACATCTATTTTATATGACCAAGTAAGAGCAATTTCTCTTGCTTTCCACCTCAATAATATCTGTTCTGTTTTATGACTGAGATATTGTTGATTATCTTAAATATTGGCGGAAACACTGCTTTGTCATTCTTGTTATTCTTTCCCCAGTGAGACCAGCGAGACGTAACAGTGGAAGATGAATGATTACTTCCCCCAGTTAAATGGCAAAATGAATAACGCGTCACATCAAGCGTACCAGGCAATCTGTAACTTCCTTGTTAAAATATTCACCTCGGTTGAACCTGTGCTGGATCTTATCACTTTTTTCCCTCTTTTCCTCATTCCTTTAGACTGAGATTACCTGCCCTGGAGCCAGGCCAAGGGTCACACGCAACCTTTCATTCCGTGTACTCTCCTAACGATGATAGTATTCTCTGTGTTTTCTTCTTGTATGCCATATTTCCTATTAGCTTTCCTCACAACGGCCAGGCAGAGACAGCTAATTTCCACATGCATATGAATTATGCCTCCGGACTGACTTGCCAGGAGGCATCCGGAGAGCTATGAGGCCTGGGTGCCATTAGATCATCAATCAGTGACTTCATTCACCTCACAAAGGGAGTTTTTTTGACCTTCTTCTCAGCTGAGGATGGCTGATAGAGCATCGGGCCCACAATCCTATTAAGCATAGACCCCACATCCTGGCCCCCCCACAATAGGGTTCATCAGCAAGAAGCACAAGAGCTATCTATCTCTCCATAGGAGGGAGCACTGCAAGCTATTTCTCTCTCTCTCTCTCTCTCATTCTCCATATCTTTCTCTTTCTGCAGCATATATATCTTCGGTAGAGTGGAAGACAGGATCCTCCTCTGCACACGGGATATGGAAGCTCCAGTTGGGACAGATGGAGTGAGTGAAAGGGAAAAAGCATACTGTGCTGGAGGGGATTTGACTGTGCTCCTGTGAATGAATGGTGTGTAATTAAGGCTAATTTGTTGCTGATTCAAGACTTACAAAGAGCACTGTAGCCTTAATTATGCTTTGTTTGGTATGTGCTTAGAAACTTTACTACTGCTGTTATAACACAAGCTTGTAACTCAGTCGTTAATTTTGATTATGCCATTTAGAACCAGCATCTGCCTTTTCGACGGTGTGAAAACTGTGTCCCAGTGAACGGATCAACAAGAAAAGGTCTTTCTGAAAAGGTCTTTCAACCTAATCTGCTGCATCTGTATCAATTACCACAGACGATAATTACAACAAATGTCCCTGTATGTGGAAAAGAGCACACCATCCATTGAACACATTTATAATAGGAATCAACAAGCATGTACTTTAGCACCTACTCAATGGCTTTTATAAAGAGCCACAAACATCTCCTAGTCCATCTCCTGTGTAGCTACTGTTTCATTCGCCTCTTTCATGTAGTCAGTGTTCTGGACTGTTATCTTGGGATCACAACTTAATTTTCTTGTGTTGCAATCTTGAGATGACAATGCAAAAAGTAGTGATCTCAAGATAACAAAAGTTGAGATCTTGAGATCACAAGGCAAAAAAAGTTTGCAGACAACTTTTTAATACCATGTTTTATACCCTTTATCTTGAGATCTCAAGACAATTAAATGGTTTTCTTTACATCACATTTTTTTTCTTATGATCTCAAGATACATTTTCTTGAGACAACAACTTATCTTGTGATCTCAAGACAATTAAGCTGTGATCTTGCTAATACTTCTGTTATCCTGAGAACACAAGACAATTAAGTTGTAATCTTTCAATATAACAGCTTATTGTTCTTGTGATCTCAAGATCAACTTATCTAGGGAGAACAACTTTTGTTAAGTGAAGATCACAAAAAAATTAAGTTGTGATTTTGAGAAAACTTTTTTGTGATCCCAACACAACAATCCAGAAAATTTACTTACGAATAAAGAAATTAACTACCTCACGACCTCTCTAGACTTCCATATTTTGGAGAATTTTGAAAATGCATATTAATATCTTTTGTTTTTGATTTCTTTTAAAATTAAGTTTAAATAGATTTAGATTAACCATGCAATTCTTTTTAAAATAAAACATGTACTTAATAAAATGCTGGTCCCTCATTTTCATGTCAGAGTGAAGAGTTTTAATCCATTGGTGGAGCCTTATTTTAGCCACACCCCTGCATTTCAGCACAGGAAGTGAGGCTGCATCCCTGACTGTCGGGCCCATATGGTGAGCAGTCAGATCCAAATAAAGTTTGAAAATCTTTGTATAACATTAAGAATGGGCAATAACTAAACACATATTTTCTGCAATTAAGTAAACCTTTGTATGTCTTAATGAAATATAAAATAATGATTTATTTTTGCTAGTCATGTACTGGCTTGTATGTTTGAGTTTTGCTCAAAATTAGCTAAAATTGTGAACGTTTCATTAGTGACAAAAATAAAACGTTCAATCACTTATTTTAATTGTACCAATTTGGACCCGTATGCAGTTGACAGAGGGCTGTCAAAACTGCTCTACTGTATATGGCAAAGTATACGGCACACAAGGTGAGCGAGACTCTCATCCTGCACCATAAAGAGAAGCATGTGATGTCATTATAACAGCATTTAAAGGACTGATTTAACTGCATTTTCATTCACCAACTTGCTTAAACTTTGTGAAAGGTTCGAATGGAAACCCCACTACTGATGAAACACATTCTAATATGACATGCTATAATTTACAGAGTTTCATCGGAAAGTCGTGTTTTTGCAGACTGTTTCTAATCCTGTATTTACCACCGCTGACACATCATAAAGCAGAGAGGCTCACAGTAAGCTGAGTTTAAAGTAGTGGCAGAGAGAGCCAAGCCACTGTAATACACTGCTGATCTGTGCTGTACACACATTCATGATAATAATCAATCATAAGGCCCTCAAATAAGCCTCAGAGAGCTCAATCATTGCTGACCCTTGTCATTTCCTAAGCCCTCCGTTCTGGGTAATGATTCATGACCACAAGACATGGACAGCTTCTTCCCTCAAATGCTCCCTCTTATCAATAGCTGGTATCTACTGATACATCTACTAGATACATGTAGGCTATGCTAGTGTTCAAGAGCATAGAAGTAACATTAGTTAAGCTACATTTACAAAATGATAATGTCCCATATTTCAGTATCAGTTAATATAACAAGATTTCACGTTTCATTTACTAGTTTTGGATCATTTCTTTTGGTCCACTTCTCAATCAAATATTATAGAATGTTATATGTGCAGATGCAAAAGACAGAAGGCATTTTAAAATGTTATATATTTTTATATAGAGAGACAGATGATAAATAAAATGACCAAAATAAAGCGTCCTGGGAGGCTGCCTGAACAGCTGTAATGGAGTAATAGATTCTCATGTCTGTCACTGTAGTGGAGGGATCAAACACTGTTCTTCTTCTCTTTAGGTTTTTTGATGATGATGATGATGATGATGATATGAAGGTGATATAGAGTGTTGGTCCCAAACCTGCTACAGGGTTTTAACCAGTTTGAGATCTGGTGACTGCAAAAGCCATAACATATGAGTTACATCATTTCCATCCTCATCAAACTTGTGAGTGACATCATAGGATAAAGGTGACCAATCAGAATAACTTTACATCCATTTGCACTGACCCTTTCCTCCAAGGAAGAAGATGGATCCAAACCATGCCAGCAAATACCCACCCCTCCCCCAACCCACTTACTGTAGGGGTCAAGCATTCAGGCCTGTACCTGGTGTACGCTGCACATGCACTCTCCCACTTATGGTGAAGAATGGCTCATCTGACCATATCCTATTTGCCACATCTCATTAGAACAGCTGGTTTCACCACCACTGAAATCTCAGATGTGCATGTATCATTTGCATTGTGTTTTTGCACTGCGCGATTATGGATGGACTGTTCTTACTGACACAGTCTGACTACATCCTGCATTGACAGTCTCAAATACGATTAGACCAGCGTATTTATCTGATATGCTGCAGCAACATAAGCCCAGCAGAATTCCAAGTTAAATAGAAACTAGTCATTTAGTCCAGCCTGAGGTAAAGACCAAAATGTGTAGAAGCAGTGTTTAGCCAGTATGCTGCTCCTGAACGAAACAATCTGCATTTGAATTATTCTTATAATTGAGTACCTCATTTGTAAAGCACTTTGAATGACCGCAGTGCATGAAAGGTGCTATATAAATAAACTTGCCTTGCCTTTCCTCACATATCTCACATCTCGGGCACATGCATCAATTACTGAATGTGTTTTCACAGCTCACTTTAGTGACGTAATTCTCATAGATCGAAATGCAGATGTCAGTTCAGTGTCACTGTTTAGTCACTATCCAGTCAGGCAGGCTTTGTGGCTGAACCTCCTGCCATCTCGTGTGCTGGTAGTCAAGTCATTTAGATCATTTCCTCTTGCCATCTCGGTCTGAAATCGAGGTCAACCAGGGCCAGCTCACACTGCAAAAATGACACTGTGGCAAATAAAATGATTTTATAGTCAGTTGATACTGATCTTAATATTTGTCATTTTGCGATTGTTGTAATCTTATTATAAGATTATTTATTTTTTTACTTGTTTTAAGTGATTTTGTACCCCAAATGATCTCCCTGTAATTTCATACCATATGATACAATACCATAATTTAGCCTATTTTAAGAAATATGTAATTAAAAACTGAAATTTTCTGTAAGTGCAACGGGAGCACTAAAATCACTTTTACAACATGTGATAAACGTCTAGAAATAAGTTATATAACCTTAACATATGCTTAACACAATCTCAAAATGGGAAATATTAAGATATTAATATTAATATATCAAGATATTTTTACTTGCCAAGATGTCATTATTTGCAGTGTAGCATCTTTATACATACCACAGGGCATGGCATGTTAATTTGCACCATGCAAACGTATATATACACTAACTGAGCACTTCATTAGGTACACCCCCTTGTATCTACAGTCAATGTCGTTTTTGTCAGCTCCACTGACCATACAGGAGCACCTTGTAGTTCTACAGTTACAGACTGCAGTCCATCTGTTTCTTCGTTTCCTTGTTCTTCAATGGTCAGGACCCGCAGAAGACCACTACAGAGCGAGTATTATTTAGGAGGTGGATCTTTCTCAACACCTGTCTGAAAGTATAGAATTATGTCTAGTGCATTTAGTATGAGAACTTGCTAGAATAAACTCAGAATGGGACAACGTACTCGCCTACTAAGTGCACAAAACCATTTACCTTCAAATGTACTTAAGTACGGAGAGTAACAGTAGCATGATTTATTATGGCTCTAATGTCCTATTATCATTTCTGGAACAGGACTCCTAAGGACTCAGCTCATTTTAGGTGAACAGACTCTAGTGGTAGCTCTTGGTCCACCAGTCTTTTAATAGAAGGTCATTAACTAGTCTGACACTGACGTCTATTCAAATGACCATAGGCACAAACACTGAAGGAGAACAGTTTTCATTAGCTAGAACCAAGCTCTGTCCAACAGCTCAAAACAAGCTCAAAACAAAGTGAGCACTGTAGGGAGTAATTGGTGGGCTCGCTTCACGCTTCTTTCGTTTAGACATGCTACGTTTCTATGCTCACATACTCGCCTAATAAATGAGCTTGAAAAGAAGACAAAAGGCATCAGAAGAAAACGATTAACCGACAGATAAAATCGTGTCCGTATTGTACCCTGAAGAAATAAACGGGAGCATGAAAAAAGGCAGCGCTTTCATGATAACCTTGGAGGAATGTGCAGTACGAGCTTTCGTTCTCTCCAGCTGCTAAATGCGCCCAGTGGACCACTCTGTCCCCCTGGAGGCTTCTTTGCTTTTGTCTAAGGCCTGTCGACTCGATGAGGCTTAAGTGATCAGCTCTCCGTGTCGTAATAGCCAGGCATCCACGGCACTAATATAAGCATCAAGATGCGGTTTCCACGACAACAGGCAGATGTCAAAGAGAAGCTCTTGACAGCAGGAGGGTTTTAAGTACCTTGCTTTCACAGGGGCATGCTGGAGCAGAGCATCTATTTATCAGCCCAACCAGCAGCATGTCGGAGTTAACACATGCTACACCATGCAAGCAGCTCAGCGCTGTGGATTTGAAGCCGGTACGTAGAGGCAGAAGTGCGTTACAGAAATGCATGTTGGAGTGGGAAGAGAATCTCTCACTATGCTGTAAAGAAGCACTTCAGTGGGGTTACATATGAAGGGGCCCATTCCAGCCATGCTAGCTCATGCAAAAACCCCGGCATCCATTATAACTTCACTGTGGAAGTGGATTAACACTCAGCACCAAAAGAATAGGTGCACAAATAGTTGCACCCAAAAGCATCAACTTGACGAGTAAGTTTGACATTGTGACACTGACATTCATGCTCGGCCGCACAAGGGCCGTAAGCAAGGACGGGCCTTATCACTGTACCTGACTAGCCCAACAGCCACAATTGCGGACATTCAGCGAGCAGTGACGCCCTCCATGAGTTATCCCGTTAGTGTCATTAGCCGCACCATTGGCAGACGGCTGCGTGACTTAATTAGATAATATTAGATCAAAGATGCTTTCAGATAATTGAATTATCTGGAGATTGTTTTGATCAGTTAACGTCTTAACTTGAAAACCTGTTAGTTTGGTTTGTCTGTAGAAAGTTAACATAGACTGTAAAAAGGCAATGGTGAACCTTACGGAAATGTATCCATTGACATCATATTGGTCCGCATCCGCCATATTGGTCCAGGCAAGACTGGCTTGAAAACAAATAAACGTGAACGGGAGACCTGCGTTATGCTGGATAAAAGCACTATAACGTATAAACTTGCTAACCAATTTCAATGAGTTGTTTCTATATTCATTTTATGATCTACTAAATTTCGTCTCTACTTATTTCAAACTGCAAAATGCTGATAAAAGTGCATTAGGGTGACATGAACTGTATGAAGAACATAATGTATTCGACTTATTTTCCCTGGTTAATACTTGTGGAGATGTCCCTATGTAATTTAATACATATGAAATATGGATAAAAAGGTTTTTTAACATTGTGGAAATTGCTTTTTATGTCTACATCCCCATCATTTTAACTTTTATTGTGGCTCAGCCTAACGCACAGAGGACTCACTGATGGAAAAACCTACTTTAGACTGCCTCTCCAACTGTTTCTATTTGGGGGGGGGAAAGTGTGAGTAAAGTTACGTAGCCAGCCAACTACAGTCTGATTCATGGTATGTTAGTCATAATATGTTAGCCAATACAAGTAGCTTGTCATAAAAAATCAATTTGGAGAAAAAGCATAATATAGATGAAAGTCCAAATTATAGGCAATTTATATGAAGTCTCAGCTTTCATAGCTAGCTAGTCTTATCACTAACGTTAGCTAATAGTAGCCTGCTTCTGGTGGCCAACTAGTTAGCTTTCAACATAATGTTATAATAGCCAAATACGACCACAGACAACCGCTCAGTCTTACCTGAGAGAGGTAATTCCCCCAAGATTTGCTCTGGATTGTGGAACAGTTTAGACATTACTAAGCTGCACACAGCTCTTGAATGAGAGTCTTTTGGTAGTTATGACAAGCGGCCTGGACCAATAAGGCGGTGGCAGTGATGCATGATCCAACAACCAACTCGACAACTCTGGCAAATCTTGACTATAAGAGTTGGAACTTTATATAATGGTAACTTCAGCACACCTATGGGACTTCTATTGGTATGTTAGTGTTGAGCTATTGCTGGTGCAACAAGAACTTTTGAAGCTTGTAAAAAAAACGTCCCCTAAGATTTCATCTGAAGCTAGTAACAGACACTGGATATATATTCACCTTGTAGCACTTTTATAGCAACTCTTTCTGTAAAGAGCTTTGGCATAGAGATGTAACTGCTGTTTTCCCTTTCTAATAACAGACTTAAACCCAGTTACACTATTTGCAGAGAGCCTGGACTGACGTTTTGTTCTCACAAAATTGGAATTGTTCTTCTGTCCTATTGGAATTCACAATGTGATTGGCCGATTCCATTAACAGTTCCTGATCATGTTGGTGGTTAAGGTAATGTTCAGTTGCTGAAGGTGTAATAGGTGAGCTGGCTTGGCTGTATCTATGTACATACCTAGAAGAAATAAAACACGATCAGACCATTTTATATTGGGCATTTCAGGATTTTAACCCATTTGTTTCCAAACAAAATTTAACAGTGAAATAAGAGCGGCACTATACTTACAAAGTTTGAAGACAACAAACACGACGGTTCTCTCAAATATAATGAACTACAAATAACAGACATGTATTTTGTAGCGGCCAGAAATCGGTAGACTTGCTCTGAGAGACCTGAGGGTTCTTCCTTTTATGTGCAGTACTGTTTTAGACCTCGCTCACAGTCAAATTACTTTTATTTTTCAGTATCATGTCTGTCCAATACACAGCACACACATTTCCATTGTGTGTGTGTTTTTTTTGTGCTCAGCTTGAACACCAGGCACCTGCAACAATCTTCTCAACAATCCTAGCACTCCAAATGCAGTGCATCCAAAGTGGATATTCAAGTGTCACTGTTCTGCTATTACAGCAGCTGATGGATGCGTTAGAGTAGGACCTGCTTTGGGCAGCAAAGACAGGGCCCCTGATGGATAGACCATAAATGTCCTCAGTGTTTAATTTATCACAGATTTTACAAGCAGCTTCCAGTGATTGGGATAATTAGCTGAGTGCTGGTTTACTGAGATCAGCCCGGTCCCTGACAGTGGCTGGCACAGGATCAACCTCAAGAGTGAATTTGGGCATCTTAGGAAAGACTCAAAGCCAGGAGCTGGCACAGCCTTGGCTCATCATAAAAATGGATGTGGCTTTTAAAAGGGAGACAGCTTTCTGTTATCGTAATGTGTGATGGGAGTAAACAAGCATCATAATAGCCATAAATTCCGTGCATGCGTCACAATATAAATATTACTTCATTTTATATGGATATGATGTCACTCTTATGACACTCTTAAACCTATGTCTACACTGGCAACACGATCCTATTCATGTTCGATTCATCCAAGTCCTTATCCTTTTGGCTTAAACAAGCGATTTTGGTTTCTGTGTATTTTAGAC
>CM067486.1:29315088-29333316 GCA_034552555.1 Semaprochilodus insignis | reverse complement strand
CCACTGTAGTTCTGTCTTCCTACGATAACATAAAGGAGAAAAGCCAAGAACAACTTGAAACAGTGTCACACAAATAATTCATTCACCTCTAGTCTTCCAGTGAATCTACAGCTGCCACTGCTAACACAAGAGGAATTACTTGGCAAAACTCATATATCCTCCTTCCAGTCTACTGACACAAGCTCCTTGAACATCTGCATCTATTCTCCTAGGATGACTCCAAGCTGTCAGGATTCTTAATGAAACTGGATTCAGTCTTTAAGATCAGCAAAGACAGTTGCTCCGCAGGAGACGAGACACAGCACAGTGCACTAAGCAATAAATATATCAGCTGGTTAGCATGAGCGGAAAACGCTAACAACACAGGATACACAATCTGCTGGCTCCCGTCCTAGTTTGTGTCACACAGCAAAATTGAATTTGATGATATTCGATACAAAAACAGAGCTGTAGGCAGGAACTGAATCATCCTGATTACTCCGAACTCTCCAGGCCCCAGTGTCATGACACCGCTCTCTCAGCAAGAGCAATCTCAGATACATAAGACTACAGGGCATGGTTTTGTAGTAATATATATATATATATAAAATAAAAAATAGCTGCACCAAAACTTGGTGGGTAGCTATTACATTGTGCATGTGGCGTAATCAAGGACAGGCCTGATCACTGTACCTGACTGACTATATAAGGTCGTCTGACTCTGTTGTGTTGGTAGCATCCTTTGCAAGTGCAAGTTTGCCTCGGAGAAGAGTTCGAAAACAATTCGAATAGATGGAGGAGTTGGAGAAGGGTCGAATCGTAGGGCTCTGGGAACCGGGATGGAGTTGGAAAAGGGTCGTATCGTAGGGCTCTGGGAACCGGGATGGTCTTATCAACATACTCCACACCATACCAGTCGTGCAGATGTTACCATAGCATGCTGTCGGGGCAGTGGATAGAAGAAGGCAGGCACCAGCAACATGAAGGATCTGGGAGACCTACATAAACCACGGGGAGAACCGATGGATTGTCTGACATGCACAGAGTGACCCAACAGTCATGACTGCGGACATTTAGAGAGCAGTGATGCCCTCCATGAGTCATCCTGTAAGTGGCAGCACTATTGGCAGACGGTTGCACGACACAGGACTACATGCACGCAGACCGTTACGACAACTGCCCTTAACACCACGTCACCATCGCCAAAGACTGCAATGGTGTCATGCCAGAGTGTCATGCCAGAGTGTCATGGGGTATTTTAGAATGGCAGTGGGTCATCTTCAGTGACGAGTCCCGCTTTTGTCTTGGTGGAAATCTGCAGGAACTGTGTGAGAATATTCAAGTTGCATGGGATGGATTATGCAGGACACCATTAGGAACCTCTACAACTCCGCTACATGCCAAGACATATGGCATGTCGCGTCTCCCATACCGAGAGACACTACTTCTGTGTATGTAGTTTAATAAATATTTCCTGTATCAGTCTGAATTGTTCATCATTTATTGTTTCTGGTAACCTTTATCTTCTTTCCGAATAGCATTGTAATCTGACACTTCCTTCTGGGTGCAACTATTGCTTTGACGTCGAGTGTATATAACCTATATATCATCATTTTTTGTCTACCATAAGCTCACTGGACAAAAAATACCTAATAATACATCCACAAGCACGAATAACAGCTGCGATTCGATTTGGCATGGACCGGACAAGTTCCTGGATGTAGGTCACATCAATGTTCAGCCACTCTTACATCAAAAAATTGTGCAGTTGGGCCAAATTCTGGGATTTTAGCCACTGCTGGTAGACCCGTATGGCTGTACGCTACCTGCAGATTCAGCCACTTCCTTCACATTACGGTCTTTGGCACGCCCAAATGCAGTCACTCCTTTTAGCCAATCATTAACATCTGCTTTGGAGCCATTTTCCACACATGGAACGAGACATTCAACTGCACTGTACCACCTCTTCTCAATCTATGAGTCCCCGCAGGTATTTATAGCCCCGTCATCCTCGTGCAGCACCATCTGCAGGTGGCAAGTTACTACCACCTCATGGTAGTATGCAAGATGAGTAATATTTTGTCTGGCCAGCTTATGATTTGCAAAAGCTAAACACTGTAAGCATGCTCACAGTTTATATAGTGTACCCTCCACACAACAGCCAAGGGTTCAATTTCCATGCTCGGGCAAGCACACTGTGCTATACCAATATGAGTCCTTGGGCTAGACTTCTAATGGTACCTACTCTGCAACATGATTCAATAGTTAGTTGCTCTGGATATGCATGTCAGCAAAATGCATAATTGTTCCTTGTTTGGTGTGGCAAACTGAACCATGGTTCACTGGAAGAGATTTTCAGGTCTGTTATTTGGTGCACACCAGTACAGGAGGAGTGCTCCCATCTGTCAAGAGCTACCAAACTAAAGAAAATATTTGATTGATCCTCATCAAAGAAGGCTGAACCACCATGGGTGCCACAAACAGTTCTTGGCAGCAGTGCCACAGAACTGGGTTGTCAAATGGTATCCACAAAGGGCCCGTGTGGCTGCAGGTTTTCACCCCAAACAGGCTGGCACACACCTGGGTCTACACACTTCATCAGTGGGGCTTAGCCTTGAAACCATTGAGCAGAAGTGCTTCTTCTGGTTTGCTGGTTTCCGTGATGAACTTGGCAGTGGATGACTCTCGAAAGAACCATGGCCCCATATATATATCAAACCTCTTAGAGTAATAACGCTGATCTAGGATCAGTACACGCTTTTTATCTAACACTAAATAAGATTCCAGGACCTCTCACTTGAGCAGTGCCTGATAAACATTAAATATTTGTAAAGGAGATATGTATGTGTGATTTTGAGCTCAGGTTTGTAGGAAATAGAAATTCTCAATTCATCAAGCACAGGTATGAAATATGGGAGTCCATATTTTCTGACCTTCTGTACCAATATTTTACATTTATGGCATTTAGCTGACGCTCTTATCCAGAGCGACTTACAAGGCTAATCATATTACAGGTAGGCCAATGTAGTGTTAGGAGTCTTGCCCAAGGACTCTTATTGGTGTAGCACAGCATAGTCAACCAGACTGGGATTCAAACCCCAGTCTCCCACATGTGGTGGTGGCTCCCTGGTGGGTAGTGGTGTTACCCACTGAGCTACACCATATGCTCTACACCATATGCACTGCTAAAATACTTTCCAGGCTCTTCAATCGTCAGTGAAGCTCAGCTTCAGCCTTACATTGCCCTCTTGTACATCTAGTATTCCGACTGCCCACTTCTTGTCATATAACCCCAGCCAGGCCTAGAAATGGAGATCAGCCATGGGCAGTTACTAAGGGGTCTGTACGGTCCCTGCCAGAGGTCAGTAATGGCAGCCAACAGCACAACAACACAGCCATAGGCAGGAACGATTTTGATAATGAGCAATTAACCTCTTAAAGCATCCCTCGTGGAGAGCCTCTCCAAGACTCGGCCTCAAACTCGTCTGTCTTCCCTTGAAGCGACAGTGCACCATGTCCGTCTGCCCGTCTTACAAGATCTGGGCCCAGAAATGTGATTAGAGCGATCAATGTTTTATGATCTCAAATGTAGTTTCATTGTCTCTGGTGAACACGCTGTGTCTGCAGAAGGGCAGAGCTCTGCTCATGTTTTGTCAGACCACCCTGAGCGCAGACTCAAAACATCTCTCAAAACACAGGAGCGCGCTTGGAAAGATTTGATAGCGGCTAGCAGGACAGGGATCCAACCGTAAACAAATCCTTGGTCAATAGAAATTTTGGACACAAGTAATAATAGTAAGAGGGTTTCTAATGTGTGGAAATGTGTTGAATTAACTATTCAGTTTCTGTTTGAGTGGAAACCACCAAATCCTTCCTAAGCAGTTTTACACTCTTAAACAAGATGGTTCTTCTAGGGTTCTATATTGTCCTATATTGTCGTTATATTGTCGCTAGGGTTCTCATTGTCGTTATTAAAGAACCCATGAAGAACCATCATTTTGAAGAGTATCCTGTAGTTGAACTTGGCATTTCCAGCACTGTGCTGGGAAGCTTTATACTCCTCTAGTTGACACTCGGCACCAGACATGGTAATCTTCCAGAGCTCCATATTCTGCTAGCAATGCTTTTCTATGGAAATCATAAAATGCATATGCATAACTGAATGTTTGTATCAGGTAGGGATGCCCCATAACCTCTTACATACCCCCCATAACTCTTTGGTGACGCTGACGTGGTGTTAAGGGCAGTCGTCTTGCGTCGTCTGTATCAGGTAGGGATGCCCCATAGCCTCTTACATAGCCAACCACCCCCCTTTGGTGACGCTGACGTGGTGTTAAGGGCAGTCGTCGTAACAGTCTGAGTGCATGTAGTCTTGCGTCGTCTCTATCAGGTAGGGATGCTCCATAGCCTCTTACATAGCCAACCACCCCCCTTTGGCGACGCTGACGTGGTAAGGGCAGTCGTCATAACAGTCTGAGTGCATGTAGTCTTGCGTCTTCTGTACTCTTACATAGCCCCACACCCCCCTTTGGCGACGCTGACGTGGTGTTAAGGGTAGTCGTCGGAACGGTCTGAGTGCATGTAGTCTTGCGTTATCTGTATCAGGTAAGGATGCCCCATAGCCTCTTACATAGCACCCCAACCCCCTTTGGCGGCGCTGACATGGTAAGGGCAGTCGTCGTAATGGTCGATGGTGCTGGCACTAACAGGATGACTCATGGAGGGCATCACTGCTCACTCAATGTCTGCAATCGTGGCTGCTGGGTCAGTTTGCACGGCCGAGAGCAAACTTGAATCATCTGCACGTCTCACAACGTCAAACCTAACCACCAAGTTTCATTCCTGTCGGTTCATTCCTTCTGGGTGCATCTATTTGTGCAACTATTCTTTTGAGGATGAGTGTATTTTCATACCACTGATCTTGAAAATCATCCAATGAAAATCTCAGGGATGTGCTGGCAAAGACTTTACAGAGTGGTTTGTCTCTCATTGTCAGTGCAAGATAAATTTTTGCAGCCATAAACTTTGGATGGGAATAAAGGATGTGATGTTGTATAAGGTTGTTGAAACAATGCCACAGTGAATGCACGCCGTACACGAAGCTATAGGTGGTCCACCAAAATATTAATGTGCAACCTTTTCTTTCAGCTAGGCAATGTACACCACACAAAACCTAGGGTTCCAGTTGTTCTAGTTCAAGTATATTTTAAGCCTTTAACATCAGAATAAATAAATCAGCCCCAAAACGAAACCGTTACGTAAACTGTTAAGAAAGCGGATCGTACTGGGGAGCTTATTTAGCACATGACTAGATGTCTAATAAATACTTCCAATCAAACAGGGAAACTTTTTCAACTAACACACAGACAAACACACCTAGACGTAGGCATAGATGTGTGAAAGACACACGTCAGACGCACAGATGCACTGAGATTAACCTTCATCAACGAAGTAAGGGTGTGGAAAAACAGAACATGGTCCAAAACATAGCACCTAATCTGTGAAACATGGTTGCATGGACATGTGCGGCTGCCAGTGGAACTGGCTCACATCTTTATTAACTTTGTACTGAACATGACACTTTTAATGTTATGCCTGTTGAGACTGTTAAACTGCCTGTGTACTTGTAGGGACCATGTATAAAAGAGGACATGAATATCATCGGCATACTCCCAATAAACACCCTCAAATTCAAGCTTAGATTCCGCACTTTAAACTTACTGCTCTTTTTGGATTTCTTGGCCTTAATCCCATCTAAGAAATCCGAGTATGCTTCTTACATGACAACTTGAATATTCTGATAATTGCAGAAATTCAATTATGCCTGTATTAAGCGCAGCTAAACACACTTACTTCGTTTTTGGTGTACACTAAAGACTTCTGCTATAGTGTCTTCTGATCATACTACCAGGTTCTGATGACATTTCCAAAGCACTCTGGTTCTAGACGCTCAATACCATTCGGTTGTCTTAGAAACGTTCACAGTCCATAATCAAAGCGCTGCTTCTTCTGAGTAAGGGCATTCATCGTGCAGCTCTTCAAAAGACACTGTTGGCATTTTAAAACTGTGACCCTGACATGCAAGTCTGCACTTGTTGAACATCTCTCAATGTCTTACTATGAGGAAACGGTGCTGGGATTACACGATCTTTACTGGTGTAACATACTAGTGCTTGAAACGGTGTAATAATTAAAGCTATTGCGAATCGGAAAACATAATTCATTTACTTTCCTTACTAAGATTTCTGAGAAAGGTAGCAGGTAGGGTCTAAGGTGGCTGGTCGCTTAGCTCAAAGATCTGTAGGGCTGGGAGAAAGAGGAGGTGAAGAATATCACTGGTTAATATCTCTAGTGTACACTGATGTGATCAAACCGTAGTTGTTTTAGAGGCAGTAAAAATGACTATACTTCAAGTCAAAGATGGCAGGGAAAAAAAGAAAAAGAAAAAAAGTCTGAGGAAAGCAGTCAACATATCCTCAGACCCCACACACCCCAGTCACCCCCTGTTCCAACCTCTGCCATCCAGAAAGAGGTATAGGAACATCCGAGCCAGAACCACCAGGTTCAGGATCAGCTTTTACCCTAGAGCTGTCAAACTGGTCACACCGGCAGCGCCTACCAGAACATGACTACATCACTAAAGACTGTTACTGACTACTGCACTTTGTATTTATACTGTTTACAACCACATACTTAACCACACACTTGCTACCTCAACAGACTCTACATGTACACTAGTACTCTACATTCTGACATACAGATACTGCTCGGTCTATTTGTCTTTGCACTACTCTATTTATATATATACACACATATATTCTTATAACTGCACTAGAGAAGGAGTCTGACTGTTTTGTTATACTGTACAACCCAGTATTGGTATAATGACAAAGTTGAATTGAAAAGAAAATAAATTAATTGTCACTAAAAAGGCATGGCGTGATGATGAATTGCGTTTAATACCAGGAAATGTCTGCCATTATTTCAGATTGGATAAGCCAACATTGGTCAATCCTATTTTCAAACATTTATAGGCCTATATTTGCACACACTCACCTCAGTTACCCTGTTACTGTGAAAACCTTTTAAATGGGGCTCTGCTGCCACCTGGTGGACAAAACAAAGCCAAATAAGCTGGGCATCTGAACACAGCTCTCCAGACAACATAATCCAAATACGCAGCTTCAGACGTAATCAGCTAAAGCCACACAAACAGTCCATTTACTACATTGGTTGAAAACAACAAAAAACTTCTTAAAATTCTTTATTCATAAACTTGATGCAAGTTTACAAATTGTACTGTACATGGTCAAAATTACACTTACAATGGAAAAGGAAAAAAAAAAAAAAGGAAAAAGAAAAGGGAAAAAAAAAAAAAAAAAAAGCAAATTAAAAACAAAGCATGCTAACAGTGCATACCCCTCCCCCTCCCAAAACACCTGACATAAACCAACCATAACTGCTCAGGGTGTTTAAGTGAAGTTTCAAGTTACCACATAACTGACACTTTAGATAACCAATCCGTCTGTGTACAGTTTTCTTCCGCTGGCCTGACACAACATACCAGAGCAGCATTCAGCCATGATGGACAACAGCAAACTGATTCTGTGCCCTTTGCAGGCCTTAATACCATTTTATGATTCTCCTTTTTCGTCGTCGCCCACTGGAGTGTACAAATCACCTAGAATCGTGGCATTTTCCAAACTCTGTGAAAGAGCTCCAAATAAACATGTTATTAAGCCAATGAATAGTTCCCTCGCTTGCAAGATGCCCAAAGTGTTTAAAGTCTTCAGTTTGAATCCAGCAGCTTGAGTTACATCAAAGTTTCTTTTTTTTATTTTTACACAAGTCAAAAACATCACCGGCTACTCTCAACCTCACCGTCACACCCATCAAACAGGAGCAAACATGCCATAGAGACAGCGGAAAGGCATTATCATTACAAACAACCCACTGTTCAACGGAAAACATTGTACAAACGTTTGCTTACTCAACGCAGCCCAGCAAGCGGCCATTCCCAAAGCCAGTTAGAATCCAAAACAGCAAGCATCCAACAGATTCTGGACCAGTGGACATAAGTTAATGGACCTGTGCGAGGTGGCTGCTCCTTCATCTGCATGCTCAGAGATAAGACTGCTGTGACGTTAGCAGCCAGTGAGGCATACTGGAGATTTGGGATATAGTAAGCTTTAGGAATTCAGGAAGCAATGCTGTATTTAGTAGACTATGAAGGGTGGCATGGAACTACAGGCTACATTAAGTAAACAGGTTTTTGCCCCAGGTATTAGAAAACCTGCAAGACTTAATATAGGCCAAAGACTCCTTGGGTCAGTTTTTGCAGACGTGGATTAAGCTTGATCTTAAACTGTGGTGCCAATTGAGGACACGCTCAGGCTTATTCTGGGCCTAGTAAACTGACCCCTTGGGTTCGGGTTATGTAAGTACGCTACACCTGACCTGCTTGCCCTTCTTACCAAGATTCGATAAAGTACATCACATCTGGGGTAAGTCACATAAACCAATGGAAATGACACCAACCTCAGTTTCAATCAGGGAATGCACCAATCAACAGTAACAGACAAAAGAACAACTGAAGTGGTGCAGATAAAAACGAAGGCATTTCCATGAAACAGGGAGCAAAGTATGTGCAAGTATCTTAACAGCACTGAGAAGTATGATATATAACAGAGTCTCGTCCAGTTGAACAGATAAAACATATCAGGGTCAAGACATTTCCTCATTTCCAAGAACTTGTAGATTATGGGTACAAACCAATTACACCCCCCCCCACACAAGTGGCGGCTTGTGGCAACAGCAAGTTTCTTTGTGTGAAGATATCATGGGATAGACTTTGTGGAAAGCAACGCTAAAGTGGGGAGTTGCTTCTTAAGGCAACAATGGTTACTTTACAGTTTGTCCCATAGGAATGTAGCTGGGGTCATGCAACGTTAAGCAAGTCATCTTTGTCCTCAACAAGCCTTCTAAAAACATCTGAAACTGTGCAATTGGTACTAGCTCATCACCATGGACTCAATACTATAACCTCTCTATATGCCCAGGTCGACAAGGTAAAAGGTTCGACAGGTTTACATAACGGTGGCAATGGCATGTTTCCACGGCATACCATTACTGTTATATGAAACACAGCAGAATCATACTGGTTAAAGAGGAATGGTCACAACTGCAGTTAATGATAGCATAACCACACGCAACTTCCATTCTCACTGAAGACCAAAAAAAGGAAAAAAACAAAAAACAAAACAAAAAAACAAAAATAAAACAAAAACAAAACAGCAGTAGTCTTAATGCGTACATAAAAACATGTTTAAGATATTCCATTTTTGTCACCAAGAGGATATCAATTAAGTATTTTTCCTTATTCTAATCGTGAGATATATCTTCAGAAGTAAGGACGTTCTGCGCTATGCAGGCATGTTATAAGCAATCCAGTCCTCGCTCCGTGAAGTTTGCTGGACTCAATGCAAAAGTTCATTCTCGATCCAACTTTACAAGTTTACTTACAGGCGGAGTTAATTTGCACGACTGAATAAATGATCCAGGTCTGGCCACAGTTTGTCAGTGTGCGACCAGACAAGACAAAAGCTCCAAAAACAACAAGGGTATGGAGTGGTGATGGCATTCGACCTCTGCTTCCGTGAAGACATGAGGCCATCACAAGTGACGATTCCTCCACAGACCCCTACCGTACGTAGTCTCTCCCTTTTTCTGTCCCTCTCTTTCTCCATACTGTAGTCAAAGTTTTCACTCTTATAGACATGAAGGAGATTTGGGCAAGCGAGGTCAACATCCAAAAGCCTGTCATTCTGCAGGAATCTTGGCATTTATAGTAGATCACTCGGTTCAAGACGACAAAAGGACATCCATCCATGAAGCGTGAAGTCACAGGCATCTCTTTACAAATGTGCCGCATTAAATTCCACTCCGCCAACCAAAAACAGCCAAAGAGAGAAAGCAGGAGGAAGGGACGAAGGAGAGCTAGCAGTAGAGAATACATGAGCAGAGAGACGCACTGTTCAGACAACGTGATAGATCAAGGAACATGTTTTACCCGTTACCTCTCCAGGTGCACAGAGTTTGGAAGTCACTGAATCCAGACATGGACATCTCCAATTAGCAAGATAATGAGAGAAAAGAAAAGGGGGGAGGAAAATGGGGGAAAAAAGAAGAACGGTTGACTCCAAGACATTGTGTCCTAGTTTGAACGAAAAAAGGTTTTCTTTATCCATCTTCTTTGGGTGGTGTGTACCAGCCTGTGGAGATCAAAGACACATACTCATACCTTAAGTCCTGCAGGGCATTCCAAATCAGTCTCTGCTACTCTCTTAATTTGACTAAAAAGACAGAACGCAAGCAACTTCTACTTAAGAGGGTCAGAAGTCAGCCAACTGGGAAACCTTTAAAAGTCAGAGTGGTTTTATGGGAACCCGATGTCTCAAGTGTCAGATGTCTCTAAAAGCTACCAAATCTATGTTTTTAAACACTGAGGAAAAACAAATAATGAAGATACTTTGATTTTCACCGCATTTACACTCACATTTTACATGTACTAATATCCTTTAGAAAACACTTCCGAAAAGACCTTGTTAAAAAGGCTAAGATTAAGTATGAGCTAATATAACGTTAATTTCAACCGGTGTCACAATTGCTACATCAGTTCCACATACTACTCAGACCTACTTAGATGACATGACATAATTTGGCACCAAAAAAAAAGATCATGCAGGACAGAAATAAATTCATTTATATTTACCATTCTTTTCATGGATCTGCACCAGTGATTTATATGACTGCTGTGCTCTGGCAAGATTGTACTGGTTCTGGAAGTGTAAGAAAGAAAAGTATAAAAATGACATCAAAGCATGATAACAACTGATGGTACAGACACAGATTGCAAAATGAATTACTTCCAAAAATCTGTTATGATGTAAAACACTTTATGAAACACTACAATAAACAATATGCTGACCGTATTAGGCTGATGCTAAGTTTCAGATTTTTCTGGATTGAGGTGCTGAGAGAGAGTTTATGCTGTAATATGACAAATACTACTGGACCTTGCCCTTTCTCTCATTCTCACAACTAACAACACTATGAGGTTTTGGACTGCTTTTAGTTCATACATGAATGTACTTGTGAAGCTGTGACATGTGGCTTTATATGGTCAAGTAGGTACTAAAATAACTAGTTGGTATACCGTCAATGTGTGTTTGAGTTACTGGTTAGCATTCACACTTGATGTGGTTTGTGTCTCATAGGCTTATTTCTCATCAGCAAAGCTCTCTGCTACCTAGACATGAGTGAAAGTTGAAGCTAGACTGAGTCTGTGTTTGAGTCCATTTGTATGAGCTCAGACTAAAAGCATAATACTGTATTAAACATAGTTGCTTTTATGAGAATATCAAAACAATCAAGTTGATGACAGCATGTCACAACCCATTATTTTATTCCAACACTGGAAATTTGTAGTACATTCACATGTAGCATGGAGTTAATCCTGCTGGTGTGGTGCTTTTTTGCCTATTCTGAATAAAGAACCATGGTTGCCAACGCTTTAAGCTAAATCCACCAACGGAACCCAAGAGGAAAGGCAAGTGGCAACTTGACAAATACCATTTTGCACATATTGCAGCAGCTCACAATCCATTCCTTGGGGACAGCCCTCCAGTTAAAATTTTCTGTTCCAGCTCCAAACACCTGAGTCAGGTAATCAGCATTTCTGCATGTGATGCTAAACTGCACTGGAAGCTCAAACTAAACAAAACCGGCTGCCCTCTAAAGAACAGACAAGAAGCCTGGGCTTTATTCAATGGTAATGCATGTTCAAAAGATACAACCTATCGTTGATTACAAATTAATACTTCGTTTTTACCTTATTGGCTCCAAACTGCACTCTGGCTTTTCCTTTGACTAAAGTGGCGTTAATCTGCATGATGACAGACTCAATGGAATAGGCACTGCTCCAGCCCTGGGAACAGATATAACAAAATCAGATTCAGCTTAATGCGATGTATTTAGATCTGAAAGATAATGTAATGCGACAATGAAGTGCTCATACTGGTCCAAAAAAACAAAAAAAACAAAAAGTGAACCAACAAGCTTGTAAGAAATGCAGTGAGGAAACTCAGATGAACTCAAGACAGATAAAGTGGGTGAAACACAGACTTGGAAAATATCAGTACTGTATCGTGTCAAAATCGTATGTATGATCCCCCACCTGCTTGGTGAGTAGTTCCATACACAGGGCACCTCCTCCAAGGACATAACTAAAGCAAATAAACACACAAAATCATTTGTTGCACTACTTATGAAAGAGGTACAGAGATTATACCACATCTCACACACACATGTAGGTTAATTTTGGAATCAAGTTATAACCTAATCTGCCTTTTTACATCTAAAAACGAGATTGCAGTATGTGTTTAGTTTCGATCTCTGTGGGTTTCATAAGGCAGGAAAACCACACCTTTCCTTCCAGAACAATGTAAAGCACCACCCATGCCAGCAAAAAGTGAAAGACAATGAAGTCAGACATAATTCTAGTTACTCACCCTCCCGATAGGACAGGAGAAACTACTCGTACAAATGGTGGATCAAATGGAAAGTTATCCTGCAGACCAGAAAAATAAAATCATATTTATACCAATCCAAAACCAACTGCAATGAACGGTTATTTAATGGGCAAAAAGAGCAAAAACTAATGACAGAACTAGTGTTTACTAGTACTAGTCTACAAATCAGAAAGAACCAGTGTCCCATTGTTGTTAAAAGCAACCACAAGTCACAAGCTAGATGCTCATTACTGACTTTTAAAAAAATTCCCTCTAAACCATTGGAGCAGAGTATGAAGACTTACTTTGTATGAGAAATTGAGAAGGATGTAGTCCATGCCTTCCTTCTCTTTCAACACCTGGAGGTCACTGTGCAGAGGACTGTCTGGGTCCACCCTGTCCATATAAGCATACAAAATAAGCTATAAATAATCTGAATTTTCTCACATTACATCAGACATCACAAAGAATAAATACCAATATTAAGTGTTGGATTCTTACGTTCTTAATTTGACATGCCACTCATACAGGCTGTCGTTAACAAGTTCCACTGAATAGATACCTGCAAAACAAGTACAGAAAACCAGAGTGAGGTGTGAAAGTCTTCAAGCGTTTCTGTCCACATAAGGCATCCTGAAGCGAACCTGTTCCACCTACCTGATTTATAACTCTGAGATCGGTAGATCTCCCGGAGTTCCTTCATTAGACGATCTGACGCTTGGACAGACCCTGACACAGCTCCCTGCAATACAACACATACACACAGAACATACAGCATCACACAATTCCCATGCCAACAAAATCCAACAAACTGACCAATCAGTTTAGTATTCACAACATGTACAAGATCAGCTGTAGAAGTCTGCATGACCTAAACAGTACAAGTATGACAGTCGTAACTTAACAGTGTGAGTATAACTAATCACCATAAACAAAATTAGACGCTGCAGAAAACAAAGCTCTTCTATAGATTTGCCTGCTCTATTTTACACTCTCAAAGGATTGACACAGAAGCTCATGTTCCACTTTCACTACACATTTTTAGCACAGCCTGCAAAAGACATTGTTAAGCATTGTTAAATAGGGAAACAATTCAATACAGTTCAAAAGTAAAACCCAAAGAAAGATGCCGAGCTACCGAGAGTAGGTACAGCAATCGAGGAACATGCACATTCTAGACGTTTTACTCGTTGCAAACTACGGCCATCAGTAACACTGCAAACACAACCATTTTTTTTTCCTAATGTGTAACTTCTATAATTTTATCAATAGGCCTTGGTAGATCCAGTCTCAGCATTAAATTTCTTGAAACATGTCCTACATGAACACAGTGATAACCCCTTTGAACCCTCAAAACATAAGAAAAAGTCACCTTACCGAATGTGCACTTACGTTCAAGTGGTCCTGCCTCTGGTTCTTGCGGATCTTCTCGAGGATAGCCAGGTTCTCCTTCTCTATACCATCATCCTCAGACTTCTTGCCATCCACCGGTTCCTCCTCTTTCATCTCGTAATGATCCAAGTCCTCTATGTCCTGCTGACGACACACAACACCACACCCATGCAGAACAGATTAAGGGTCAATAGAAGCCTGTGACAGTAACTAAATGATAATAAGGTAGTAAAGCAAAACAAAAAGAAAGCACCTCTCCCATCTCTTCTTCCTCTTCCTCCTCTGATGTCACCTCATCTGTGGTACCATGCTAGATGGATAAAACCGGATACACAAATTTTGATCTCTAGTATTCTTGTGGTTTTTTTTTTGTGTTAGCTTTTTTTTTTTTAACCGCTATGAACAATGTACCTTTCTCTCCTGGTTGACAGGGCCAGCAGGGAGAGGCTGATCCAGCATTTCTACATCAGGGTGCTGGGGTAGATTGTACAGCCTACACAGATCACAGATCAGTCTCTTCAGCTGCTGCAGGAGCTGATGAACAAAAGCCACAATTAATTACACAGTGATCAATAAACAAACATTCACTAAGTCGGTAGCTGTAACCTGAAGTGAGATGAACAGACTGAAAACGTTTTCATTAGATAAAGCAGATGGTGACAAAATTTTCCTTTAAATCAAAACGTATACCAATATACATGTTATCACAGTACTCAGCATATCTCAATATTATTAAAATCACAGTAATATGGTACCATGGAACACTGGGAGATTCCTAATTCTTAACACAAATGCAATGGTTTTCATGAAAAATCACAAGAAACAATGAATTTAAAACAACTGATTTTTCATGATATTACATAAGAGATTTTAGATTTTAATTCTAATGATTTTAAGAATGCAATAGTTCATACACAGCCATATTTCTTAAGCTCAACCAGTAGAAACTCAAAAGTCATAAATAACAAATATTATGTAACTTAAACATGACCAGGTTGTGTGTTTCAATCAGTCTGTATTGCTGCCAAATAAACATACAATAATTTTGCAGACACAGATAAATCCACAATTTTTCAACATCACTCTGTCTCAGCTTACTACAAAGGTGTCGTGGAAAAAGATACACAATTCATTACTGAAGCACATCACTCTTCATAAACACAATAGCCATCTACATGCATTACACCAGGCTTAGGGTAAGAGAGTCCATGTCACACTGTCAGAACAACAACAGATAGAATTTCACTAGCATGTAATGAATACCTCCCGTCAGCTCACACATGAACTTGAAAAAGGTTCTACTGGGCAAAAAGTGATGTATAAAAGCTGAGATTCTGAGACAGAAAAGCAGTCACAGGCTGTCCTATGCTGAAATTAAATGACTCCCTTTGAGCAAATGTAGACCATTACATGTAGTCGCCCCTAGACAGGATAAACAGTACACTGTCAGTGGGGACATTAAAAGTCACAGAAAGTTTGATAATGGCAGATTCAGCACACTGAAAAAAAAGACCAAACACTGAAACTTCTAACACTTTCACCAGAAGCAGCCCACTAGCTGCCTATAATCTTGTTACGGTCTTGTTTTCACTGCCTGAATAACAGCAACATCATGGTTCACTGCACACAGCAGGCTATTTTATTCTGCAGCCTGCCTTCATACTGTGGGTGATGCGTGAAGTCCCAGCAAAATTAATACTGAAAAGGGAGGCAAACTTGCGGTTATGTTTTAAGTTTGAGAATGACTCTTACAAACCGCTCCTACATAAAACTCTTGAGGTCATTCTAATTTGCCATGCTTTGTTAGATGGAAAGTTCTAGAATTGCTCATTTAGGTTTTTAATAATGGCCAAACTCATCCCATTTAACCAACAAAAATGCAATTCATTGAGAAGCTAAGGACTCCTGCCAGCAGGACTTTTTGTTGTCTGAGCAAATGTAGAAAAGTAAGCCAATAATACCTTTTTACGTGTTATCCACATCAGCATTAACAAGCCTACTCTACAGAAATCTCTAAAATCACACGTCACACTGTTATTTGGGAACGCAGGGTCTAGCCTTGTTTTCTCTATTAGAAAAATCAATGGTGATTTCTGGAAATCGATACCCTCACGTCTTGTGGTAAACGAATACACTCCAAAGTCAATACGTTTTGTCCTGTGTACATGCCCCATCCCTCCCAGGTGACACTAGATCTTCTGAATTGTGAGGCTGCTTAGCAGTCAACATGCTATACACATGCTACAAGCAAGCCAACACTCCTGCAAACTGAAATGTCATCACATGAAATTAAGGACTATTAATCTTCCGCACTATTATATACCAGCACCAGCTACCCCAACTCTACTAGACTACCACCTGCAACCTGCAGCCACCACATTTGAAGATAAAAGTGGTTTGCGTGGGGTATTTTGGAGAGGTTTCCAGTCATATAAGGTCAACTGTGGAATGGAAACTTGCATGCAACAAAAGCCAGAGGAACCAGTGAAGTTCAGAGAGAAAACAAAAAAAAAATGTATGTAAAAAGTATTGGCTATGGAACGTTTTAGTTTACCACAAGATTCAACTGAGACATTTTGTTTTCAAAAACATAAATTTCATCATAGCGAGGTCAGAGGTCTACTGGGGACACATGTATTACACAGTACTGTTCCCATATACATACTAAAACTAAAAGGTGGGCTCATTGGCTTTGCAGGCCATCCTTAATTCAAACTATACCAGTACCAGTAAGGCACCCACTAAGTCCGTCAACCTATGAGGTCTATTAGAATAGTTTTACATGCTTCAGTTTTCCAAAAAACACCATGTTTTTCTTATACTGTACATCTGTATTCACCCTTCGTGTGATACACTCCAAGGGTGCTTTGTATGGTCAGCTTGCCCAGTCTGTTCTCACTTGTCAACAGCTAGAGCGGCATTCTGCTACACACCGCTGTGGCTATTCTTACAACAGTGTCGGTTCAGTCATATCAGTTTGAGCCAGAGTCCGATCCTGAATGTTTGGTAGAACAGGTTGGTAGATCTACCTTCGCAAGCTAGACTTGATCAGGATGTTCCAAAGTGTTAAGTTTCAACTTTTCTAGCTCCCTGTGTCTTGTGTGAGGGCGTGCCAAGCTTTCCGTAAGGTGGGGAATAAGGATTGTGTTACAACATGATGTCTCCTTGTAACAGAGACAAGGGCTGGAATTCCAACGAGGTGCTTCAGAAAGATAAGAAAAGTGACTTCTGTGTGACAGAGTTCCTCCCTCCAGCATGTAACGGGGGCTTTATAACTTTGCAGACCGTTTACATGCACAAAAAGCTACATAACAAAAAAGGAAAGGGAAAAACCAGTAAAACGTAACGTGTCCCTTTTATCAATAACAAAACTGAACAGTTATGACTTGACGAGCAGAAGACAGTAGTCTTACAGGCTGTTATTTAATTAAAAACTCCAAGTTTCTAATTCTGCACCATGGGGGGGGAAAAAAAACAAAAAAAACAAAAAAACAAAAAAAAAGATCCTTACCAGCGTACTGCNGGGAAAAAAAAAAAAAAAAAAAATTCCTTACCAGCGTACTGCCTTTTCTTACATCCTCGAGGCGTTCCAATATTTGGGTCAGACTTGGGTCATCGGAGTCCACAAACCATATTGGGGACGTTGAAGGATAAGATTCCTGTGAGAGCCAAGGAACATTTTTAATTTACATATCTGTTTATTCCACATACATCATTCTACCAAGAGATGAACTATGCAGAATTTACAATAAAGGAATACAACTATGAGTCTACAATGTGATGTTTTTACTGCACAGCCTGAGAAGTCCAATCATCTCAAGCTCACTAATTAGAGGTTAATTCTGTTATCGTTGTTAGTAGTTGTAGCATCAACAGCAGAAGCAGAACTGACATTACATACTATTAACTTTATTTCCTATTTAATATTGTGTGTCATATAGCCTCCCATATAGATTTGCTAAACTATAAATTAGTGAGAATTTATTTATAAATTAATTGAGCTTTAGACTAAATTTAACAGCTTCCTTTTGTGATGCAAAATCAGTCTTACGCCTAACAATCAAATGGACTAAACTGGCAAACAAAATCAAACTGGTACACTACATGTCCAAAAGTATCCAATTGCTAATTGTAATTAGTGAATGCAGCTAGTTTAAGTTGCACCCAGTAACACTGTGCACACTCACTGTGTGTATAATCTCCAAAAAAGGGGGTAAAAAATAAAATAGAAATAAATTAAATAAATAAATATATGTGTATATATATATATATATATATATATATATAT